>JAMBLF010000134.1:0-381517 GCA_030578115.1 Leucoptera coffeella | reverse complement strand
TCGGAACTCTTCAGTTTTAGGATGAAACCTCTGACTTCTTGAAGTGTTAATTTCGCCCTCTTGTTGCTTCTAACATAATATCAGCATTGCGTTGCGTTTACCACCAAACGTAACATACCCAGCTGAGTTAGAACGTTTTGCTACGACAATAACAATAATAAACATAAACAATAATAACATGCACAAGCTATACCCTAGTTGGTAAATTTGATTTGTAAACTTTTTGTATTGTGTATGTTTTTGTGGCTGAAAATAAATACTTTATTATTATTAAGTGTATATCTATGTTCTTTATTCTAATGTAACCTTCTATTTTCCCCACCAGGGGGCGACGTTCGATCGCTGGACAGAGGAGAAGGACAACACAGAGCTTGGAGCAGAACTGCCTCTTCAAGGTCGACGAGTACGGCTTCTTCATCTACTGAAGAGCGAAGGAAGGGTGAGCTTCATAACATACCATATCAGTCATCTACAGCCATGGGGTTAATACCACAAGCTGTACGGGGTTAAGGGACGAGATAATGAGATGTTACATGCTAGTCTGTGAAGCATGAAGATTACTCTCGCTAGGAGTCTATGGAATCTATAGGAAAATCGGCACGCAATGAGGCACCATTGTTTTCATATATTGCAATCACAACCCCAATATGACTCCTAATAGTGACCAACTACGGTGAGGGAAAACGTCGTGAGGAAACCTACCTACTCCCCGAACAAATAGTCAGTGCTTGTGAATGGCGACATGACTTGCCACCTGTCACATTGAGTACTGACTATATGCTCAACAACGTGGGTTTGAGGTGGCCTTAGAATTACTACCTTCTCAATTGCGGAGAGAGTCACCCAAACCTCTGACTAATGGTAGTGAACTCGTTTGTTTTTTTTTTGTTTTTGTAGTGACCAAGACATTTTTATGAGTGATGTTCTGTGTACCACGAATAGATTAGGTCCGTAAATGTATGTACAATAGGCATACATACAATAGGTTGTATATTGCAAGCTTTTGTAGGTTATTTCCTCCATAAGTGGAAAACTTAATATGGCGCCGCAAATTCAACATGGCCGCAAAGCACTTATCTGTCAAAGTTTGATAATGGCTGCGACCGCGAATATCGCGTGACGTCATCGCAGAATATGGGTCAAACGAGTCAAGGCCCCGCAGACAATCGAAGCCTAGCCTGCGAAAGACCTATATACACGCGTCTGGAATCTCCGAATGGTTAGGCAGCGTTACAGGGTTCCAAAGGAGATTGACCATTTTTGTATGAACGTTGGACCAAGTGCTGCCCAACATTGAATGATGGTACATAATGTTCCATAGACTAATATCAGACTGTAACGCAAAGCGCTTTAGAATCTATCCGAGGAGTACTGAGAAAAAAAATATTTTTCATAGGATTTACATTGACGAAAAATCATAACCAACAGTTGATTTTTTTAAATAAAACACGGTATATTGTGAACAATGGATTATTTATTACTATTAAAAACACTTGTTAAGTATAGTGCTTTAATAAATCAATCATTTATTCGTTACATGACCATGATGTAAACATTAATGATACCTAATCAATCATCCTCATCGTCATCTATGATTATTGAATCTAAAAATAAAGCAGGCCGCCTCAAAACGTCTTCGTGCCTAGCCCACCCCAAAAACCAAACTAGGCAAACAACGTGAGCACAACTGCCGATCGTTCGCCGCCCAGTAAAACACGAACAGCAATAATGATTAATTGAACGGAGCCCATGATTGTTCTCGTCAATTAAAATATAACAATGATACACTTTAGAAGACGCATGTCTGCTTTTTATATGCGCTCGAATTAGTTGCACATTGCTAAAATACTCAGCTAAATGATACTTGCTTTGCGATACTAGCGAGGTCGGGACCTGACTAGAGGAAGAATAAATAAGATAATAATATTAAACAACAACGTAAATATTATAAAAAAATGAAATATCAAAGTTAAAGTGCTACGAAAACCATAAGGTATATTATCGGGTAGTACACAACCTCGTGGATGTTTTTTTTTTAAATTATTTTTCTTAAATACCCTTTTATGTAAGGTAAAATAAAAAACCATTCCCACGCCTGGGCAGCATTTGGTCCAAAATGGTCAATCTCCTTTTGGAGAGTTTTAATCGTATTCAGACTTTTTTCTGGCGTGTCTTCAGAAGTGATTAAGAAACTATATAATAAGAAATTTCTTAGGTATTTTTCAGAGCAGTAGTGATAGAATTATTATATAACTAAATACTTATCTAGCTTATCAAATCTGGTTACGGATATAATCAACGGTTAACATTCTGGAGCTAGAAATGAGTATAATCAATAGCTTTCTAGTATGTCGAAAGATATGTCTTGTGGTAGTCTGGGACGTAAAAAGAATGCGAACTAGCTAATAGAAGCTATTGGCCGATGGGCTAGTAACGTGTCACCAATGTTCCATCGTGACATCGCAACCTCATTTTTCACTCATTTTAGTATGATTATATCTCCGAGGCTCTGTCCACTCTGAAAAGGATTAAAGGACGTGAATGAATATGTATGTTGAAAGAATGGACTAGGGACTTTAACATCGTTTTCGGAGATATACGATAATCATTATAAATTTATAAAGCCAAAGTGGGTGGTACAGTTGAACAGGGCATAGAACATAAACAGTTTGAATTAAAGACTTTTATGAGGCTTGATGTACGCTGCGCGATGAAGAGAAGAGCATGTATGATAATGTTAATGGGTGTGAGTGCAGCAAGAGAGATTTGTCTGGATCGTTCCAGGTGACAATCTATAGTCTCCATCTATCCCTTTTGGGACGAAGAGGCGTGAATATTTGTAAGTACGTTACTCATCATCACCAAAATTACAACATGGAAAATATGGCAAGACCATAAGCAAGCGCTAAACGTGAGGTCCCGGGTTCGATTCCCGGTGAAGGCAGAGTTAAAAACTTCGCTTTTCTTCTGCTTTCCAGTCTGGTCGTTGATTATTATGTATGCTCTATATAAGTATCCCTGTATAGTAAGTATATATTTATTTAATATACGTTGCCTAGTACCCTTAACACAAGACTTAAATTTACTGAGCAAGGGACTAGTGGAAGGTAGGTAGGTAGTTGGTGTAATAGTGTCCTACATTATTATATTATATCATGTACATATCATACCCACATTATCTAATATAGCCTAGTTTCGTAGTACAGGCCTATCAAGGTCCGTAGTCGGCGAAGTTAGACAGTGACGTGACTACAAAGGCCGAGATAAAGTTGTCCGTAGCATGCAGTGTCTTTAGTAGGTCACGCCGACAGATGACAGCCGAGAATAGGCACTTGAGCCTTCGGAGGCTTCGAAGGTGGGATACGAGCGGAGAAATCAAAGGCTTTGGTTTAATATCATACGGTCAGTCAGTCATACATAAGTGGATAGATTATTAATAACATATGAAACAAAAGATATATGTAAATATACAAGTGTAATTTCAGTTTAGCTAGACGTTTTCTCTATGGCACGAATTAGCTACCGAATTACATTGCGCCGGTATTATGTTGTGCCCTGTAATGCTTGTAACAACGAAACCAAGTGCTAATAAAAACACACAGATCCTGTATCGTTTCGATCGAGAACTCAAATAAAAGTTACCAGCTTTAAGACATTAATTAATATTGTAATTTAATTAATAAGATTCACTTGATATACTTCAGGTTTATCTTACCTTGCCATCCCAAAATTTTATTAATTTAAATTAAGTAATAACCTCCGACCTCCGTGGCGCTATTGATTAACCACCTGAAAGGTAATCGTGAGGTCTCGGGCTTGATTCCCGGTGGAGGCAGAATTAACAACTACGCTTTTCTTCTCTTTTCAGTCTGGTTGTTGATTGAATATACTATATATGCATTTATCTATATTATAATAAGTATATATTTACTAGTACCCTTAACACAAGTCTTAAATAGTAATAGTAATAGTGTCCTAAATATTGTCCTCAACGAGATTTTAAATGCGACGAAACCTTATTCACGACTTATAGACATGACTGTATAAGAATCTTAGATTCTATCTATTCCCTTTAATCGCTACCAGCCGATGTTTGCTAACCCTTCGCCATTTCTATTCCTAGTGGAGTATCGAGGGAGGGAACTAGAGCGAGTACCCGATAAGTTGACATTTAAGCCCCTTGTTACATCTACAAGGCTTTCTTTGTGCAACAAAAGGTTCTAATGCCACGAGTTATTTAATATCACATTTACGAAATGCGTCGAATACTACGGTGAGGAAACCTACCTGTTCCCCGAACAGGTAAGTTCGTGCTGGTAAATGGCGATATGGCTTACCAACTGTCACATTGAGTACTGTCTATCTGGTCAACACGTGGGTTCATTTTCATACATACGTATACATTCACGTCCTTCAATCCCTTTCAGGGTAGCCAGTACCTCGGGGATTGGGTATCGCATGGATTACTTTTTAGCACAAATATTGGGATTATGATGTCATATGGAATATTGGTTAGGGTTGTGATATCATATGGAACATTGGTGACGGATTGCTAGCCCATCACCCAATTCATCCCATTTACCCCTAGTCCCTTAGTCAACACAGCTCCATAGTATATCCCACACGAGTCCCTGAACTTCCAAAGTTCTTGCATCCATTAATTCGTCATATTCCGCACTATTCAACTGCGAAGCTAAACAAAACCAATGATCAAGACCTCTGCTGCATAAACAACAGTACGAAAGTTTGACCTGCGCAAAGCTTTTGATAGAGTGGACGCTGTGTCCTCAAAATTCAGGTGAATGGTGAATAAATATTTGAGATACGAGTGGTTGGGGAATAATTGAGTTTGTGTTGAATCTGTGGTTTGGGCTTTAATCTGCTCTGCCTTTGTTCAATTAGGAGTGGGTCTGTGATTGCATTGTTTTATGCTGCATCATGTGCATTGAACGATCTCATTATTTCTACCACAACAATAAACGAAGGAGAATTTAATCTCTATTAATTTGCATCACTAATTTAAGATATTGACAGTTTGAATTAGCAAAATCAAAGGCTTTAGTCACTTAAAACTGATAATTTACCCTGCTTGTAGTTAATAGGACAGAAGAAGGACGTTGATGTTCACAAATACTTTATGATTCTCTTTATGAAGACAAAAAGACAAACGCGTTCACGAACATTAACCTTTACGGGGTAGTCAGAGGTTAAGATTTCCATCACCGCAATTGGGAAGGTAGTAATTATATGGCACCTCGAACCCACGCGTGGACCAGATAGTCAGTACTCAATGTGATAGGTGGTAAGCCATGTTGCCATTTATAAGCACTGACTATTACTATTACTCTTTATATCTCTATACTTTCTGTTCTCGTATTTAAGTTAAGAAATAATAGAGTATGAAAACATACTAAAGGAAATTACATAATCCAGTGTTTACACTTACATAACGAATATGTACATATATTTGAGATGTAACAAAATTACAAGTGTCATATGATTCCGAAGATTAATCAGAAATAACTGAACTGTATTGTAGAAAACAATATATATCTTACCACTTTAATCACTTATCCCTAAAAATAAATATTGTAAACAAACCTATTTCCTCAGACTGCACTTGGCTAAAATTGTTGAGGCCTCAATCCTACAATGCCCAAAAGGGGTTACAGCATCAATTTATCTTGAAAAGGAAATTACCATCGTGACTCACATAAGACGCTACCTAAATTAACTTTTATTATGTCACATTGTGTCTTGATATACCTCTATAGACTTTTATAAATAACTTTTTGAGATCTAATCTCTCTGAAGCCACCATAATAGGCTATCAGCATCCGTATCCTCACTGAGATGAATCTTGTTGCAGGATGGCGATGTTATCGAACTGTGTCAAGTGAGCGACGTGAGGTCAGGTGGATTGCCCAAGGTAAGACTTTTTTTGACTTATGAGCCTGTTACGGTGACGTATGGACCATGTCTGGGTTGGAAGTTTTATGTTAACCAGATAAAGTTCTGTGCATCTTGAAGGTATGTCTTGGTAACAATGAAGGTATTAGAAGTAAATAGAAACTATTGGGCGATAGACTAGCATTCTGTCACTGATATTCAGTTTAAACTCTATCAGAAACACGGTAGATATGCCAATAATAAATGAAAATACTGTGAAAGAAAAAGATTTTAAACAATTTCTGTCTTTACTTTTTCAGGGTGGAGAATATCATATTATTACGCATGTATTAATTTTCAATTCTTCCCTTCCAGGATTCAAAATTGAACTACAATCTGCTAAATAAGCACGGGGATAGTTTAGAAGAGAAATCCCTGACTATTTGCAGCGGGACTGACTATATCAACATCAACTACCAACATGTTGTGTGTCCAGATGCGGCCACTGCTAAGGTACCACTTATGTAAAAATGTTTTTGCAAAACTATGCAATAAAATATACAATTCATGACTTTTGTCCCTTGTTAGGGTCGTCAATGGTTCTCATCGCCATCTCCACACTTGCGGAGCGGTTGGTTTGTGACTATATTGTATCTAAATTTCACCAGATAATCAGTAACCTACATGAGAAGTGGTGTTCTATGTTACCGTGTCATAAGGTATATGATATAAATACTGCGATGAGCACCAACAAATATAGATGGATTCAAATCAATGTGTATGTTCATGATTGTTTCATTTTGTTGTATGATTCAGTATTTTTTTACTGGACAATGAAAATTTATTTACAAAGGCATTCACATGAATGTAACTATATAAAATTAAAAAATACCAAGCTACTTACTAAGACACTTAGTTATCAGTAAAATTAACAATAAATTTAAAAAAAAAAGTGGATTCAAATCACTGCATGTAGTATCTAAGATAATCAGTATCTTATTTGAGATATTACGTATTATTTAATGTTCATAAAATTACTACTTCTCGGTTCGTAATAACTTAATCGATATTTGGCGCTGAAGTTTCAATAAAACCCTTTCAAACCCAGGTATGGTTGGACGGCCTAAGGAAAATAACGCACAACGTAAAAGCCAACAACGTATGTCCAATGACATGCCTTAAAAAGCAGTAAGTGGGCATTTTCTGGCATGGCATGTAAATGGCATGACTTGTGAATAACATGGCATGGAAACGCATGGCTTTTAATATAAACTTTATGTTTTGTTCGGCTTTCAGGAGCGGGTGATTATTTGGATTGTCATTGTAAATTTTTTTTAATGAAATCAATTATACTGACACTACATACATATTATAATCACGTCCTTCAATACTTTAAAGACAGGACTAAACTCAGAGAAATATAAATGATATAACAAATACCTAATATTACTTTCAACATAACCATTGTAGATTTCTGAATTTGTTTTCCAGACACATTTATCTTGTGGATCTAATTGATTGTTTTTCGCTACCGACACTAACTTAAAACAATTTATGATTTACATGAGTACACCATATAACATATACCTAACATTTGCAACAAATATCACTCGTTTTCAAAACAACACTTTCAACTAACACAATTGACATACATCACGAAATTTTGTTTTTCCACAATACTTACAAACAAAGCAATGACGATTCAAGGACATCTATTTCTTTTCCTTTTAACGTTTAGACCATTTCTTTTGTGGCTTTTCTTTTACTTTTCTCTTTGATGTCGCCAAGGTGTGGAAAGAGGCTCTTCGCGAGATCACTCACAACAACAAAATCAACAATGTATGCCCCCGGACCAATCTTATGAAGCAGTATGTTGGTTTGCCTTTGATTTGCTTTGCTCTTAGTTGTCAATTGATTAATGGAGAAGCGTTAGATCGGGTCTCAAATCTTATGCTTTATGAAAAATATCAGTTTAATATCACTTTAGTAACAGTGTGATATTGTTCGCAGAATAGCCAAACTCGGTTTAAAAATGTATTTTTTTTACATTTTTGCTATCATCAATGGTGAAATTTGATACTTTTGCTATATTATACTGAATCGATATTGAACTATGATTGTACTAAAGCATATAGTAGACTTGGTCCCTAGACTGCTTGCTTTTAAGTAAAAAAGTGTGTACCCGTGGTGTGTTCTAGGAGTAATACTTCATTAAATAAATTAATTGAGGTCAAAAATATGGATAGTGGTTTATGCTAAGTTAATTTCTTTTCCTTTAGTTTTAAGGTATGCGTGTGTTTGCTTTGCTAGCTTTTCTACCTAGTTTTTCATTTATTTTGTTATTCATTATTTATCTGCTGTTTCAATGCGTGTTCACATATAGAATATGGGTTCCAGACTTCATTTTGCCTCGCCTATGATTTATTGTTGTGCTAACCACTCAATTTTATTCAACTAATGATGTTAAGTAAATCCATTGGTAATTATTTATAGCTAACATATTTTTTTAATAATAAAGCCTATCATAGCAATGTGTATTGAATAATATATAAGTAATCACTTTCTTTCGCTAATCCTATAAAACACATAAAAATGTAAAAAAATAAACTTTAAATTACCTGGTATAGGTAAGTAATCCTTACCAACATTATAAACCGGTGGACCTATTATTAATCATTATAACCGATTATTTCAGTTGGATGAGACTGAGCTTCCTGACTGACCCCAGAGGAAAAGTGCCCGTGAAGGTGGTCGCTAGGACATTCGCTTCGGGGAAGACTGAAAAAATGGTGAGACTGTGAAACTTTGAATACACAAAACTATTTAAACTGAACCTAATAAGACATATAACAGTCAGATAGACGATATATTGAAAAAAGGTGACATTAGGAGTACCTATAACCGCCGAGAGTGTATGAGAGGATGTATCAATGAAGCGAAAGTGGTCTGTCACGATCGGGACAAATGGGGATCCGTGATCTCTGCCTACCCCTCTACAGGGATTCAGGCGTGATGTGTATGTATGTATGTATTTAAACTGAACAAGGATCAGTTAAAACTATCTCGAAAGGCTGACCAGTTTTAACGCATACGTCTATATTATACATACATACATATACAGCCACGTTCTTTAATTCTTTTTGTATTGGATAAAACCTTCGAGACATTAAAGCATCTTCTTGGTCTCGTTTCTTAAATATACGTTTACTAGTACCCTTAACACAAGTCTTAAATGAACTCAGCAAGGAGCTAGTTAAATTGGCGTAAGTGTCCCAAATATTACTATTACTAGCGACCCGCTCCGGCTTCGCACTTCTGGCTATTTGATGGATGTTATTATACATATAAACCTTCCTCTTGAATCACTTTAATTAATAAAAAAACCGCATTAAAATCCGTTTCGTAGTTTCAGAGATTTCAGCTTACAAAGGGACATAGGGACAGAGAAAGCGATTTTGTTTTATACTATGTAGTGATTATATGTACTTCTCTCGATTATCCATCAACAATTTTATTCTATTTCTAGGTGTACCAATGTTTGTCAGAGCTGGGGCTGCCATCAGGGAAGAATGACGCCATGGATAAGGAAGCCTTCACCTTCGATAAGTTCTACGCCCTCTATCACAAGATCTGCCCCAGGAACGACATTGAGGAACTGTTCAGATCCATGTTAGTATCAGATTCTTAAAAAATATTTGGTAGAAAGGGTATATATGGAATACTACGATGAGGGAAAACATCCGGATGTAACCTACCTGTTCCCCGGATAGGTAATAGTTAGTGCTTGTAAATGGCGACAAGGCTTACATTTGTCTCATTGAGTTTTACTATCTGGTCAACACGTGGGTTCGAGGTAACTATAGAATTACTACCTTTGCAATTGCTAGGGTTAATGTTCATGAACGCGTTCGTCTTTTTATGTAGAAAGGGTGTATAGACCAAAAGGTTCTAAAGAACGTTTTGTTATGTTTAGCCTATTATTATTGAGAAGGAAGTAATAAATTATGTAATTTTTTTGTTGGTGGCAAAAATATCCTAAAATCCATACCATTTGGATAAGTTTTATCTTGTGACCAGAAAATACCAACTGGTAATATTCTATCAAGTCCCAGGGTAATACAGATCAAAAATTTATAATAATACACATAAACGCATCTACTTGAATCTTGTATTTAATCTGACTTTCCTAACTAAGATACTTTTGCTTATCCTACCTATACATTCACGTCCTTTTATCCCATTTGTGGACATGAAAATATTTCCTTGGTCAGTTATTACCATGATTATTGGGGTTGTAATGTCATATTTATTTATACTTTTACTTACTCTAAACTCAATAATTTTTTTGTTAGATATTGATACATATGTACATTTAGACATACATATGTACTAATATTGTACATTTAGCCATATCCTGTCAGTCAGTTAGACATCCAAATCTCTTTGCAGCACCCAGGGCAAGCAAGACAGGATAAATCTGGACCAGTTCGTGAACTTCCTGAATGAGAAGCAACGGGACCCCCGACTCAACGAAATCTTGTACCCTTTGTATGACGAGAAGCGAGCGGCCGAGATCATCAACACATACGAGCAGAATGAAGAGGCTAAAGAAGCCAGTGAGTTCTAATGATTTAATGACCTCCGTGGTGCGATTGGTTAACCTGAATGCTAATGAGGTCCTGGGTTCGATTCCCGGTGGAAGCAAAGTTGAGAGCTACGCTTTTCTTCTGCTTTCCAGTCTGGTTGTATATTATATACGAGTATATTATATGTGTATTTATTGTAATATACAAAGTTTATATTTTCATAAATATACGTAGACTAGTACCCTTGAATTTACTTAAATGAACTTACCAAGGGGCTAATTTGATTGGTGTAATAGTGTTCTAAATATCATTATTAATGATAGTTTAATGCCTTTTTCTTCCAAGAGTATTTGTGTCCATGAGCAAGCTCACGTTGGAACTTCACAAACGTAATAGTAAAAACACATGTTTTACAAATAAAGTTTCTTTCTTTAAAACAAATACTAAGACGTTCATAGTTTGCTAACTAACAGGCGCTCAAAATGGTGTGCTTCAGGAGGCAAGTTATGGACCAGGGTTAAACGGAATATTGCGAACTAGTAATGCATTTAGGGGACTAGATTAATGAGCTTTCATGTGAATATTATCACAATCTCATTAGTTATGCTAAAGGTGACAAAGGAGATGTGTCTTCCATATTCTGTCCAAACCAATACTGTTAGATGAGGCTTTAAGAGTAGTTTTCCTATGCAACATTGGTACTAAACTAAGTTTTTATCTGAATTTTCATCGACTTGACCAAAGCGTTTGATAGAATTAACCACGATATCCTTTCACCAGAATCCCTGACGAAAGACGGCCTGATCCGCTACCTGATGTCTGATGAGAACGCTCCAGTGTTCCTGGATAGGCTGGACATCCACATGGACATGGATCAGCCCCTCGCTCACTATTACATCAATTCTTCCCACAACACCTATCTCTCTGGTCGACAGTTCGGAGGCAAAAGTTCTGTGGAGATGTACCGACAAGTTTTGTTGGCTGGGTGCAGGTAATTATACTATCAACCCGTATTATGCATACATATAATGAATTCGCACATATATATTATGTACAGATCACACATTGAAGATCCAGAAGGGTACGGAGAGATAACGACACACCAATTTCTCCAGTTTTGTGAAAGGTTTAAAAAATTAAATCTACCTTAGTGATGAAGTAAGGAATAAATGGAATTTGTTAAGTGAACTAAAACTGACATAATTTTTACAGTACCACCACAGTCCCGATACTTCTAAAAGTGGCACTCTAAAAGAGGCAAATGGACATTTACTTACTCTAGCCACCGATCAACCAGTCTTGAACCTAGTTTCAAAGTAATAAATCATCAACTCAAAGCCACCTTGACCATTAACCTTTCAATGAGACCTATCAGCAACACAAAGCTGCCCTGAACATTAACCTTAGCTCTAATAGCCTCTTTACCTCACCAGATGCGTAGAACTGGACTGCTGGGACGGCAAAGGAGAAGATGAGGAGCCAATCATTACCCACGGCATGGCAATGTGCACCGACATTCTTTTCAAAGACGTAATCTACGCCCTGAGGGACACAGCGTTCGTCACCAGCGACTATCCGGTGATCCTATCCTTTGAGAACCATTGCTGCAAAGCTCAGCAGTATAAGCTGGCTAAATACTGTGATGAGATCTTGGGAGATTTGCTTCTGAAGGAACCGCTGCCTGAGCATCCGGTTAGTTGATTGTAGCTAGTGAATAATGTGTTTAGGTTATTCATTGTGTAGTAATTATTAGAGTTTGAGCTATCTAGAATATTTAGATACATAAACTGTACTCTGTGATGCAAATAGACGAACTTGCTACCTATCTTATCAATGGAATAACAACCTGACACGAATATTCCATATTAATGCCAACTTAACTCGGCTAGAAATGTTTCTCTCCGAGGTATTCAGTCCATCCTGAAAGAGATTGCTCTTCTAACAAAAGTGTACAAATTCCAGTTGGAACCAGGAGTCCCTCTGCCACCGCCATCAGCGCTGAAGAGGAAGATAATGATCAAGAACAAGCGGCTAAAGCCTGAAGTGGAGAAGCAGGAGCTGGAACTGTTCAGACAGGGACAGTTCGTCATTGAGGATGAAGTTAAGGAAGACGCTTCGGCTGTGGTTCTTGATAAGAAGGTAATTAAGACTACTGACCAGGTGACGCATGTAGCGGACAGCATTTACATACATTTGCGTCCTCTAAGAGATGGACTCTTGGAGACCTGAATACATCTTGTTACTCATTTATTAGCATAAATAATGGGGTTCTGATGTGATATGGAATACTGGTGACTAGGTTGCTAAACTATCGCCCTATAGATTCGATATACCTAGTCCTTAAGTCGCCTCCTACGACATTCCGGAAAGAATGGCTAGTAAGCATTCTTATTACGTCCCAGATAGAACGGGACAAATAATATAATACACAATTTGTGGGCAAGTCATTCTCACTTGTTCACTGTGCGTAATGCCTAACAGGAAAATATACCTAACTATACAAATAGTATTTTTCCGATTTTTTGCATGATCTAGCAAAAACCATTGGGTTATTTTTGGCAATAGATAAGTCACAATTACCGATATTCATATTCTTAAATATTGGTCCATTTACTTGTCAATTTTGTTTGTTTAAAGATAGTAAATAACGATTTCTCTTACTTACTTTCTTTCAATGATCGCGTAAGGCAAAAATATTAAACTCACCACCAAACTACCCTCATTTTCCAGCCAGAAGAAATAGTCCTCGAAGCCACGACGGCTGGCGAGGACGCCCCTCCGCCAGTGGCGTACACTGGCTCCACCACCAACGTGCACCCCTGGCTCTCGTCCATGGTCAACTACGCGCAGCCCATCAAGTTCCAGAGCTTTGAAGAAGCTGAGAGTAAGTGCTGATGGAAGAATAGTCTAAACTTGGCTGAAACATTCATATACATTGACAACCAGATATAGAATCAAAATTTGTAGCATTGCCCCGTGCTAGTCTAGTAGATAAAAAGAATACTAAACTGCTACTGTTCATTCCAACATGTCGTAGGAGGAGACTATGGGACTGGGGCTACATGAAATCTATTGGGCAATGGGATAGCAACGTGTCATTAATATTCCGTATGGTCTCACAATCCCAATATTCAAACTAAAATAGAACCAGGATATATAATTTCCCCAAGGTTTGCATTCTTCTAAATGTATTAAATGACGTAAATATTTATATGTATACCAAAATAGTATCAAAATAGTAAAAATTCGATATAGCTCAGTCGTCGGCGACTTGAACGGCTTAGCACCTGAAATTTGTATGAATCCAGGTAAAAAATACATTACGAATGGCTAAAACCCATCAAAACGTTATATTAATGATCTTCCCTCATCCTGTAACTACACCGACACAATTAAGAATCATCACTACATAGTATAAAACAAAGTCGCTTTCTCTGTCCCTATGTCCCTTTGTATGCTTAAATCTTTCAAACTACGCAACAGATTTTGATGCGGTTTTTGTAATAGATAGAGTGATTCAAGAGGAAGGTTCGTATGTATAATAACATCCATTAAATAGTGGAGTAATCTATATATTTTATACCCGTGCGAAGCCGGAGCGGGTCACTAGTAATTACATATAACTATAATCACAATCATTCCTTACTACTTCCAGAACGCAACATCTACCACAACATGTCCTCGTTCGCGGAGACCACAGGGCTGTCCTACCTCAAGTCGCAGGCCATGGACTTCGTCAACTACAACAAGAGGCAGATGTCCCGCATCTACCCTAAGGGCACCAGGGCTGACAGCTCCAATTACATGCCTCAGGTAGATAATCTATGCTAATATTATAAAGCCGAAGAACTTGTTTGTTTGAACGCACTAATCTCAGGAAATACTGGTTCGAATTCAAAATTCGTTTTGTGTTAGATAGTCCATTTATTGAGTAAGACGAAAATTCCTTAATAATAAATATACGAATACGTTGAATACTACTACGGTAAGGGAAAACATCGTGAAGAAACCGACCTGTTCCCCGAACGGGTAATAGTTAGTGCTCGTAAATGGCGACATGACTTACCATCTGTCACATTGAGGCCATAAGTCCATTGAGGGTTCGAGGTGGCCATAAATTTACTACCTTCGCAATTGCGGAGATGGATACCTGAACTACTCCGCAAGGGTTAATTATCGTGAAGGCATTTTAGTTTGTCTTTATAGTTAAATAGATTTAGGTATTAACTTTTAAAATTTTTAAAACGTATAGTGGTAGATTTTCTAAAATAATGACTCAAAGTAAATGCAATGCCAATGTAAGTAAACTATTGGTATTTCTGAAAATACCAATAGATAAAAAAGAGCCACTTGCTGACGAATCAAAGAGAGTCCACAGTTTTGCAATGACTATATTTTATTGGATGTGACAGAAATACTCAGAAAGTTTTCTTTCTAGCATGTCGTAGGAAGCTGGGGGACTATATTACAATAATGCAAGTTGCAACATTACACCATGATCTAAATTAAAGCCACAACCCCTATAGATATAATGATATAATGCCATATAAACAAAACGACACGTACTCGTATAATAAATACTTTTCCCTAACAGATGTCACTACTAGTCCAAAACAACTACCCTCAATTTAAACTATTTTATCTTTTTCAGGTCTTCTGGAACGCTGGCTGCCAGATGGTCTCCCTGAACTTCCAGACCTCTGACCTGCCCATGCAGCTGAACCAGGGCAGGTTTGAGTACAACGGCAACTGTGGGTACCTCCTAAAGCCCGATTTCATGAGGAGGGCAGACAGGAGTTTCGATCCTTTCGCGGACGCGCCCGTAGATGGCGTGATTGCCGCTCAGTGCTCTGTGCAGGTGAGGTTTATGATATTTGAAACTGGAAAACAACAACGATCGTAGACTAGCTTTTTTTTCTTATTAATAATTTTCCAGCGATTGACCCCTATCCCACCTGATGGTAAGTGACGATGAGGTCGATGATGTAGCTCGCTGGAAAAATTATATTTGTTCTCTTCGGTCACAGAAAGCATGAATAGCTAAATGACATCAATATCCGGGCAGGTAGCCATCTAGGTAATCAATTTGGTTTCTGCCAATCTCTCTGGACAGGCAGTATCTGCCACTGCCTATGAACTCTCTTATATTGTTGGTCCATAGATCAAACTGGCTTTAATAAACCTGGCAGTCATGATTGTTTTCAATGTACCCCAAAAGGGTAACAACGGTATTAAGATTCAAACGCGTTCATACTATCTGGGATTTCTGTGAGTATATTAATGGTAACTCTTAAATGATAAATTACTCAAAGTTATCAAGAATCGACCTGTATGATCTTCCTGTTCCCTGAACAGGTTATAGTTAGTGCTTGTAAATGGCGATATGGCTGACCACCTGTCACATTGAGTACTGATTATCTGGTCAACACGTGCGTTCGAGGTAGCCATAGAATTACTACCTTCGCAATTGCGGAGATGGACACCTGAACCTCTGACTACCCCGCAAGAGTCGTGAAGCCGTTTGTCATTGTTTTATCTTGTGGTTCAGTAGTATATTAATATATTTCATTGTAAACTTAAAGATACTCAAGCTACAGTGAATTAGCTATTACATACAAACGTACAAAGAAAGTAGAATCCTTCAGTACAAAAAAAATGAAGCTACACAAAATTAATTTACCTTACCTATTCCTAGGTCATAGCCGGTCAGTTCTTGTCAGACAAGAAGATTGGCACATACGTGGAGGTGGACATGTATGGTCTACCATCTGACACCATTCGGAAGGAGTTCAGGACACGAATGGTCCCAGCTAATGGCCTCAACCCTGTCTACAATGAAGAGCCTTTTCTATTTAGAAAGGTAAGGGACGTAATAAATGTGTTCATTTAGTATACAGGGTGGCGCATTCAAAACGGTCAGTATGGGAAAGTCTGAAACTATAAGAGATACGAAGATTTGTTCTTATGAACCATGTCACCGATTTTGATAAAAAGAAAAACTGCATTCATACTTTCTTTGAAAAAACAACTGTATCCAGTACGGGAATCGAACCCGGTTTCTTAGAAAAAATAAATTGCCCCTTTTCACTTTTTCTTTTTAAATATCGATGGTGTAGGTCTTAAGCTGTAAATGTCTCTATGAAACATGGTATCGAAAATAAATAAAATGCATTATTTTGGCATAGTTTAGTTTATTATAGTAGTTTACATACATCGTAACAATATTCAACAGACATGTAAAATTGTCGCTATGGCTGTTTGTAGTTTTGTACTTCCCTACTTCTGCCCTGCTAATCAAGAACGCGGCAATCGACAATTTATCCAATTTCACTTTTTTACGGAATTGGCCTTTTTAAGACTTAAGTAACAGGGTAAAAATTAAAAAAAAAAACATATTTGTAGATCAAAATTTTTAATATTATTGTTATTGTTTGTTTTTAATATTATGTTATAAGTATAACATACACCATATCATGTGGCATTAGCATTGCATTAATCCTTTAAAGAGGTTTTGTTATCTACAATAATCAAAAACTAACAATCTATTGAAAAGTCCACTTAAAGCGACGTATTTGAAAATTTCTTTTAGGATTACGTTAAGGATGAATTTTACAAAACAAGCTATGACACCCTTGAAGACCTAAAAGTAGCAATAGAGTCAATTTTAACGCAAATTCACCACATGAAAATACAAAATTCAATAGTAAGATCGTTACTTAAACGTGTTGAATATTGTATTGAAAACAACGGTGGTCACTTAGAAAACCTACTATGATAAACTAAAGTATGCCAAAATATTGCCTCTGATTCATTTTCGATACCATATTTCATAGAGACATTTACAGCTTAAGACCTACACAATCGATATTTAAAAAGAAAAAGTGAAAAGGGGCAATTTATATTTTCAAAGAAACCGGGTTCGATTCCCGTACTGGATACAGTTGTTTTTTCAATGAGAGTATGAATGCAGTTTTTCTTTTTATCAAAATCGGTGACATGGTTCCTAAGAAAAAATCTTCGTATCTCTTATAGTTTCAGACTTTCCCATACTGACCGTTTTGAATGCGCGACCCTGTATACTAGCGACCCGCTCCGGCTTCGCACTTCTGGCTATTTAATGGATGTTTTTTTTTTTTTTAATTCTGTATTAAGCCATTCACCACTAAGGTTATGTCGGCTGAAGCACAAACACTGATGCCACGGCGTTTGATCTTCTTGTTATTTCATCGCCATGGTTACATCAACGCTGCCAGCCGCTACAACCGAAGAAAAACGAAATCGATGCTCCAATTCTTCTCTTCCTTGTTCTTCGGTTCGTTCCAGTTGAGGATCCAAACCTTATCCCAAAGCGAACATATTTAGCCAGTTCGGCATCACAATTGACTAAATATTCAGCCGAAAATAATTATTTGTATTTTCAACTTTCACTGAGCTGCTGACTTTGTTGACGCACCATAGACGAATATTTAATGGATGTTATTACACATATAAACCTTCCTCTTGAATTACTCTATCTATTAAAAAAACCGCATCAAAATCCGTTGCGTAGTTGCAAAGATTTAAGCACATAAAGGAACATAGGGACAGAGAAAGCGACTTTTTTTAAACTATGTAGTGATGATACTCGCACTTCTATTACTTAGGATTGTCAGTGACTGGGAGTTGTATCTTGATATCCTTAAGGTTTATATTGGGTTGTTATAACTATAACAACGATTTCAGATAAGTGTGAAAATTATATTCTGTGCTAGGACCAGACTTGAGAAACCACTTTGCAAGAACTGTGTACTTAAGAATTTTGAAGAAAAAACTGATGAACTTCTTTCAAGATTTGTTGTGATGTCGTATGGAAAATCGGTGACTGGTTGCTAGCTCATCACCCAATAAATTTCACATACCTATTCCCTTAGTCGCCTCTTACGACATGAGGGGAACAACGGCAACGGTAGTTAGCATTCTTTTTCGTCCCATCTGGCACGGATCTCGTAACTTTAAAACAATGTACATAATATTTAATTATTAAATTAAATTGCAGTGTCTTAAGACTAGGGTTTTCAATTAATGCATCCTACCTGTAATGACATACAGTGGAACATGACAGTCGGGCTGGCTCACCGATTACATGTCGCTCAGCGAGCAATGAACTGTTCGAATCTGGATATCTCGTTAAGGGACCGAGTCCGGAACGACATTATTCGGCAGAAAACTAATTTTGTTAACATGTTCTATCGATGTTGCAAGCTGAAGTGGTAGTGGGCCGGCCACGTCTGTCGCCTAACCGATGAGCGTTGCAGCAAAGTGGTTCTTGAATGGCGACCGTGTCTCGGTAAACGTAGTGTAGGACGCCCCCTGCTAGGTGGATGGATGATCTGAAAAAGGTCACTGGTAGTGGTTGGCTGACTTTGACCTTGGAGATGCCTACCTCCTGACATAGACTGATTGATTGACATATATAATTCTAAATATGTATGCATCTACAGGTTGTTCTCCCAGACTTGGCTGTTCTAAGGTTCGGAGTATACGATGAGAATGGAAAGTTGCTAGGGCAAAGGATCTTGCCTTTGGACGGGCTGCAGGCTGGCTACAGACACATCTCGCTGCGCACCGAAGCCAACTTCCCCATGTCTCTGCCTATGCTTTTCTGCAATATAGAACTGAAGATATATGTGCCGGATGGCTTCGAGGGTACGAGATAGACATTTTAGACAATGACACATCGCTGCTTTAAAACTAAACTGAAGAAACTCGAAAAACATTTTATTTCAAAAAGATTAAATAATAAGTACATAAAACATATTGAAGTTAATAAAAAGATAAAAAAAATTATTTATATTTAATCATTTTTTTAAATTATATGCAAATTAATGTCAAAAATATATCAACTATATTATAAAACAACGTTTTTTGCAAAATAGTGTTTTTTGAGTTTCTTCAGTTTAGTTTTAAAGCAGCGACATGTAGATGATGATGTAGACTCTTACGACACAAGCATAGTTACTCTTACTACACAAAAAGTCTTTATGCGTAAATAGCAACTTCATAATAGTCTTAATTAAACGTTCGCTGGCTTAAATTGATGTTAAAATGACCGAAAAATTTCGTATCGAAGTTGTGATGTAACTTGAACACGCCAGATCCATGTAAACTTTAGGTTAGCTAACTAAAGATACAAAGAAAATTACTTCAATTGAATAGCTAACTACTTAGTACATATGTCTGTTTATGTATATACTCGTACATTCATTTCCTTTAATCCCTTTCGGGTCAACAGAACCTAGGAGAATTAGTATCTCCTAGGTCACTTTTTAACATGAATTATGATGTTGCGATGTCTTATGAAAGATTGGTGACAGGTTGCTAGCTCATCAGGCAATTGATTCCATTTTCATTATGTTAAAATGAAAGCTAACAACTAAGTACCTAACTATTTACGTTAAAATGAAAGTAAATGAAATTCTATCAGCCTTTTGATAGCTAATCCAGTATACAAAGAATTGATGCCGATTGACAAAAGGAATATATATATGAGTGAAGTGGAAGGGCAGTTACGTAGGGGCCGGCCTAATAAGACATATAACAGTCAGATAGACGCTATACTGCAAAAAGGTGACGTTAGGTAAACCTATAACCGCCGAGAGTGTATGAGAGGATGTATGAATGTCAATGCAGCGAAAGGTGTCTGTCAGGATCGGGACAAATGGGGATCCGTGATCTCTGCCTACAGGGAATCAGGCGTGATGTGTTTGTATGTAGAAGGATCTGAATACTCATGCATTTTCTGCAGACTTCATGGCGGCTCTGTCGGACCCCAGAGCGTTCATGGGCGCTGCCAAGGAGAGGACTGACAACATGAAGCAGATGGGAATAGAAGAGAGTGGAGGGGAGAAGAAGGTGCAGATCGAAGAGAAGAAGGAAGGTAGGGTGACAATCATTATTTATTTAATTCTGAAATGTACGTCACCCTAACAGGTAACCTTTCGGTGACGTACTATAGTCTATTCGCGTTAAGTAAATAGTGACGTCATGATATATAGAGGTTAAATTGACCAATTAGACGTTAGTTAATGAGAAAACAATTCATATCGACCAATTGCAGAAAACCGTTAGCACGTCTCATGGGTCAAATCGTGGGGATATGATGACGTCACTATTTTCTTAATGCGAATATACTATAATTACAAGGTATCGAACAAGTATAGCCGGCCCAGGTCTCGTCGAGCGCGTTTAGCGGACGTAGGCCCCTCACGAGGGGGGAGAGCGCGGCAGCTGCGAGATGAATTAGATTGCTTGCTCTTATAGCTCAATAGATGCTTTTCTTCCCTATATGTAGAAGGAGACTAAGGTTCTTTTGGTTAGTTCACCATCAGGGAGCAAGCACTATGATCTACTAAAATTCCTATATTAATAATATTCTTTATTAGTATAGTTTTAAGAGATTCGCGATTTATATACATGATTAATAACTAACGGGACTTATCTATCAGGGTCAGTCTGCCCGTGACCATGGCTGCTGTAATGTAGCCGAAACGCCGGGTTAATAATATCGGCGATAAGTCCCGTTAGTTATGAATTCTTCATCACCTCCACCAAGCGACCAAGGATTTTGTTTCCTCAATGTTGTGTCCACCACAAAGGAGACAAAACAGCGTACTTGCAATTGTACATGTGCTATATAATAACATTTCCAGAGCCCTTGGTCTTCGACCCCATCACAGTGGAGTCCCTTCGCCAGGAAAAGGGCTTCATGAAGATCAGCCGGAAGCAGCAAAAGGCAAGTCACCAACACTATTTCGCCACATATACAAAATCCACGTAGCTCAGTTGTTTGGGGCTTGGCTCTGTATCAGTGAGTACAGGGTTCAAATCCCAATGGAAATGAAGTTTAATGAATTTCTATGTATATTTTCGTAATAAAAACACATTTACGATATGCATCGAATTATACGGTGAGGGAAAACATCGTGAGGAAACCTACCTGTTCCCCGAACAGGTAATTAGTGCTTGTAAATGGCGACATGGCTTATCACCTATAACATTGAGTACTGACTATCTAATCACGTGGATTCGAGGTGTCCATAGAATTACTACCTTCGCAATTGCGGAGATGGAAACCGGAACCTCTAACTACCCCGAAAGGGTTAATGGTTGTGAACGCGTTTGTCTTTTTATACACTTGAGTGACTTCTCTTTCTTTGAGAAAGTCTTTGGTATATCATCTATATTGAGAGATGGAAAGTCTTTGGTGTGGGACGCCACATGCGTGGACACTCTGGCTCCTTCCCATCTCGCTGGGTCGGCTAACGGGGCTAGCACTGCGGCCACTCTGGCCGAGTCTCAGAAGTCGAGGAAATACTCAGCACTTGCGGACGAGTATTGTTTTGTCCCGTTTGCTGTTGAGACTTTAGGTCCTTGGGGTCCTGGGGCTCATCAATTAGTGAAGGAAATATCGTCCCGTTTAATTGAAAAGTGGGGGATCCCAGGGCTGGAGCATTCTTCTCTCAGAGAATTAGCATTGCTATTCAGAGGGGGAATGCTATCTGTGTCTTGGCAAATCTACCGCCCTCTGACAGCGATGACTATAAAGATATTTTCTGTATAATATTTATTTCTACTGTAAGTTTATAGTTTTAATTTGTTTACCCATGATATATAACAAATAAAATGATAAATCAACTTTTTCCCTTGAGAAAATTTGATATTTAGAGTTAGTATGACGTTTACGAGTAATTTCGTAAACGTAACCGTAGGATAGGTACTAAAATACTAAGGTTATACAAATTAGAAACAGATTTCTACGAAAAGGGGTTAAAGAACCTTGCCTCACAGTAACAATGGTGGTTACTCAAGATTCTGATCAGGATCAATAATTGTGAAGTGTAATGTTATTCAAAATGTTTCTTTTTATTCTTTATTAAGGCATTCACCACGAAGGTTATGTCGGCTGAAGTACAAACACTGATGCTACGGCGTTTGAACTTCTTGTTATTCTATCGCCATGGTTACACCGACGCCAGCCGCTACAAACGAAGAAAAACAAAATCGAAGCTCAAATTCTTTTTGTTCTTCGGTTTGTTCCAGTTGAGGATCCAAATGTAATCCCAAAGCAAACATATTTAGCCAATTTGGCATCACAACTGACTAAATATTCAGCCGAAAATAATTATTTGTATTTTCAACTTTGACTGAGCTGCTGGCTTTGTTGACGCACCATAGACGACTGTTATTCAAAATGCTAATATTCCAGGAGCTGGATGCAATGCGCAAACGACACGCTAAAGAGAAGCTGGCTCTCCAGAAGCAGCAGTGCTCGGCCATCGAGAAAGTGATCAAGGGAAAGAAGTAAGTGATAGATCATTAGCACATTTCACACCTTCGGGACCAAACTCGCACTTATGCAATAAACCTAATTTTACAGGAGAGCGATTTTTCACTCTAAAATTCTCTTTCAATTACGCGTAATACCATAACATACTCCCCCGCCTCACCGCTTCATTTTACAAAGGATTTTAAAACTTTTTGCTGTGTATGTAAAGTCGATTATCGCGGTTAATTCTGTATACTTAAGTCATTTTCGTAATAAGCTGCACAAGTGCGAGTTTGGTCCCGAAGGTGCGATTTATCAAATAATAATATCTTTATTGAGACATCCACATCAATTACATACGATAGAATTCATAGACAATAATTGAAGCGGCGAAAGTATTCTTCACTTGGAGGTGAATATAGTTTTCTTCCTTTCGCCGTTGAAACACTCGGCTCTTGGGGGCCGCGGCCCACGAGGTCTTAAAGGATCTTGGCCATCGGCTGCAAGAGTCCAGTGGGGATCGCAGCGCTGGTAGCTTCCTTCGCCAGAGAATTAGTCTGGCTATTCAGAGGGGGAACGCTGCCAGCATATTGGGCTTTCTGCACTCCAACGACAGAGACAAATTTTTAGATGTATTTAATTTATAGGAAAATTTTTTTATTAGTTTTAAGTTTATAAATATTTTGTTAATTTATTGTAAAGATATGTAAAGATTACATAATGCACAACACATAAAATTACATTATATTCAATTAAATTACATTTCAAATATGATATCACACAGCTAGTTCGGGTAATCTCAAAAGGCGTCGAGCTCGGTGGTTGTCTGTAGAGTCCCGTTCCTTGAGGCTCTACAAAGCCGTCGATTTTCAGCTGGCAGCCCACAGAGGATCGAATTATAATTTTACATAAAATAAACAAACATACGATTTTAAAAATAAAAGCGAAATATTAAAATATATAGGAGTAATTAAGTTAGAAGTGTGAATATTACATGAAAAAAGTACATAAATAGTGTAGGTATCTAGCAGACAAGTAGGTTTCTTTATGATGGATATAAGGAATGCTAACTAGCTGCCGTTCTTCCCACCATGCCGTAGGAGGCTACAAAGGAGTACAAGGAATCTATGGGGCAAATATTGGAATTTTATACGTCACAAAATCCTTAATTTTTATGATAAAAAGTGACCTAGGAGATATTATCCTCTCTTCAAGGTTCTGTACACCTCGAGAGGTATTGAAGGACGTGAATCTATTCGTATGTGAGTAATCAATGTGAACGATCAAATTGTATGTGAAATAATCAAAAGTATAATCTATTTGTAAGATATATATTCATTAACGATCGCATAATATACGACAGTACCCCATCTCCCTTTACGACTTCCCATGGTGTCGTAGCATCCACTGTCGGGTGTTCGTCCAAGCTAATGGCCTGAGTTGGAAATTTGTATATATGTATCTTGTTTCCGTTAAATATTTCAATTGCGCGTTCTAGGGTATTGATTTTTGTATTCATTATTTTATTCTTGCTGGCGTCATCTGTGGTGAATGTTGAAACTAATTGCAATTTAGGTTTACTTAGATTTCTCTCTGTCTGTGGCGCTCTAGAGGTCGCCACAGTGTACTGTAGATGAAGGCGCCTAGTGACCATTCTATTAACATGTCAGATAGCACGAAACATCGAGCATTCGTTTACCACCTTGCAACATTCTCGCCTTCCATGAAACCGATCAAGCATTCCCCTTCCTTCCAGCAAAGAGCAGCTCAGCAACGAGCCATCCTTCCGCAAGCTGGTCTCCGAACAGACTGCAGCGTGGAGTGAGCTGGCGGCCAGGCACAGGAAAGAGGAATGGGCGTCCGCCAGGGCCAGGCTTAATGAGCAACGAGACCTGCTCCGGAAGCTCATGGAGACCACCCAGCTGGCGCAGATGAAGCAGCTGGAAGCCAAGCATGAGAGGTGAGGGTTGAAACGATGCCTCTACTGTTGAATGGATAGCTAATATAAATGCTAAGATATGGGCACGTATCTAAATGTCTAAAATTAAAAAACCTAACCTCAAATAACCTAAGTACAAAACACCTAAGATTAAAATACCTATTGGACTAAATACCGAATGTTTAGTTATAACCCCATTGATATACCAACATCTTAAATACAAAATGGTCAAAATACCTAAATCGGTATATTCATATTCCTTATGCTTCTATAAATAATAATAAGAGCGACTCGCTTCTGGCACTTCGCTTTTGATAATCGTTAGTTGTCAAAATGAAACGTAGGCGAAACGTTTGGCAAGTGATAATCAGGCAAATAATTTTCATCGAAAACGCAGGATACCAGCAATCTGCTTCTGTTTTCACCATATACCTAACCCTGAAGTCTATTGCGGCAAGCTCACTCCCGCAAAAGCTTTCTAACCTAAACAAGCCATGTCGGAGTGCCTAGGACTCCTGTATAGTCCGTATTCACAAAGTATTTTTTGGTTATTTAAATATAAGGCAAACAATCCGTAGGTATTTATTTTTAACTTAATATAAGACATTTAGATGCGTCCCCAAAGTAATGGAAACTACAAAGAACCAAAGAAACTAGAGAATAAGTATTTCTGGGGCTGGACTTTGCTAACCTTCTTTTACTTATTTATTGCTTTACATATTTCTTGATAAAATATATTATCTTTTCTTAATATAGGCACGGTTTCATTCCAGAACAAAATGTGACCAATTTCTTTTACTAAATTTAATTATGTATTATGGCTTTACATATTAAAACTGTGTCAGAAGAATCGTAACCGTCCAAATATGTGCTTTAACCATCAGGGAACTGAAAGAGATGAACGCCCGCCAAGCCAAGATCAGCATGGAGACCAGCAAGGAGGTGGCCAACGACAAGACCCTTAAGACCAAGCAGGAGAAGGACAGGCGCCTGCGGGAGAAGAAGCAGAACAACACCAAGAAGTTCATGGACGAACGCAAGGTACACACGCTCAGCACGCGCGCCTCATCCCGGGCACTGACTGCTCAATAGTGCTCAATAGCTCCTACATAAGTGCCATTGCGAAAACGTACCATCATGAAAACTATTTGACATACCTTTTCGGTACATGCTCCAACGGGGTTTGAAAACGGAACATCAGTCGCCGAACTTAATGCCACCACCGCAGCACAGAAAGAAGTCACATCATGTGGAGTTTGTCATACATTTTGGGCCTAATTGACCATCTCCTATAGTAATACAACACCACGAACCAAGTACAAAGAGGGCCCGGCGAAAGCCGTGGTCCCTGTTATGCGGTTTGGATTCTAAACCGCATCCGTGACGTCATTAAAGAAAAACAAACAAACGCATTCACGTTCATTAACCCTTGCGGGGTAGTCAGAGGTTCAGGTTTCCATCTCCGCAATTGCGAAGGTAGTAATTCTATGGAACCTCGAACCCACGTGTTGATCAGATAGTCAAGTACTCAATGTGACAGGTGGCAAGTTGGACGAACAGGTAGGTTTCATCATGCTGTTTTCCCTCACCGTATAATTCGATGCATTTCGTATGTCATTAAAGAGTCCGCTTGAAAGTAGATTCAGTGTGTCACATGTCTATTTATTAACGAATCTTGTGAAAGGGAATGGGGAAGCATGAACTATTATGTTCTTAAATACGCTACTTACATAAAGAAGCGGTTGGATGACCATAAATATGTTCCATTCCATATCTAACTGAATATTTCGTATTAATATATTTCAATGATTGACCAATCCTTATTAGTTCGGCGTATCGAATAGATGGCGTGTGTGTAGCAGAAAGAAAGTACTTACATATGTTTTGCCTCACAAAATGGCGTGTTTAAATTGACTCTTATACCCCCTCCATCCAGCGTACCTCGTTATGCCACGCTAGTTCCCATACAGATACAGCGTAAGGCCCACTCCTCTTAGCAATGGCTCCATGTAGAACGGCCACTCCAACTATCGCAAAAGGTGACACTTTCCTCGGAATATTAGTATATGCAATGTGTATAAGAAAAACGTGTTCTTTTTCAGACGCAAACGATTAAGCAGAACCGCGAGAAGGAGAAGCTGAAAGTGACCCACGACAAGCAGCTGGACGACCTGTCCAAGGACATCGACAACGTGAGCGCACACATACACATTCACTTCCCTTCATCCCTTCCGGGTAGGACAGAGCCTCGGAGACACGATCACATCTCCTCGGTCACAGCGTAAAATTAATTTGCGATTATAAATTGAATATTGGTGATAGGTTGCAAGCCCATCGCCCAACAGCTTCCATGCACCCCTAGTCCCTTAGTCGCCTCCTACGACATGCCGGGAGGAATGGCAGCCAGTAAGCATTATTTTCTGTCCCAGCTAGCACAGGACAAACGCTGTCCCTCCCGAACAGTGTCCAAATAATGTCGCTGCATGTGTCACCTTTCAGGGGATAGTCCGAGTGAAGTGTGTTGCGCGATGCTCGTGCTGTGCCCAGCTACAACTTGATTCGAACGCTCCTTGGGAGGCGTCAGTGGCAGCTTAGGCTAGTGCAGGGGCTAGCCTGTTCAATATTCCTAAGGTGCGAATGGTGTGCACTCGACGAAGCTTAGAACCTCGCGCAGGGTAAAGGAGAAGGCTGATTAGGTTATTGTGTCATTTATTGTAACTTCAAAGGAGAGAAAACAGATGAGTCCACTTTCCAACTGGGCCAAAGTGCCCATGAAGTTCCACAGATGAGGTGATTGATTATGTCTTTGGCGCTGCTGCAGACTGCGGCTGCGGGTATCTTGAAGAAATCAGTAATGGAGAGCATTCGCAGCTTTCAACTTTGTCTGCGAATTCTGTCCCAAAGGCAATCACTCCATCGCAAGTCCAATATCTTCCATTGTCTGCTTGGGCACTAATAACTAGTTTTAATAAAGAACCCCCATAAAGATCTTTCTCCTCTCCCGAAACAACCGACACAAAGGATGTGTTGCTTTTCGAGTAAAGCAGTGCTTCTATGGCCCTGAGCTGGTACTGCGGCTCGTTTGGATGTTCGAGTTCTTTCCACTCGCCAATTTCATCCTATACAAGAAAAAAAACTAGTTTATTCACTACTGATTATTAAACACCTGAATGCAAATCGTGAGATCCCGGGTTCCATTCCCGGTGGAGGCAGAGTTAATAACTACCGGTTTCTTCTGCTTTCCAGTCTGGTTGTTGATTAAATATACTGTATATGCATTTATCTATAAGCAATAAGTCTATGTTTTCTTAAATATACGTAGACTAGTACCCTTGACACAAGTCTTAAATGAACTTATTAAGTGGATTGCCAAATATTATTATTAATAAATAAACGGGACTTATCGAGTAAGTTTTTATGTAATAAAGGTACTTTTATTATGAACCCGACGTTTCGGCTACATTATTTGGTAACTTTATTATATAAAAAACTTACGCGATAAGTCCCGATTAGTTATTAATCATGAGTATATATCGTGAATCTCTTAAAACTATAAATATTATTATTATATAAATCATAAAACTAAATTATCAATGATATTCTAATAGTTTAGTGTAGGTTTCTGAAATCCATACAATCTATATATCTAAGTTCTGAAATCCATCCCATGCCATCAGAGGAGTGGAGGATCCACTGTGGGCTGCAGGAAAAGGGGAAGCCTCCTACCTGGCCAGTTCTTTGTTTCACGTGTAATTGCTTCAGTTGGAATTTGGTATATATCTTGTTGCCGTTAAATATTTTAATTGCGCGTTCTAGGATATTGAGTAGGCGCTCTAGAGGTCGCCACGGGTGGTTTACCTTGTATCGATATGTCGCTGAATAGTGGTTACTTTAAAGATTCGACAAAACGCGTCGTCATTGTATCGTCGCGGTATAGGTGATTGATTGAAAAAAGGCACATGGAAAAGACAAAAGGACGTCTCATATCAGGTTCGAGAGAACGATCAGAGTCAACAGGCGAGAGGAGGGAACTGTAACTCACCAACGAGCTCATAGCTCTCCCAGACAGTGGCAGCAGGACAGCGCTCAGCAGGAACAACGACATTGCGAGTAGGGACGCCATCTTGGCAATTGCTTCAGGTTGGATGCTCAGCTCGCTCGCTGCTTCCAATATATACCTTGGACACGCGTGGCACCGACAATCGATTGGTTCCGGTACACCGATAAGGCTAGAATTTCATCGTTTTTAGGGGCTCTGCGGACAAAAACCTACATCTAGAGTAGTGGGAGCTGCTGGCTTTCTTCTCAGCATATTTTACGAGGCGCCTGACACCCTGCTACAGAAGATGTAGGCAAGTCACTACTATGCTTTTCCCTCACTGAAATCAACAACATGCGAAGTCCTGATGCGATTAGCCGGGTCCACACCAGACGATCGCTCCGATCGCGCGAGGCAGGAACGTGCTCCAAAGGCGCGCTCGGTGTGGACGTGCCTCGCGCGATCCATGCACAAGATTTGGAGCGCGCGAAATGGATATTTTGCAAAGACATTTAAATGTTTATGGGACCGAAAAGATGTTCACCTTTATCTGACACTGATTGTGATTTGGATCCCCCACACCTATGTCCGCTTGTTTAGAGAAGGAGACGAGAGTGTGAAATGTTTTTCATTTTGTGCTAATGATGACGGAACCCGAATTCTTAAAGCGAAATTAATTGACCTCGGCCACTTGAGTATTGATAATGCGGCTGTGAAATAGTACACGGCGAATTTGATTGATTCAATCATCATATGCTGTACTCAATTACAGCGTAACGTAACGAATCATGGAAATAGCCAACCAATTATAGAGATTAAAAAGTAATATAAAAGTACACGAATCTAATTCTATGTTGAATTTATTTAATTATTTTTAATTAATAATATACAACAGCCGTTTATGATTCGTCAACAAAGTCAAGTCAACAGCTCATTGAAAGTTGAAAACACGAATATTAATTTTGGGAAGAATATTTAGTCAATTGTGATGCCAAACTGGCTAACTACGTTTGAATCTTTTTCCTATTGGAGATACTAGGTTCGAATGCCAGTTCCGGCGTGTAGCAGTGAATGAAATTTTAAAAGTATTTTTCATTTACGTTCATAATTTACAGTCGCTAACGAAACCTGCCTATCACGTTGGGTGCTGTCTATCTAGTGAAACACGGGCTTTGAGTGGCTCATACATAACGTAGCTACGATTTTTACTAAGTTTCGGAGATGGGCACTAAAGCCTCTGACTACCCCTCCACAATAAAAAATGGAGTATGCTTACACTATTCCTGAAGCGTATGTTATTTTTGTGCCTCAAGGCTTAATATTGGGTCCATTTCTTTTACTAGTTTACATAAATGATTTACCTTCTCTAACAAAAGATCAAATTAAGACATTCCACTCTAGGCGGGTGTACGTAGTGTAAAGAACAGAACAGCATGTATGAGAAGGTTAATGGGTGTGAGTGAAGCAAGAGAGATTTTCAGGATCGTTCCAGGTGGCAATCGATAGGCTCTGCACGTTGGGGACGTAGAGGCGTGAATACATGTATACATGTAAAAGATAGATGCATGATGGTCCTTTTTTGCTGATGACATAACCCGTCATGAGTCACAATCAATTAACTCAGTAATGGGAGATGTTGTATCAATGTAACAATTTAGTTCTTAATAATATTCAAACTAAATGTTCCCATACCTAACCTGTACTTACTAATACAGTCAAGCCCTAAACAACTGAGCTTGTCCTAAATCGTAACAGCGTTAAAACCAATTTAATAATGAATAATATGTAAAGAATTCCGATAAATCTTGTAGTCTTAAAAATAATAAAAATAAAATAATTCGCATTTTATCTAAAAAATGAACTTCCGCAGCATATGCTGTTGTGAATAAGGAACATACGGACGAGTACACGGCCAGGGTTGTTTATTTCAGCTACTTTCACAGCATTGCGTATTATGGTGTCTTGTTGTAGGGTGGTGCTGCTGATATAAACAGAATATTCGTCTTACAGAAGAGGGTTGTCCGCTGCATTCACAGAGCGGGCCCAAGAAAATCAGTACCTCCAATTATTTATATTCAAAAAATATAAATAGATTTAAAAAAATTTATTATTATCATAAAATTTCTATTAAAAACAAATAAATTAAACTGTATGTGGCGGCCTGTTCGAGGCTTCAAACGTTTAAGGAATCTTTTGTTGGAAAAATAATATTGTTCGAGTATCGAGTATTAAGGGACTAGGGATAAATGGAATCAGTTCGGCAACGGGCTAGCAACCTGTCACCAATGACATCACAAGACCAATATTTATGCTAAAAAGTGACCTAGGAGATATATCTTCGGGTTCTGTGCCCCCCGCAAGGATTGAAGGACGTGAATGTATAAGAATTTGCTTTCCTCACCCAAAGAACTATCCTAACCTAAAAAAACTTGGTTGCAGCTGATCGAGATGTACAAACTGGAGGAGGCCGACTACGAGATGAGTTCAAAGACTGAGTTCTTCGCATGAAAGTACCCCGACATTGCTCCCCTGCTGGAGCAATGGACCCTGCAAGCGCAGACGCGGAGCCCCAGTGACTAAGTGACAGTGATAGCCCAGTGAGAACCTCCACAATTCTGGAATGCCTTAGATACCCTAACATTAGTTGAGCTAATTATTTACAATCTTAGACTAAGTCAGCGCGAACCCAACTACGTATTCCCGTTGTCTGTGACAGGAACATGTAATATTTACGTAACACAGTGACGACGGAAGAGGAACATTCTTATTACATTTACCTGGATCGGTCCAGGATATATTAAGAACGGTATAAGGAACCTATTCAATACTGAGGTCTTCCTGCCCTCAAACCTGTTTGGTTGCCAATTCAGATCATTTATATTAGGTATCTAATCAGATGTTTTTCTGTTATAGTTTTCATATTATTGAGCTTCCCATGTACTTACATATTATATACTAGATCTGAAATGTCGAATACTTACCATATTCGTGTAGGCAATTTTTATGTCTGTCATTTTATCCTGCTTGTCTGTCTTACAAAAATTTATTGATATGTAATATATTCCTATCCATCTTTCTTTGACAATGGTCCTAGTCAAGTTTGAAGCTGAAAATATAATCCTATTCTAGATTAAGTGTAGGATTTAAAAGAAGGAAATTTACCAATAATTGACTCTCATCCGTTTTAAATAAATACCAACACCAATATTTGAAATTAATAATTAAAACTTGACTCGGTACACATATACTAAACATATGTATATTTTATAAAACTAGTAAATACATACAAATACTAGAAACTATAAGAACTAGGTTTCATTGTAAACCTAAAAACAGTTCAAAAACGGGTTTTTGCTTATTTATAATAGTTGGTAAACCACATATTGTAATCATTTTAAAATGTTATCTTAACTAAAATAGGTTTTTTATCTTTGCTAAACCATGTCCCGATATAATTACATCGGTTAAGAAAATAGATGTAAATTTAAGTCTGGTCACACATAAATTCACAAAAATTTGTAGTGCCAATATAAATACCAAATCCAAATACTGGAGTTTATACAAATCATTTATTATAAAATCATTGTCTAATATTCTGCTCCATGCACTATATAATAAGATGTGGATAACCAACGTACTACAGTATGGACATAGAGTATTCGTAATATCCAGTCCTAGAATCACATAAGAACCTAGGTAGGCATAGATCATTATTTTCTTTCGGCTAAGGGATCAACGTGTAGTTTAGAGAAACATGTTCTAAAATGTATCATTCCATGCAATACTTTTAATCTATCACTAATATTTTAAGAGGACCAAATACAATAGATACCAGATAATCGTATGTTAACATACCTACTATCACCTATCAGGTGTTGCAATAGGTAATCTCAATTTAAAAACTACGCTAACAACATTTAGAAACATTTAGATACAGGCCAAAGATTTCTTCAGTAGTCCATAAAATAATTAGTACCTAAATATGATAGTACTAAGTAGGTATGTAAGGTTTAATTGAACATTTCTAGTCAATTCTAATATTTTCTGTTATTTATTATTTACAATAAAGAAAATTTGTAGGCTAAGAATATTAATGTTTTGAATATTTACGATTTATCGTTTCGCAAATTAAATTAAAACCAATAGTGAGAGTAGAGTTAAGTATAGTTAGATATATTTTTATGGAATAAGTAGATGTTTAACAGTAATCTCTATTATGCACGTTATTTTAATTAAACAGTCACGAACTATTTTCATTGGAATTGAACAAAATACGAAAAATATACTAGGGTTAATATGTATCTACTTATATCGGACTCATTTTAAATTAAGTGACGTTTGAGACTTTTCTTTAGTTAAATACCTTTATATTATGTACTATCTAAGTCTTGAAACAATTTTATGGTCATAATAATGGTGTTGCATAACAAAATAATCATAAAACGGTTGACTTAATAAAAATGGCTACCAGTTTTTCCTAATAATTAAAGTTTAACTACACTGCGAAAATGTGAAATGTTTTCGAACAATCATCATAACAATTTTTCCCATTACGACTGAATGTAATGATGTTGAATTACAGAAAACGAGAAAATGGCCAAATGTTGCCAGTGTTTTTTTTTACATTGAGTTTTTTAAAACTGCCATCGCGTGTGCTAAAAACTTAGAACTACATAGAAACTGCCAAACAGTTGGATTCTTGCGGAACAATGTTTATTGTAAATGTGATTGGCCTATTTCGAAAAAGAAGGAATTGAAATTAACGACTTTTTACTAAAGAGGGTAGATTTAAATTGTATATATAATGCGGGTACTCAATGATACCTAATAAGCACCTAGATAAAGTTTTGATATTACATTAGCACTGAAAATGATTGGGCACCTAATGTTAAATTATTTTGTTAGAATAATTTGAATTTCTTATTAATAAGAACTATTTGTAAGTACAGATTACGGTTTTGGGCTTTTTAATATTGGATTGATCATTTGTATACTTTGCTGAACTTCGACATTCATTCAGACATATTATATGCCATGTTAGTTATAATAAATACAAGATAATATACAATATTCTACTTTCAAGAGTGTATAAATAATTTTTACCACAGAAAGATTCATTACTAAACATAAAATTGAAATTGAAACATAAAAACACATAATGAACCCACACACCTATATTACATAGTTTTTAACTGATATAAGCTTTTATTTATTGTTCGAAAATTGAATAATTGACTACAACAATTAAAACTAATCTTTTTCTGTGTTAAAATCCTATTCCAACAACGGTAAATTTCTCTCTGGCAATAGTCATCCATTGAAATTTAGTCTTGCCAAAAAATTTGTATGGGATGGTGTATCTGTACTGTATAGTATTTATTATATTATCTGTGGTCTTGCTATATATTAGAATTGAGCACGCAAAAATTGTATCATCTGACATACCTCAATAAAAATCTGAGTAAATACTTATTGATTGTGAAACTTATCTGTACAGGTGTTTTTGTTTCAACATAACAAATTACATACATACATACATACACATCACGCCTGATTCCCTGTAGAGGGGTAGGCAGAAATCACGGATCCCCATTTGTCTCGATCCTGACTGACCACTTTCGTTTCATTGACATTCATACATCCTCTCATACACTCTCGGCGGTTATAGGTACTCCTAACGTCACCTTTTTTCAATATAGCGTCTATCTGACTGCACATAACAAATTGTTTACAACCAAAATAACGTAATTGAATAAATTACATATTGTTTCAACATGTAAAGCTACATACACATAATTCATTCAAATAGTGTCCATCTCTACCTTGGCGATGGTAGGAATTCTATAACCCTCTTAAGCCATGTGTCAACCAGATAACACTCAATGTGACAGGTGGATAACAGTGCTTTTTCTTTATAACCAATACCTAGAGATCGCGCCACATAAGGTGGCAGATGAAGGCGTCGCCACAGTTGCGTAATTCAGTGCTGCCAGTAAACACGCCAAAACTAGCACTTACTGTGCCATACGGCTCGATACATTATAGGTTTCATTTGTAACGGTCTTTGGTTGCAGAGCTATAACCTCAAATAAAACAAATTAATATATCAAAGTCAAAAGTTAAAATATTTTCTAGCTTGTGAGTTGTAAAAGAAGTTACCAATCAATGAGTATTTACTATAAACGGTTATACAGCAGATTTCATTTATTACGACCTTGGTTGTAGCGTCCATAGAAACTGCCAAGCAGTCTATAGCAACGTTAAATCTAAGTCCCTTGAATTAAAGCATAAGATGATGATGACATAGTATGTACAAACATATGGCTATAACAACTTTGGACGTAACGTCGAGTTCGGCTGTAGCGACAATTTTTGAATAGTTAGTAATAAAGTCTTGGAAATCCCATGCAGATGTTGCGTTATTTTTACAATAAATCAATATAAACCATGTACAAGTCCTATCTTTTGCCTGTAACGACATCCGGATGTACGAAATCCACTGTATATTCAATGTGAAGCATATATTCTAAGTAGCTTTGCTCATACACCTCTCCCTAATCCCAGATCCTTGAAGCATAGTCGTAATTAGCATTCGCCGACCAATGATGAAGTCATCAAATATTAATATTATAATTTAATAAGCAATGGGTAGTAATAAAACACATGTGGTTAAAATTCAAAGAATTTTATTGTTAACTATTGTAAACTCTAATATTTGTTTTATTGTACTATTATTAAATGATACTTAAATAAAGAATTTGGAAACCTTAGTGAGACTTGAGACTCCTTATTTTCTTCCTCTCTTTGTAAATGCTCATCGCTTGGACTGAAGCAAATAAACAATTGGTAAGAAAATACATACATACACATTCACATCCTAAATTTAATCAATGGATGTTTCAAATGCACCTGGGTAAATAAACATATATAGACGTCCCTGCTCAGGCTTGCTCCACTAATTAACTTTGACACCCTCACAACTGCGTCGCTACTGCGACACTTCTGCCTCTCAGCTGTCAATATTGGAGTACCAAATATAAGGCTATTAAACTGACGTAGACGGACGTTTGGTTAGTGGAGTAGCTTTTTTGTACTTCAGTCGCAGAAGTACTTCAGATGTAGTTCGATAGCGCTTCAGTTGCTACAATTTATTAGTGGAGTGCCAGAAGTGTCAAATTACGGCCACCGAAGTATTACAGTATCGATACTGAAGTAATATTGTGGCTAAAATGAGTTAGTGGAGTAAGGGCCCTGTTTCCTTGTACAGCGGTAGGCAGAGATGACGGATCCCCATCTGTCCTGATCCTGATCCGATCTGAATTAAGTATTAAACAGTGTCTAAGTTAATTAAAATTAACCCTGTTTTTAGATTAAACCAATATCTAGTACTAAATAGATCTGATCATCTTGTGAAACAGCGAATACTTGATACATAGACCCATTTCTATATACTACAATATCTGAACAAAAGGGCGCCATCGGATAGGTACACGGTTTCCAAACGTGATATAAAAACCGACAAGCACGCCTCCTTCCTGATAGGAATTCCAGAAACCCTGCTCCCGATATTTATCAACCGAATTCATCACACCCCGGGGTTAGATGAACGGAGTGGTTTCTCAGAAACCCCCGCAGACAGACGGGGGGTAAACTGACAACAGCATTATAGGGATATAGTTATGTACTATCAAAACGTTAGAGGCTTGAGAACTAAGCTAGATAGTTTCCAGTCAGGAATTGTGACCCTTTCGGATGAATATGCCATTTGGGCCATCACCGAAACTGGATGCAACGACTCCATAAGTGACGGCGAGTTGGTTCCAGAAGGCTACTCCATCGTGAGGTGCGACAGGACGGACGGCCTCAAGCAAGGAGGAGTACTTCTCGCCTCTAAACAACTAGAACTTCGAGTGGTGGATTTAACACCGAAATTAAAACTCATGTGTTCGAATTGTGCGGTGCAAACGGGTTCAAGAATAATAAACATTTATTTGTGTGTTGTGTTGTATACATACCTCCTAGCTCAAGTGTGCTTGAATATTATGCATTGTTTCATACAATAGAAAAACAATGAGCTATAAATGTAACAATAATAACGTGGTAGTGTTAGGCGACTTTAACTTACATTCAGCCCCCGCGCAGTTACGACTATTTCGAGGCATACTGTGGGTTCACGCAATTAAATGGAATATCCAATGTGAACGGCCGCCGGCTGGATGTGGTGCTCTCGGGCATGCCGGGCGTCGCGGTGGACGAGGCGGCACTGCCGTTGCTAGCCATAGACCCACACCACCCGCCGATGCGTGTGCGACCAAAGAATACTACTACCTTGACAGGAAGAAGACCAACATAGTAGAAATAAAAATTACCCCAGCTTACAGCGCCCCTAGTGGTATAGCAATGAAGTTTCTTGACCTAGAGGAAAAACGTCGTAAAAGCCTTTTCAGCTTTGGCGGGAAATTCAAAACTTTGTACAATTTTTACCTGCTAGGCTAAGTGTGCCAAAGTTGATTCGAGGTATTTTATTTGTTTAAGCCATTACGCATTGCTGTCTAACTTAATGTAAAGCTTTCAGACAACAGATGCAATGTTTTAAGCGCATAAAATATCTGGAGGTTGATAATGATTATGGTGATCAATTAAACAATAGATTATAATATTGTATAGCTTATTTATTTTTTAAAATTTGAATTTTTATTGCAATTTTTCGTCTTTCTGCTTCTTCTGAAAATTTTCTATTTTCTTTCACGCAATACCTATGCAGACAGATAGTCGTCACCGATTGTTGTATGCGCAGCATGTTATCGATGAAGTGCTCTGAGCAAACCTTTAAAAAATCATATCCTGCACTCGAGGATAGTATGGCAGATATATTCCTCCTGACCTCAGGAAGAAAAGTATGTACTTGACTTGGTGTGACAGCAAGCATAGCCTCCTTACAATTGGCACAGTCCCTTTTAATATTCTTTAAAATATAGCCGCTAACATAGGTTGCCGCTTGAATCTCTGCAGAGTTTTCTTCAGTAGGGATGTCATCAATTATGGTCTGTCTAAGAGAGCTAGTACTAGCCATACTATCATCCACACCAGCCACAGATGATTTTGGTTTGCTGCAAAATAAGGTTTGGAAATTTTCCACCAAAGCACCAGCATCTCTTTCACAATTTTTTCTCTTTCTCAAATGTCTAAGATTGCTCATTAAAGCAGTTTTCAGTCCAGCAACAAACTGAGCGACCGTGGGATTGTCGTTGGACCCGCAATTCACTCTTACACTACCAAAGGCATTTTCTAGTGGGTCCTGGTTAAATTTTCTAGTTGCGATACTTTTAATGTGATATTTTTTTGACAATGTTTCCCACAGCCGCTCATAACCATTTAGAAGTTTGAGCCAGCCGCTTTGAGAAGGCGGCGCCCTTCTAGCGCCCAAGAACTTTATTTCCCCGAAGAGTTTTCCCATTTTCTTGAATAAAAGTGGGGGCTGGAAGAGGTCATGTTAGTCTTCCAAGGCGTGCCTCCCTTCCTGTCAGGAGAATCTGAGTTGACACTGTCGAACAACATGTCCAATTTGCTCACAAAGTTGGCTGTTGCCACTGCGTCAGCTGGGAGTTCCACTGAAACCAGATAACAACAACATTATTTATGTTATTCAAGTATTTTATAGAATTTTTTTTAATTTTATTTAATAAATTAAGGCAGTAAGACAAATAAATTTATTTCGAACATAAAAAAAAGATTTTTGTGATGTGACATTTTTAATTATTCTACACATATTTATTTCATAGTGTAACTTTTCCTATTAATTCAACTCTATTCTTCTTACTTCTTTAACATATGAAACTTTTTTATACATTTTATATGATTTTCCACCTATGTCTTCCCTAATTTAATTATGTCTTATGGTTTGTGGATAAATCCACAAAAAGATGTTTATAAGGCTAGAATCCATTATGGTCATAATTCAAGTTCTCGTATCATACTCACTATTTGCTACTTTCGCATAGATTCCTGCAGCAACCGAGTGGCTGAATATCTGTGCAGCCAGATGCACACGCATTTTGTTTTTTCCGTTAGGATCAATATGTTGTTTGGTGAGCGCAGGCGCAAATACAAAATTCGGGTTGCTGTTATCTATTTCATAAAATTGTTTTATGTGACTCCACTTTGCAGCACCTGCAATTTAAGAATAGAACTTAGCATTTTTATGTTATAATGTTAATATTTTCAGAAGAGATGGACAAAGTCCCAATTGAGGGGAGGCAACACATTCGGCTCAATAGTCGGTACGTGGTTGGAGACTTTTTAACCATTTCTAGAGCCATACATTTTTGTGGTTGGCTCCAGCGTCTTCCTCGAACCCTTCTCTTGCCATTTTGGAGTTCGCCTTGTAGGAGTAAGGCCATTGATGGGCTTATATATTTTTTTAACAGTTGCACAACATTTGTGTTGTTAGACAACAGTTCTATGGTGCTTTTTTTATTCTCTTTGAGAGTATTGCGCAATTTTTTAACTTATCTTAGAAAGTGTTTGCACCTGATAAATAGGTTTTCGTCACTTTTGGTACGACTAAATTTCCCCTTAGCCTTATTCCGAAACAATAAAATGTTATTATCCATTTAATCAATAATTATATTATTTAATTGGAAATTAAGTACCAACCTCACATTCTTGAGAAATCTTCATAGCGTCATTAGCGTAGTTATGATCCTGAAATAGTGAGAAATAAGAGTATTTAGAAGAGTAGCTACAAGCTCTCTAGTTCTCTAGACCCACCATGTGGCTCAAATTGTGTTCATTGGTTGTCCTAGTACGGTGAATCACACCTCAAACTATACAAAATGGCTAGAAAATCTACCATTTTTTAACAAGCTAAGAGCTGCAACTGCATAGCTCACCGTGTGGTCGACCGTACAAAATTAAATCAAAATAAGGAATAAGGGAGGCCAAAGATCAGTAGTGGATTATTGCAGGCTAGTTATGATGTCACGTAAGCCTTATCACTCATCAGTAGTGCACTAGCTGATAGAATCATTGTTGGGGACTTTACCTGCAAAAATGACAAGTGAATCCTTGAAACGGCTGGTTGTAAATGCTCTTCTGAAGGTAAGGCATATTGGATGAGTCTTCTTCTGTCACTATCACAATATGCATTTTCTTTAAAGTGTTTCCCATACAACAATTTGTTAGCAGAATGGAGCTTCCTCAGCTCTTCAATGCTCGACCAATCCTTGCTAGGAAAGCAAAAAACTGCCCAAAACCGCAACCTGAAAAACATAATTGTCTGATTAGCTTGCAAGCTAAAAAAAATGGTATTTTTCTTACTTGAGAGAGAAAATGCTGAGCTACAATAACATAACATATTCGGCTTTAATCAGTGACGTATGATCGGCTTACCACTCATATGTCACTGGTTGCTGGTTTTCTACTTTGTACTTGCTGATGGAGATTTTCCTAATTTTTAGCTAGTAATGGAAAGCGATGTAATTTAATTGATGGTTTTCTGATTTGGTTCACACCACATTTGGCGCACCTGAAAGCAAAAAAGAAATAGTGATTGAGCCAAGGAGTTGATGCTATAGTCAACCCAAAATCCTCATGAGCTTTTATAAACAATCAATGACTAACCTTCTGTGCTTCCAAGTGGACATTATAAGCAATTAACACAATAACTGAGTGTCACGGACAAACCGGCACAACTTAAAACTAAAGTGTCTCGTCGTAGACGGCATAGAACACAGTTTATTTCGAGTTTATGGCAAAATCCTTCATCTCGCCGCACGGGGAGAGCTCGGTGATGGCAGAAAGATGTTAATTCACAGGAAAATGAGGAAAACTATAAATCACAAATTCTACCAGACGCAACGAACTTTTCTCTAACTAAACATTTAACTTTTTCAAAAAGAAAGAGATGCAAGAATTAAAAACCTGTACGAGTGACCAGAGCTGCCAGTATAAAATAATTTAAATTAAATAAAGCTAATAGCTGGTACCACTGATAGAGCAATTGAAAATTTTTGTTGACCCCCCTCTGTGTGCGACTGCCTAGTGCGAGTGCGCGAGAGCGCCGCCAGTCGGTGCGGCCACGCCCATTTGAATTGTGAACGTCAGGACCGCCAATGTAGTGTTCCAGATCTTGATGAAACATATTCTGAAAAATGGTACCTAAACTGTACTAAATAGTACCTATGCAAAGATAAATAGTACTTAAGACCTATGAATGTTAAACAAAAAAGCTCATACAGCGGCCATTCTGATGTCAGGATGGCCGGTGTATTGTTATATCTTGTTAATGGACACAACTATCGCCATGAAACCTTTGTCAATTAATTGTACCTAAATAATACCTCATGAAACGAGCATTGCATTATAAAAATATTATCGACGTGTCCCGACAAAAAAAAACCAAACTTTTTCTTAAGTTTATTTATTTTATATACATACATACATACATACACATCACGCCTGATTCCCTGTAGAGGGGTAGGCAGAAATCACGGATCCCCATTTGTCTCGATCCTGACAGACCACTTTCGCTTCATTGACATTCATACATCCTCTCATACACTCTCGGCGGTTATAGGTACTCCTAACGTCACCTTTTTTTAATATAGCGTCTATCTGACTGTTATATGTCTTATTAGGCCGGCCCCTACGTAACCGCCCTTCCACTTCACTCATATATATTCCTTTTGTCAATCTGCTATCATTCATCCGCATAACATGTCCAAACCATCGAAGCATGCTCTTTTCAATCTTAGTCACTACATCTTCTTTCAAACCGCAACCTTCCCTTATCACACTATTTTTAATTCTATCATTCAATGTTACTCCTAACATGCTTCTCAGTGACCGCATTTCGACGGCATTGATTCTACTTTCATGCTTCTTTTGCCATACCCAACTTTCACTACTATAAGTCAATGTTGGAACCAGCACAGCCCTATGAATAGCCATACGTGCTGATTGAGAAATCAACTGGCTACCCATAACACTATACATAGCCCCATTAATCTTATTACCTGCACACACTCTACGTTCAATATCTCCCTCACATTTTCCGTTACTAGTAAAAAGTGTTCCCAGATATACAAAATCATTCACTTGTTCGACTCTTTCATTATCTATGTCAATCTTGCACTCTGTCTTGCTAAGTCCCTCCATGACCATTACTTTCGTTTTATTTACATTAATTTTCATTCCTTTCCTCTTAAGGGACTCATTCATGCAAGTGACCATCTCCTGCAACTCATACGCCGATGACGCAAGAAGAACCTGATCGTCAGCGTACAAGAGGCATTTAATGATCAACTCGCCCATACGCAATCCTCTGTCACTTTCTTTCAAATCAGTCAAGCAACTATCCATGAACAGATTGAACAGCCACGGCGAAGCTACACAGCCCAGCCTCACACCCTTTCGGATACTGAACCAGTCTGAGTAGGCCCCATTAACCCTAACACAAGCTCCGGAATCCATATATAAAGACTTTAGAGCCCGTATTAAGGTACTGCCCAAACCAAACGCAGATAGCGCCCTCCACAAATCGTTCCGGGATACACGATCATACGCCTTTTCCAAATCCATAAAAGCACAGAAAACCTTTTGGTTCTTCGCCAAAAACTTTTCAGCCACCTGGCGTAAGGAAAAAACCTGATCTGTACATCCCATTCCCTTCCGAAAACCTGCCTGTACATCCCATATCTTGGTTTCAGTCTCACGAACAACTCTTTCAATCAATACTTTTGCATATATTTTTCCGACGATGCTCAGAAGGCTAATCCCCCGGTAGTTCTTGCAATCTTGCAAGGGTCCCTTCCCCTTGTACAAAGGAACGATAACGGCCCTGCACCAATCTTTAGGCACACGTCCATACCGCCAACACGCATTAAAAAGTAAGTACAAGAGGTTGGCAACCACCGGGCCACCAGCCCTCAACATCTCCACGGAAATCCTATCATACCCTGCAGCTTTACCAGTTTTCATAGCTTTCAAAGCTTTGAAGATTTCTTCCATACTAATATCACTGCCATTATCATCCAAACTTAATTCAGATGTATCATCCTGAAATGGTACATCCTCATTTTCAAACAACTTTCAGTCCTCTCTTTTACTTCTAACTTCTTTCGATTCACGATCTCTTTCACTCTCTTTTTCAATTCTTTAAATAGTAACAATTTCCGTTCATAGTCTATAACACTCATATTGGTTGCTTTATTGTTGGCCTTACTTGCCAACAAATCCTGCCATGCTTTTCTCTTATCTTTTACAACCTTTCTTACTTCTTCATCCCACCAAAGAGCTTGATTCTTTGAGGGAGCATTCGTCTTCTTGCGTACTCCACATACTTCGATGGCAGATTCCACCATACCATCCTTCAACATCCTCCAAACATTCTCAATTTCGTCCTCCTTGACATCTTCATTCAATGTACTAATTTGTTCTTCCACTCTTTTTCTATATCTTTCATTTACACCATCATCTTTCAATTTTCCTACATTTATTCTTTCCAATCCTGTAGTGGACACAGGAGCACGATGACGCCAACATTGGAACAGACCTCTCAATCGGCTGACGACCAAATGATGATCCGTTCCCACATTAACGCCCCGATACACTCTGGCGTCCACCACATGCCTTCTCAATCGATCATCCACAATAACAAAATCTATCATACTTCTGTCTACACCCCTTTCCCAAGTATACATGTGGATCTTTTTATGACAAAACATTGTGTTTGCCACAAAAAGTCCCCTTTCCAAACATATCTCGAGAAGACTTTCTCCATTCTCGTTCACTTTTTCATCTCCATACTTACCTAAAACACATTCATAAGAATCTCTCTGTACACCTACTCGACCATTAAAGTCCCCAATCATAACAACATTTTCATTCTGCTTACATTCTTTTAGTACTTCCCTTACATTCTCCCAGAACTCCCTCCGCTCCTCAGTTGGCCTCGACATGTCAGGAGCATATGCTCCAACCACGAATAAAAGTTTGAGGCCAACCTTAAGCCTTAACCATAAGAGTCTGGGATTCACACATTTATGCTCTTTCACACATTTATTCATTCGCTCTTATAGGACATTACCAACCCCCTGGCACGCCCGCTTATCTTGTTGAACTCCAGTCCAATACGCGGTGTACGTGCCATGAAGAGTATTGCCCATTCCCTTTCGCTTCGTTTCATTCACACATAAAATATCTAATTTCTTACATTCCATCATCTTGCAAATTTCGTCTATCTTGCTCTCCACTGCTCCACAAGCATTCAATGAAGCAAATCGGGTCTCCGTGACCCACGCTCCGCCTCTCCGGGGAGCCATTCGTGACGGGTGGCGAACCTCGTTGCCGCTTTTCCCCCCGGAGATTATCTGCGCCCCTGCTCCATTTAAGGAGCGCCGGGGACTCGGAGCCATGAGATTATCGCCCATGCAGTTTTTATATTTTTTATTTTATATATTATAAGCAGAATCCCCCACAATGTCCCCCTGCCAGTCGACCTCTCTTATAAAACCCGTGCGGGACCGCCGTGAGGGAATTGCTCCTCGGCGCTCGTCAAGTCAACATCGAAGGGAAGTCAACTGTCGGTTTGCCTATCCAGGGTCACGTGAGCCATTTTCTGATTATATTTGTGCCTAGAGAATTGTAATTACCACGTGTTTTTATTATCTAAGTTCCTATTTAGATGTACCTATCTTGTAAATTATTTTTAAGATTGTTTTGTTATAAATAAGTGATTGTGTAATTTTGTTGTGTCCTTTTTTAATAAAACCTGCTTTTGGTCCTTTTATATCAGAAGTGGGATCTGAGCTCATTTTTGACCGCTTTTGTATGTATTTACAGCTACAATTAGTTTTTGGACCAACCTTCTAGTGATTTTCTCAAAATTGCATCACATTTCAAATTGTTCGTTAAATCTACCCTAATTTTTTTCTTTTACTTGGAATTTCTATTTGTATTGCGTAATTCTGTATTGCGGATAAATTTTAATAATCGAATCTACGTATTTAAACCTAACCTTACAGTTGCTTGTTTTGTGTCAATAGTTCTGTGACTCTCCTGTTCCTGTAGTATTTTATTATCTGTGTCCGTTGTGTGAAAATATAAATATGCCTACAAGCGGACGATCTCGCTCGCGGGACAGATCACACCGCCGTCTAAGGAGTAAATTGGGTAGCCGTGGTCGTGTTAGGTCCTCACGGGAGGAACCTAGGGGCTATACTCCGCGGAGGTACCGATCGCGCTCCCGTTCTAGTCGTCATCGTAATGATCGTGACGACCTGCGCAGCCATAACAATTCAAGTGGTCAGAGTGTACACCGTTCCCGCTGTTCCCGTGCGCGTTCTCGCACTCGCCGTGAGGGCGCGAGCCCTCCTCGCCTGCGCTCGCGCGCGCCGTCTTGCCACGACGATCAGGGTCAAGTGATCGATGGGGTGCATTGTGATTCTAATTTGGCATATACCGCTATACTTGACCGACTGAAATCACTCGAAGATAGCATCGCTAAAACGTCAAAAACGCATTCCGGACCGACGGCGACTCAAATGATAGTAGAAGCGTTAAGTTTCATTAACCCTTCAAGGGGCCCATATTTTATTTCAAGTTTTGACCCCGCGATTCACAATATTGACGACTGGTGTACTGAGGTAGATAGAGCTCAAGTGGCGAATAGATGGGATGACCGAGAATGTCTATCGCGCGTGGCGGTTTGTTTAAAGGGAGATGCACGTGTTTGACAGATGTTTTGAATCGGGAGGGTATTACGTACGTTAGAACGAAACACGATCAATATTTAACCCGTTCACTGGTTACGGAATCTGCCAGGACCGTCGATTCTACGAACGTGATTGACACTTCTGGTGTTGCCACCCCTCTTCTAGGGCCGGAACGCGAAGCCCTTATGGCCCTTATTGGAGAATTTGCACGTTTCTTTATCTCGGGCACTGCTACCTCAACTGTGACCACCGGGGAGATGCATGTCAATCTGAATAGTACAGTACCTATCACATACCGTCCATATAAGCTTGCCTACGTTGAAAAACTAAAGGTACGGGAAATTATAAATGATTTGTTAGAAAAGGAGTAATTAGGGAGTCACATTCGGAGTATGCGAGCCCAGTCCTCCTTGTAAAAAAGAGGGACGGATCAGATCGGATGTGCATAGACTATCGCGCATTGAATAGAATCACGATTAAGGAGCGTTACCCTTTGCCCTTGATCGAAGATCATATCGATCGATTAGGTGATCGGAGGATTACGCGCTTCTGTTCACTCGATATGGCTACGGGGTTTTTACAAATAAAGGTACACCCAGATTCTATTCACAAAACAGCGTTTGTCACACCGGAGGGTCATTTCGAGTTTTTGAAAATGCCATACGGTTTATGTAATGCACCGATTGTGTACCAGCGCACGATTAATAGGACTCTTTGCAAGTTTATTGATGACGGAAAGATTCTTGTGTACATAGATGATGTCCTGTTGATGAGCTCGTCTGTAGAGAAGGGGCCTGCACTCCTGCGGGAGGTGCTTACGACGTTGACAGGCGCCGGGTTTTCCATTAACTTACGCAAATGTGTATTTTTAGCGACCGAAATCGAGTACTTAGGTCGGGTAATAAGTAACGGTCAGGTTAGGCCGAGCCCAAATAAAATTAAGGGAGCGGAATCACGGTACCACTCCTATGAGCTCGAAACGTTGGCCGTAGTTAGGGCTCTGTGTCATTTCAGGCATTACCTTATAGGAATAAACTTTAAAGTCTTGATCGACTGTAACGCCCTTAAGGCGACAGAAAGAAAAAAAGACTTGCTACCGCGTGTGGCTCGTTGGTGGGTCTACCTGCGGGATTTTACCTTTGAGCTGGAATACCGAAAGGGGCCAATGATGTCACATGCATATTATTTGAGCAGGAACCCCATAGCCGAGGTCCACAACATATCTAGGCCTCGCAACGCAACGCCTGCTGACAACGAGACTCAACAACTTATCCAGCAGTTGGATGATGGCAACCTGGACCAAAGGCGATATGTGGTTCAACATGATTTGCTGTATTAAAGGTACACAGCGAACCTGGTACGTGACATCGCTGTGGAGGGAGCGCGGCCCAACCGCGAGGCACGGCGCGAGCTCCGCCGCCAGAGAGCTTGACCTGTTGCACCAGAACCAGGTCGCACAAGATGTTCGTGTGAACCGGGATAGACGTCCACCACGTGTGTTCAATGTCAACGACCTTGTGTTTGTCATAAAGTTTTCGCAGGCAACAGGAAAGCTAGATCCAGGCATGCGTGGCCCCTATCGGGTGGTCAAAGTATTGCCGTGCGGTCGCTACGAGCTGAAGCTGTTGGGCAACGGCTACGGCAAGACGACGCAGTGTGCATCTGGATTGAGGGCCACTTTTTCAAATATTGGACAATCGAAATGAAACTCACAGGGCATTTAGTAAAGAATTAGTAAAAACTATAGCATCTATTCTTAAATTTCTTAAACTTGAAACAAAAAAGTTATTGTCAAAAAACTGTGGCCCTCAATCCTGATGCCAGCATTTTCTAGATCTCGGAAAGTACGAATCCTGGGATAATGCTGTTTATTCGAGGATTTAGTAAAGAATTTCTTAAAAAAAATTAAGAAAAACTCAAATCTCAAAAATGCGTTTAATATAGGTTTAGGGCGATTTTGCTATGGCCCTCAGTTCAGAGGTCGCTGACTTTTGGAATCATCAAAAAATGAACATTTCTATACAAAAAGACTAATGTAACTTATATTATCTTGAAGCTCCATGGCTCAATGAATTAGTAATGAAGAAATAACGATACAAAAGCGAAAAGTTTAAGAGAAAATGAAATTTGAATTTTCATCTGACGTACAAACTGAGAGCCCTAAACTTTCGACGATATTGACTAAACTAAGCCATCTACACTAGCGTACATAAGGATGACTAATTTTACTAATTTTTTACTAAATCCGTGCAATATTTACATGCCTCTAAATATCACACTTTAAGAGGAAAATGATTTTGAATATTTATATAGGAGAAAATTCTGTAGGGTGACTATGTTATGTGTAAATATAAAAAAGTATTCGACGTCCCGAACCAAATACAAAGATACATATGAACCAAAGTAGCTAGGATTGGAGATTAAATTGCCTACGCAAAGTCATCAAACACTTATCTATGGTGGAGATAGTGATCAGTCCGTTTGAAAGTAGAATCAGTGTGACAATCGTCTATTTATTCATGTATTCTTTGAAAGTCAATGTGAAAACTTCAAATATTGTGTTCTGTAATGTGTCAATTACAACCCTAATATTTATGTATGCTAAAAATTGACCTATGAAATATTATCATGTCTTTGAGGGTATGTACAAGGTATATGACGAATATGTTACGGTTTTATTTGTTGCGTAAAAATAAATAGAAATGTTATTAATAAAATATAAACATAGATTATTAGCACTTTATTGACAATAACCACATTCAAAGATATTAGCTACAATACAACACACTATCTGTAACGCCGCATAAACCGGAATCACCAAATAAATTAATAGTAAACTATATAAAAGTATACAGACACTTTCGTGACTTTAATCTTTGCAGGGTTTTCAGGTTCGAGTAATCATCTTTACAATTGCGGAGCACAAGTTATCCAATCACAATACAACACAAACAATCAAATATAAAATTTAATTTCCATAATAGTACATGTTCCAGGCTTTGAAATTCGTACTCATTGATACAGAATCAATCCATCAATGAATGAGCTACGTCGAATTTACAGAAAGGTTGAAATATAAAATACCATATTAAAAAACAAAATTTCTTGTAACTAGTCTGAAGTAATAAAAACAATAATTATTTACAAATTCTATGGCCTGATATTCACACAATATCACACAATGAATAAATGAAAAAGAAAGATATTCACACAATGCAGCGTCAATTTCTAAATGGTTAAAACAATGGGTTAAATAAATTTTTGAGAATATTGTAAACATTTGTTTAGAGCAATATAACGACAATGAACAAAAACAAAACACCCTATACAAAAAGAAAATTGCTGAGAACTTAAAATTCTATGTTAACGATTCTCAATTGATGTAGATCTATATGAACTAAAAAAGATTACCCCTGTCACGGCGTGTAAGAAAAAAAAAAGACAATTCATTTCGAACATACCTAACTTTACCAAAATATAAATGGTCTGATATGATTAAACAGACAATTTGCCAAAATTCTAAATTGAGACGTACATGGATTTTGAAAAAAGTAAAATGCAGAACGATTATATTAAACTGAAAGGTCATCGTTGTCAGTGTACAGCTCAGATAGACATATCAACCTTAAAAAACCGTAAAAATACATACAATACTATGTACGATTAAATATATATATAAATAAAAATATTCGCAAATTAAATCAGAAGCTAAAATAGAAGAATTATTTGATACGAATCCATTAATATCGCTTATGATAATGGCCAAAACTTCAGAATATGGAAACGCTATTCGAGAAATTTTTGTTCATCCACATTTTCATATCTTTTATTGGACCGATAAAGAGGTAGAGTATTATAATATGTATTATACGAAATTTTATAAAGTTTCACTTACAATTTACACATAACATAGTCACCCTACAGAATTTTCTCCTATATAAATATTCAAAATCATTTTCCTCTTAAAGTGTGATATTTAGAGGCATGTAAATATTGCACGGATTTAGTAAAAAATTAGTAAAATTAGTCATCCTTATGTACGCTAGTGTAGATGGCTTAGTTTAGTCAATATCGTCGAAAGTTTAGGGCTCTCAGTTTGTACGTCAGATGAAAATTCAAATTTCATTTTCTCTTAAACTTTTCGCTTTTGTATCGTTATTTCTTCATTACTAATTCATTGAGCCATGGAGCTTCAAGATAATATAAGTTACATTAGTCTTTTTGTATAGAAATGTTCATTTTTTGATGATTCCAAAAGTCAGCGACCTCTGAACTGAGGGCCATAGCAAAATCGCCCTAAACCTATATTAAACGCATTTTTGAGATTTGAGTTTTTCTTAATTTTTTTAAGAAATTCTTTACTAAATCCTCGAATAAACAGCATTATCCCAGGATTCGTACTTTCCGAGATCTAGAAAATGCTGGCATCAGGATTGAGGGCCACAGTTTTTTGACAATAACTTTTTTGTTTCAAGTTTAAGAAATTTAAGAATAGATGCTATAGTTTTTACTAATTCTTTACTAAATGCCCTGTGAGTTTCATTTGGATTGTCCAATATTTGAAAAAGTGGCCCTCAATCCAGATGCACACGACGACGCAGGCCGCGGCACAGTACATGGTGCCGTGGCATGGGGAGTGGTGCCCCAAGACTTGTGCTGCGTTTTTTGAGAGTGAGTGTTCATTCATTCATTCATCTTAATCTCCAGCTCGATCAAGATCTTGCTCGTCCGTCACAGTAAGTAAAACATTCCAATCAGTTGTTATTTTTATTAGATTTTCAAGTCGCATAGCGTTGACGTTAGTCGTCAAGTCGCACAGCGTTGACGTTAGTCGTCAAGTCGCACAGCGTTGACGTTAGTCGTCAAGTCGCACAGCGTTGACGTTAGTCGTCAAGTCGCACAGCGTTGACGTTAGTCGTCAAGTCGCACAGCGTTGACGTTAGTCGTCAAGTCGCACCGCGTTGACGTTAGTCGTCAAGTCGCACCGCGTTGACGTCAGTCGTCAAGTCGCACAGCGTTGACGTTAGTCGTCAAGTCGCACCGCGTTGACGTTAGTCGTCAAGTCGCACCGCGTTGACGTTAGTCGTCAAGTCGCACCGCGTTGACGTTAGTCGTCAAGTAGCACCGCGTTGACGTTAGTCGTCAAGTCGCATGGCGTTGGCGTTCGTCGCCAAGTCGCACAAAGCGTTGACGTGTGTCGTCAAGTCGCATAGAAGTGTCGTGTGAGGCCCACACGATGCTTACGGCCCGTAGCGTGTGTCGCTAGTCGGGGGATGCGTGTGTCGCGTCCATGTTTCAGATGCTGAATGCAGGTCTCTCCAATGCTGCTGCCTCCAACGACGGTGACCACGCTGACACCTCCACGGCCGCCAGGGTCGAGGACGCCCCAGCGTCAGGAGAGGCCGTATAAGCAGAATCCCCCACAATGTCCCCCTGCCAGTCGACCTCTCTTATAAAACCCGTGCGGGACCGCCGTGAGGGAATTGCTCCTCGGCGCTCGTCAAGTCAACATCGAAGGGAAGTCAACTGTCGGTTTGCCTATCCAGGGTCACGTGAGCCATGATTATATTTGTGCCTAGAGAATTGTAATTACCACGTGTTTTTATTATCTAAGTTCCTATTTAGATGTACCTATCTTGTAAATTATTTTTAAGATTGTTTTGTTATAAATAAGTGATTGTGTAATTTTGTTGTGTCCTTTTTTAATAAAACCTGCTTTTGGTCCTTTTATAATATTATTATTTATATATTAGTTTATATATTTAAGTTCTATGGTGCTTTTTTTATTCTCTTTGAGAGTATTGCGCAACTTTTGAACTGTTTTTAGCAAGTGTTTGCACCTGATAAATAGTTTTTCAAAGTGAACGTCAGGACCGCCAATGTAGTGTTCCAGATCTTGATGAAACATATTCTGAAAAATGGTACCTAAACCGTACTAAATAGTACCTATGCAAAGATAAATAGTACTTAAGACCTATGAATGTTAAACAAAAAAGCTCATACAGCGGCCATTCTGATGTCAGGATGGCCGGTGTATTGTTATATCTTGTTAATGGACACAACTATCGCCATGAAACCTTTGTCAATTAATTGTACCTAAATAATACCTCATGAAACGAGCATTGCATTATAAAAATATTATCGACGTGTCCCGACAAAATAAAAACCAAACTTTTTCTTAAGTTTATTTATTTTATATATTATTATTTATATATTAGTTTATATATTTAAGTTCTATGGTGCTTTTTTTATTCTCTTTGAGAGTATTGCGCAACTTTTGAACTGTTTTTAGCAAGTGTTTGCACCTGATAAATAGTTTTTCGTCTCTTTTGGTACGACTAAATTTTCCCTTAGCCTTATTCCGAAACAATAAAATGTTATTATCCATTTAGTCAATAATTATATTTAATTGGAAATTACCAACCTCACATTCTTGAGAAATCTTCATAGCGTCATTAGCGTAGTTAAGATCCTGAAATAGTGAGAAATAAGAGTATTTAGAAGAGTAGCTACAAGCTCTCTAGTTCTCTAGCCCCACCATGTGGCTCAAATTGTGTTCATTGGTTGTCCTAGTACGGTGAACCACACCCCAAACTATACAAAAGGGCTGGAAAATCGACCATTTTTTTAACTAGCTAAGAGCTGCAACTGTATAGTTACCGTGTGGTCGACCGTACAAAATTAAATCAAAATAAGGAATAAGGGAGGCCAAAGATCAGTAGTGGATTATTGCAGGCTAGTTATGATGTCACGTAAGCCTTATCACTCATCAGCAGTGCACTAGCTGATAGAATCATTGTTGGGGACTTTACCTGCTAAAATGACAAGTGAATCCTTGAAACGGCTGGTTGTAAATGGTCTTCTGAAGGTAAGGCATATTGGATGAGTCTTCTTCTGTCACTATCACAATATGCATTTTCTTTAAAGTGTTTCCCACACAACAATTTGTTAGCAGAATGGAGCTTCCTCGGCTCTTTAATGCTTGACCAATCCTTGCTAGGAAAGCAAAAAACTGCCCAAAACTGCAACCTGAAAAACATAATTGTCTGATTAGCTTGTAAGCTAAGAAAAGTGGTATTTTTCTTACAATAACATAACCTATTCGGCTTTAATCAGTGACGTATGAGCGGCTTACTACTCATATGTCACTGTTTGCTGGTTTTCTACTTTGTACTTGCTGATGGAGATTTTCCTCATTTTCAGCTAGTAATGGAAAGCGATGTAATTTAATTGATGGTTCTCTGATTTGGTTCACACCACATTTGGCGCACCTGGAAGCAAAGAAGAAATAGTGATTGAGCCAAGGAGTTGATGCTATAGTCAACCCAAAATCCTCATGAGCTTTTATAAACAATCAATGACTAACCTTCTGTGCTTCCAAGTGGACATTATGAGCAATTAACACAAAAACTGAGTGTCAGGGACAAACCGGCACAACTTAACACTAAAGTGTCTCGTCGTGGACGGCACAGAACACAGTTTATTTCGAGTTTACGGCAACATCCTTGATCTCGCCGCACGGGGAGAGCTGGGTGATGGCAGAAAGATATTAATTCACAGGAAAATGAGGAAAACTTTAAATCACAAATTCTACCAGACGCGAAGAACTTATCTCTAACTAAACTTTTAACTTTTTCAAAAAGAAAGAGATGCAAGAATTAAAAACCTGTACGAGTGACCAGAGCTGCCAGTATAAAATCATTTAAATTAAATAAAGCTAGTAGCTGGTAACACTGATAGAGCAATTGAAAATTTTTGTTGACCCCCCCTGTGTGCGGCTGCCTAGTGCGCGTGTGCGAGAGCGCCGCCAGTCGGTGCGGCCACGCCCATTTGGATTGCCTCACTCGGGCGGCGCGGGGGAACGTCTACTTTCTGAGCTCAGCGCATGGAATTTTAGTAAATGCAATTTCGCGGATCTTTTTTCGTGTATAGCCAGGGCGGAGTGGTCGGGCTTGTATGGAGTTAAGGACCCCATGGGCGCATTGGATTACCTTTGTGACAAAGTAGGGTCGCTGACCGACCAATGCACCCCAGCGAGGGGGCGGCCTAGGCCAGGCGTAAGGCGCGAGTATCCCGAATGGTTTGACGGGAACATAGTACGCGCCTTGAAAGAGAAGTCAATACTCCATAGGTGGTTTAAGCGCTCCGGTACTGCGGCCGATTACAATGCTTTTTCTCGGTGTAGGGCGCAGCTTAACTCTAAACTCTAACTCCGCCGTTGCCGGTCCAAAGCCCGGATGAGAAAGGAGGATGGTAGGCAGGAAGGTGTATAGACTGCCGTAATTCACCCAACGCCGAGCCATGGGCGGCGGTTAATTATCCCAACCTGGAGAGACATCAGCCATGAGGGATTAAATCCTCTCAAAAAGGATTCATCTGCTAAGACGTCTGGCCATCGTGGTGGATTAGGCTAACAACCCTGCAATGAAAATGGAAATCGGAAAAAGGCCCCTAGTTCCCAGCAGTTGCACTATTCCTAGCTCCGGCAGCGGCTATGGTTACGGTGCGACAAGGGGTGCTAAGAATCACTGGATGGGTCGGAGCTGCCAAACCCAACTACAACTGGCTACTTTTAACACACGGACCCTGAGACTGCAAGCTAAAGTGGAGGAGCTTAAACGAGACCTGGACGGACTAAAATGGGTTTTTATAGGGTTGTCTGAGATTAAAAGAAGGGGTGAAGACACTATCAAACTAACCTCTGGCAATGTGATGTTCCGCACAGGAGACAGTAGTTCGGCCATCGGTAGTGTGGGCTTCTTAGTTCACAAACGCATAGCCAACAATGTGAGAATGATACGCAGTATTTCACCACAAGTGGCCTACATGATCATTGGCTTTGAATAAACGGTATGCAATAAGAATCGTTCAAGTCTATGCTCCAACATCACAATACACAGACGCCGAGATGGATCTTTTCTACGAGGACATTGACAAGGCTTTGTCAGATGGTAAAAAAACACAATTTAATGTCATTATGGGTGACTTTAATGCACGACTGGGCTGTGGAACAAATGAGGAATCCTGTGTGGGTTCTTTTGGATTTGGAGCAAGAAACCCAAGAGGACAAGATTTGGCTAACTTTCTAGAAGCAAGGAAATTCTTTGCAATGAACACCTTCTTCCGCAAAAAGGCTAATCGCAGATGGACTTGGGCCACTCCAGATGGGAAAACTAAAGCCGAAATAGATTACATTTGTGCTGACCGGAAACAAATAGTCACCAATGTAACTGTCCTCAAGAAACTAAAAATGAGTGACCATAGACTAGTAAGAGTAAAAGTAAAGTAAAAGTAAGAAAGGATGAAGCTTTTGAAGAAGCCATTAGCCAATCTGAACATTCCTCCAGGAATAAACTCTTTGTTCGAAGAACGGCTGACTGAAGGTCTGAAGATACCATTGACCGAGTGCTTCGAGGTGTCTTTGGATGATAGATATGCCCATATGACCAAAACTATCACTACTGTAGCCAAGGAGGTGTTTAGTAAACTACCACAGAACAAGGCAAAGCTATCGTCTGACACCGAGCAGCTGTTGTTACAACGACGAAATCTGAGCTTAAGGAAATATCACTCTCCAGAACACCGAGACCTCAATAAACGTATATCCAAGGCAGTAAGGCAGGATATAAGGAAAAGGAATACTGAGAAGATCCAACAGCTCATAGAAAGATATCGTGGGCCCAAAGTTTTCAATAGGGCAACGAGCAGTGGTTGCAGTCAGCTTGCTAAACTAGAAAACGATAGGGGAGAACTAGTTGCAGGTGCCAAGGGGATGCTGGATATAATTGACAAGATCTATAGAGAGCTATATGAGCCACACGCTTACGAGCCTTTGACGGACGCTGAAGATAAAAGGGCACCTCTGACGAGACATTACACAGAGGACATCCCAGAATTCAGCTTACGGGAGGTGAGACAAGCGCTAAAGAGACTCAAAGGATATAGAGCACCTGGTGAAGATGGCATAACCACGGAACTGTTGAGGGCAGGTGGAAAGCCAGTAATTACAAGACCTCCGAAAAATGTTCAATGAGATACTCTTTACAGGTGTGATACCTAGCTCGTGGATGGATGGTTTGGTTTTCTGCCCGCTGTGGTTGGTGGATCTGCCCGCTGTGGTGGAGGATGCGGGGTGCCTACTGTTCGCTGACGACCTTAAGCTATTCCTCAGCGTGGACGGCGTGGGCGACTGTGCGAGGCTGCAGTCCGACATAGACAGGGTCACGCGGTGGAGTGCGGAGAACGACCTTCGCTTCAACGCGTCCAAGTGCGAGGTGATGTCGGTCTCCCGGGCCCGCGAGCCTCTGGCGTATGTGTACCGGATGGAGGTCGATTGCGTGCGGCGCGTAGCGGGGGTTAAGGATTTGGGCGTGCATGTCACGTCTCGGCTCTCGTTCCGAGAGCACGTTAAGACAGTCTGCAAGCAGTCCTACAGGAACCTGGGCTTCATTCTCCGTCGGTGCGCCCACTTCAACAGTCCCGGGGTGGTGAAGGCGCTGTACGACTCCCTGGTCCGCAGCAGACTAGAGAGTAGCGCCTTGGTATGGTCACCCCAAAAGGAAAAGTATATTCGTATGGTGGAACGCATCCAGAATAAGTTCGCGCGGTTCCTGTACAAGAAGCTGTATGGGGTGTATCCTTTTTACCCCCTCATGTACCCCTCCTTGTTCGTCCTCCGGATGGTGGGGTACACGCGGCTGTCGGTGCGACGGGACATGGCGCTGGTGACCTTCCTGGTGCGGGTGCTGCGGGGCGCCCTGCACCAGCCGTCCGTCTTGGCTGAGCTGCGACTCGTGCTGCCGGACGCGCGCTTCCGCCGGCGGGCGGGGCGGCTGCTGCAGGAGCCCCAGTGCCGCACGCAGCTGCTGCGCTCCTCCCCTCTCGTGAGGGGCCTACGCCTGCTGAACGCGCTCAGCGAGGGGCTCGACCTGTTCGCGTGTTCCATGCCCGAGTTCTCGAGGGTCGCCTTGCACACCGCTGTGAAGTTATCTGCCAAAAAAAAAAGTTGATTCAATAGCACCGAATATAAAAATTTTATCTAAAGACTCGCTTCGTCTCCTCGGCGCCCCTTTGAACGTCGAATCCTTACCCGCCTTCATTCAAGAAAAAATTGCAAAATTTCATGAATCATCCGTACGATTGGAAAACATATCACCGCATTTGGCTTACACCATCATTAAATATTGTATATTTATTCCAAATTTTTTATATTTTCTTAGAACTAGTTATCTTTGGAAACATCATTTCTTTTTAGACAATATTATTCTGTCAACCTTATCCAAAATCCTAAATTGTAATTTCACTGATCATTGTTGGACACAGGCATCACTTCCCATTCGTTTTGGCGGGTTGGGCATTCGTTGCGCTTCGGGTGTGGCGCTCCCAGCCTTCCTCTCTTCCGTCTAAGGTACGTCGGAATTGTGCCTGAAAATCGTCGACCCTAGTATGGGTCATTCATTAATGACGAGTCTAGATGAAGCGAGGGAGGCCTGGTTAGCTTTGGTTGGTCCCGGGACCGATACTCCTCTTGGTTTGGCATTGCAAAGGCTTTGGGACGAGCCGCTGTGTAAACAGATTCAATTAAACCTTTTAAATTTAGTTTCTTGTGTTACACAGCGAGCTCGGCTCTTAGCGGCTGCCAGGCCAGAGTCGGGGTATTGGTTAAATGCTCTGCCTTCCGCAGTTATCGGCACACTGCTAGATAGAACCAGCTTCTGTCTAGCAGTATGTCTCAGGGTAGGCGCTAAGATTTGTGGGACACATCGCTGTCGTTGTGGGACAGATGTCGATCCCTTCGGGCATCATGGGCTGTCGTGCCAGCGCAGTGCAGGTCGCCTGTCACGTCATGCGGCTCTGAATGACGTCATACGCCACGCTCTTGTCAGCGCTCGTGTGCCTGCAGTGCTGGAGCCTTCCGGTCTGGTGCGTGACGATGGCAAGAGACCGGATGGTATGACGCTCATTCCATGGAAGAGTGGCAAGGCTCTGGTGTGGGATGCCACCTGCGTCGACACACTGGCGCCTTGTCATGTCTCCCGGAGCGCTGTCGAGGCGGGATCTGCTGCTGCTGCGGCAGAGAGTTTGAAGCGGCGAAAATATTCTTCTCTTGGGGGGGAATATAGTTTTGTTCCTTTCGCCGTTGAAACTCTCGGCTCTTGGGAGTGCGCGGCTCATGGGGTCATAAGGGATCTTGCCCATCGGCTGCAAGAGTCCAGTGGGGATCGCAGGACTGGTAGCTTCCTCCGCCAGAGAATTTGTCTGTCTATTCAGAGGGGGAATGCTGCCAGCATATTGGGCACTCTGCGCTCCAACGACAGCGACAATTTTTTTGACATATTTAATTTATAGGTAATTTATTTTAATTAGTTTTAAGTTTGTAAATATTTTGTTAGTTTTTATTCCTTGTTTTATTGTATATAACTTAATTTGAATATATGAATAAAGGAATAAAAATCTCTGCCAATATAACCCGACCAAATTAATTTTTTTTGTTCGGATTTGGTTAATCGATGTATTGTATTAAAAATCCATGCTAAATAGGCTAATTATAATAAAAATCACTTCCTCAATGATGAAAAATGCATTATAATTGATATGTATGAAGAAATATACTATATTATCGTCATAATGACTTGTTCTTCATGCACTATGTATTTATGACCGTAACATAGTGAAACAACAGATATGACTTAAGAATATATATGCAATAGCACGTACTTAAAAAATGCTTCCACGCCATAGCATATTCACCCCCTGCTATTAAGCAAAGGGTAGACAATAAGCTGAACAAACAGAATAACAAATATTTGAAAAATGTTTTCCAATATAACATGACATCTGGCCATTTAGCCACCTCCTACACTATATCGAATATAAGTCTAATTCAGGGCTATCAATTGATATAAATATCACCCCTGTGAAGGGGCTGAGGGGTCGAAATTCACGTTGGAATGTATCTATGAAATGTTTTTCTTACTTTCCTCACAAATATTCAAATAAACCTTGTGAAAATCTCATCTAGTCAAAAACAACTAACATCATAGGACTAAAATAAAGCCACTTATCTAATGACATAATATTCATCCCTCATAGTGGGGTATGGGGGTGGCAATATGCAAATGATATAAAAATATACAATTATTGAAATCACTTTTTCCGCTATATCTCAAAAACTGTGTTTTTAGCCAACATAGGCGGCTCATGAGAGATAGATCTTGTCATTTGCTATCGATTGACGTATAAATCATAAGCATAACTAGGGCTGAGGGGTCGCCATCAGACTTGGCAAGTTCTCTGCCAATTTCGTTTTGTCATACCTCAGACTCGTTCGTCTGCCCCTTCTGAGGCGCTCATTTAGCCAACATAAGCTACAGTCATACAATCAATATTACTCTGCCCTATCTTATTACATAGGTTGCATCCCCTATAGTGGGGTATGGCGGTGGCAATACGCTAATGATATAAAAATGGCCAATTTTCGAAATCACTTTTTCCGCTATATCTCAAAAACTGTGTTTTTAGCCAACTTAGGCGGCTCATGAAAGATAGATCTTGTCATTTGCTATCGATTGTCATATAAATCATCGGCCTATCTAGGGGCTCAGGGGTTGCTATCAGACTAGGAAAGTAATCTGCCAATTGCGTTGCAGCGCTGAATAGCCTGTATCTCCCTAACTGTTTATTAAGCCATTATCATCTATTGACATGAGTTAACCAACTAGTAGTGCTATGTAATAACATAGACTTCATTACCTTGAAGTGTTGTTTCACTATGTTACGGTCATAAATACATAGTGCATGAAGAACAAGTCATTATGACGATAATATAGTATATTTCTTCATACATATCAATTATAATGCATCTTTAATCATTGAGGAAGTGTTTTTATTATAATTAGCCTATTTAGCATGGATTTTTAATACAATACATCGATTAACCAAATCCGAACAAAAAAAATTAATTTGGTCGGGTTATATTGGCAGATAACTTTTGGCAGATAACTTCTCACCGGTACTATTGCTAAGGTAGTAATTCTATGGAACCTCGAACCCACGTGTTGATCAAATAGTCAAGTACTCAATGTGACAGGTGGCAAGCCATGTCGCCATTTACAAGCACTTACTATTACCTGTAGAAAGAACAGGTAGGTTTCCTCACGCTGTATTCCCTCACCGTATAATTCGATGCATTTCGTATATCATTAAAGAGTCCGCTTGGAAGTAGATTCAGTGTGTCACATGTCTATTTATTAACGTATCTTGTGAAAGAGAATGGGGAAGCATGAACTATTATGTTCTTGAATACGCTACTTACATAAAGAAGCGGTTGGATGACCATAAATATGTTCTATTCCATATCTAACTGAATATTTCGTATTAATATATTTCAATGATTGACCAATCCTTATTAGTTCGGCGTATCGAATAGATGGCGTGTGTGTAGCAGAAAGAAAGTACTTACATATGTTTTGCCTCACAAAATGGCGTGTTTAAATTGATTCTTATACCCCCTCCATCCAGCGTACCTCCTTATGCCACGCTAGTTCCCATACAGATATAGCGTAAGGCCCACTCCTCTTAGCAATGGCTCCATGTAGAACGGCCACTCCAACTATCGCAAAAGGTGACACTTTCCTCGGAATATTAGTATATGCAATGTGTATAAGAAAAACGTGTTCTTTTTCAGACGCAAACGATTAAGCAGAACCGCGAGAAGGAGAAGCTGAAAGTGACCCACGACAAGCAGCTGGACGACCTGTCCAAGGACATCGACAACGTGAGCGCACACATACACATTCACTTCCCTTCATCCCTTCCGGGTAGGACAGAGCCTCGGAGACACGATCACATCTCCTCGGTCACAGCGTAAAATTAATTTGCGATTATAAATTGAATATTGGTGATAGGTTGCAAGCCCATCGCCCAACAGCTTCCATGTACCCCTAGTCACTTAGTCGCCTCCTACGACATGCCGGGAGGGATGGCAGCCCGTAAGCATTATTTTCTGTCCCAGCTAGCACAGGACAAACGCTGTCCCTCCCGAACAGTGTCCGAATAATTTCGCTGCATGTGTCACCTTTCAGGGGATAGTCCGAGGGAAGTGTGTTGCGCGATGCTCGTGCTGTGCCCAGCTACAACTTGATTCGAACGCTCCTTGGGAGGCGTCAGTGGCAGCTTAGGCTAGTGCAGGGGCTAGCCTGTTCAATATTCCTAAGGTGCGAATGGTGTGCACTCGACGAAGCTTAGAACCTCGCGCAGGGTAAAGGAGAAGGCTGATTAGGTTATTGTGTCATTTATTGTAACTTCAAAGGAGAGAAAACAGATGAGTCCACTTTCGAACTGGGCCAAAGTGCCCATGAAGTTCCACAGATGAGGTGATTGATTATGTCTTGGGCGCTGCTGAAGACTGCGGCTGCGGGTTTGCTGTAGACTTCAGTAATGGAAAGCAATCGCATCTTAATACTTTGTCTGAGCCGCAGGTTATTTCTTTGTCTGGGACTGTCCCGTTTTTATTTTCTCCCCCCAAGGAAATCTCTCCATCGCAAGTAAATTGTTTTCCATCGTCTGATTGGGCACCAAAAACTAGTTTCAATAAAGAACCCTTAGGATCTTGTTTCTCCTTTCCCGAAACAACCGACACCAAGGAATTGTTGGTTTTCGAGTGAAGCAGTGCTTCTACGGCCCTGAGCTGGTACTGCGGCTCGTTTGGATGTTTGAGTTCAACCCACTTCTCAGTTTCATTCTATACAAGAAAAAAAAGTAGTTTATTCACGACTGATTGAACGTTAATTACACTGGTCTACATCAAAATTGCCTTTTACATGAAAATATACTATATTGATAGTATTTCACTCGCTGAACATGAATATACCAGTTAAAATTCATAATTAGCTCTTATTGTGCATTTATGCTATATAAACACAATAGCGGGTAAAGCGACAGATTTACCACATTAATGATGATAACTTAAAATATTTAGTGATCACCTGTGGAAATTTTATTATTTCACAGTTGTTTGTTGTGTTTAAAGTTGACTGTTTTCGTTCAACAGTTAAAACTAGAAAATGTCACCGTTTTTTTAAATTTTTACTGGAAAATTTACAGTTTTCGTTATGACGCGTAAATGTGTTAATAGTGCAGACGATTTTTGCAACATTTGTGGTAAGGTGACCCTTACTAACAAAAGATGCTCAATAACACAACGTTTAGAAGCAATACCCAAAAAAAAAACTCTACCAGCTTTACATATCAAAATTGGGACTAATGAAAAACTTTATGAAGGCTTTCAACATGGATGGACCAGCATTCCAATATCTGCGAAGTAAATTTCCACGTATAAGCGACCCCAAAATTAAACAAGGAATATTTTATCGGACCTCAAAGAAGACAGATTCTAAAGGACCAAAACTTTGATTCAGTTTTACTTTGAAAAAGAAGCATGGGAATCTTTAAGAGCAGTCGTTCATGTTTTTTTTTGGTAATAAGAGTAATGACAATAATGTTGAACTTGTGAACAATCTCCTTCAAAAGTATCAACAGTTGGGTTGCAATACCTCCCAAATAATTCATTTTCTTCACTCTCATCTTGATTATTTCCCTTCTAACTGCGGTGATGTAAGTGACGAACAATGGAAAGGAGATACCAGGGCTGATGGAATGCGTCAATGTTAGTGGACTACTGCTGAAATTTGAAAAGAGATATCCCTAACGGTGATTACAAAAGACAAACTAAAAAGAAGAGAAAAATCTTAATCAAATACGTTATTTTTTATTAATTGTAATATTTCCAGTTTTATGTAAGTAAAAATCAAAAAGGAATAGTAAATAATTGAAATAGTTATTTTAAATAAAGTTTTTTGCACTTTAACGTGTTACTAAAAGTAAAATTTTGTATATTAGGTATATTTCCAAAATAAGAGCTAATTAAAAAAACATAAGTATTATTGTTTTCTTATTCAGTAACCTCAAATTAATATAAAAATAAAGTTTTTAATTGAAAGGCACACAAAAAGTTAGATTTTGTAGACCAGTGTTATTAAACTTAAAAATAATTTATTTTTTGAAGACGCGATCGATTAACCATCTGAATGCAAATCGTGAGATCCCGGGTTCCATTCCCGGTGGAGGCAGAGTTAATAACTACCGGTTTCTTCTGCTTTCCAGTCTGGTTGTTGATTAAATAAACTGTATATGCATTTATCTATACATAATAAATCTATGTTTTCTTAAATATACGTAGACTAGTACCCTTGACACAAGTCTTAAATGAACTTATCCAGTGGCTTACCAAATATTATTATTAATAAATAAACGGGACTTATCGCGTAAGTTTTTATGTAATAAAGGTACTTTTATTATTAACCCGATGTTTCGGCTACAATATTCGGTAACTTTATTATATAAAAACTTACGCGATAAGTCCCGTTTAGTTATTAATCATGAGTATAAATTGTGAAACTCTTAATATATAAATATTATTATTATATAAATCATAAAACTAAATTATCAATGATATTCTAATAGTTTAGTGTAGGTTTCTGAAATCGCGTCGTCATTGTATCGTCGCGGTATAGGTGGTTGATTTAAAAGAGGCACATGGAAAAGACAAAAGGACGTCTCATATCAGGTTCGAGAGAACGATCAGAGTCAGCAGGCGAGAGGAGGGAACGAGGACTCACCTTCGAGCTCTCAGCTCTCCCAGACAGTGGCAGCAGGACAGCGCTCAGCAGGAACAACGACATTGCGAGTAGGGACGCCATCTTGGCAATTGCTTCAGGTTGGATGCTCAGCTCGCTCGCTGCTTCCAATATATACCTTGGACACGCGTGGCACCGACAATCGATTGGTTCCGATACACCGATAAGGCTAGAATTTCATCGTTTTTAGGGGCTCTGCGGACAAAAACCTACATCTAGAGTAGTGGGAGCTGCTGGCTTTCTTCTCAGCATATTTTACGAGGCGCCTGACACCCTGCTTCAGAAGATGTAGGCAAGTCACTGCCATGCTTTTCCCTCACTGAAATCAACAGCATGCGAAGTCCTGATGCGATTAGCCGGGTCCACACCAGACGTTCCTTCGCGCTCCAAAGGCGCGCTCGGTGTGGACGTGCCTCGCGCGATCCATGCACAAGATTTGGAGCGCGCGAAATGGATATTTTGCAAAGGCATTTAAATGTTTATGAGACCGAAAAGATGTTCACCTTTATCTGACACTGATTGTGATTTGGATGTCTCACACCTGTGTCCGCTTGTTTAGAGAAGGAGACGAGAGTTTGAAATGTTTTTCATTTTGTGCTAATGATGACGGAACCCGAATTCTTAAAGCGAAATTGATTGACCTCGGCCACTTGATTATTGATAATGCGGCTGTGAAATAGTACACGGCGAATTTGATTGATTCAATCATCATATGCTGTACTCAATTACAGCGTAACGTAACGTATCATGGAAATAGCCAACCAATTATAGAGATTAAAAAGTAATATAAAAGTACACGAATCTAATTCTATGTGGAATTTATTTAATTATTTTCAATGATTAAATTATTTTGGCGCCTTGTCATGTCTCCCGGAGCGCTGTCGAGGCGGGATCTGCTGCTGCTGCGGCAGAGAGTTTGAAGCGGCGAAAATATTCTTCACTTGGTGGGGAATATAGTTTTGTTCCTTTCGCCGTTGAAACTCTCGGCTCTTGGGGGGGCGCGGCTCATAGGGTCATAAGGGATCTTGCCCATCGGCTGCAAGAGTCCAGTGGGGATCGCAGGGCTGGTAGCTTCCTCCGCCAGAGAATTAGTCAATTAGTCTATTCAGAGGGGGAACGCTGCCAGCATATTGGGCACTCTGCGCTCCAATGACAGCGACAATTTTTTAGACATATTTAATTTATAGGCAATTTATTTTAATTTATTAAGTTTGTAAATATTTTGTTAGTTTTAATTCCTTGTTTTATTGTATATAACTTAATTTGAATTTATGAATAAATATTAAGACTTATAAAAAAAAAATTATTTTTAATTAATAATATACAACAGCCGTTTATGATTCGTCAACAAAGTCAAGTCAACAGCTCATTGTAAGTTGAAAACACAAATATTAATTTTCGGTAGAATATTTATTCAATTGTGATGCCAAACTGGCTAACTACGTTTGAATCTTTTTCCTATTGGAGATACTAGGTTCGAATGCCAGTTCCGGTGCTCAGTCTTTTGGGTGTACAGAATCTCGGAGATGCAATATTATCTCTTAGCATGAATTTGAGGTTGTGACGTTACATGGAACATTGGTGACAGTTTCTTAGCACATCGCCCAATAGATTCCATTGAACCCAAGTCTCCTGCGACATGCCGGGAAGAATGGCAGCTAGTTAGCATGCTTTTTACATCCCAGACTAACACAGGTTCATTGCACATCACGGTGAAAAAAGATTCGCATTTTTCCATGATCCTGACAAACCACTTACTATATATATTCGACGAGTATGGCTGGCTACGTTTATCTTCAATAAGGAGATATAACCTCAATTCATTTTATAACTTCACAACCCTAATACATGCATACATGGCAACAATGTTTCTTAGTAGAAGTTTATTATTCATACATTAAGACAAGAAGGAAATTTCAGTAATTGGGTGATTCAATCCAATGTTATTTGCAAGGCTAGGAGAAAAAGGCAATATCTTTCAATTTCACACATTACAAATGCTTACAGGGTAGTCAGAGAAGTCTGTCAGTTCAAGGTTTATGGATTGAACCTATTTACATACATACACCTCACGCCTGTCTCCCTGTAGAGGGATAGGCAGAGATCACGGATCCCCATCGCTCCCACTGACGGACCACTTTCGCTTCATTGACACTGACACATCTTCTCATACACACTCGGTTGGTATAGGTACTCTTAACGTCACCCTTTTTCAATATAGCGAATTTTCAAATCGATTTGTCACCAGATAAAACTACAATGCGAAAGATTATGTTATGTGTACTTCTTCGTCTACTCCGAAGAATTATGTCGATTCAGGAAGAGCTGCCTACCCTGCCAAGGATAATAGTCTATGTGTAACGGGAGTAGAGATCGCGCCACATAAGGTGGCAGTTGGAGGCGTCGCCACAGTCGCGTAATTCAGTGTTACCAGTAAACACGCCAAACCTAGCACTCACTGCGCCATACGGCTCGACACATTATAGGTTTCATTTGTAACGGTCTTTGGTTGCAGAGCTATAAACTCAAATAAAACAAATTAATATATCAAAGTCAAAAGATGTTTATTTAAAATAGGCCCTATCACAAGCTCTCTTTGAATGTTATCTTATGATCTAAGTATAAATTAAAAAAACTATTTCAAACATGACACTGAGCATTGTCTTTACATATTTTTTACCGAGGTTAGTTCAGCGGAGACCCTATCTTGGAGAAGAACTAACAAGAAACTCCGGAAATCAATTTATGAATAATCACCCTTAACAAACATAAAAATTACAAAGAGTGAGCAAAAAACACAACGCTGGTAATACTAAATTTACCTTTCATACAAAATAACACGCAATGGCGGAAACGTCAAATTTAGTTCCAAGTTTGCCGTCTGCCACCGTATGTGGCGCGATCTCTAGCTTGCACCGTTAAATGTGTGAGTTGTAAAAGAAGTTACCAAGCAATTAGTATTTACTATGAACGGTTATACAGTGGATTTCATTTATTACGACCTTGGTTGTAGCGTCCATTCGTCTATAGCGATGTTAAATATAAGTCCCTTGAATTAAAGCATACTATAGTATGTACAAACATATGGCTATTATATGGCAACTTTAGACGTAACGTGGAGTGGATTGAATAGTTAGTAATTAAGTCTAGGAAATTTGCCTGTAACGACATCCTGATGTAACGACGAACAGTGGACCCTTCACAATGGACAATGGGTAGTAATAAAACACATGTGGTTGAAATTCAAAGAATTTTATTGTTAACTATTGTAAACTCTAATATTTGTTTTATTGTACTATTATTAAATGATACTTAAATAAAGAATTTGGAAACCTTAGTGAGACTTGAGACTCCTTATTTTCTTCCTCTCCTTGTAAATGCTCATCGCTTGGACTGAAGCAAATAAACAATTGGTAAGAAAATACATACATACACATTCTCATCCTAAATTTAATCAATGGATGTTTCAAATGCACCTGGGTAAATAAACATACATAGACGTCCCTCCTCAGACTTACTCCACTAATTAACTTTGACAGCCTCACAACTGCGTCGCTGCTGCGACACTTCTGCCTCTCGGCTGTAAAATTTGCATTCTGCTAATATTTAAAGTTAAAGGCTATTAAGCGCTGCATCGTAATTGGCAGATAACTTTCCAAGTCTGATGGCGACCCCTCAGCCCCTAGAAAGGCTGATGATTTATATGTCACTCGATAGAAAATGACAAGATCTATCTCTCATGAGCCGCCTATGTTGGCTTAAAACACAGTTTTTGAGATATAGCTGAAAAAGTGATTTGGAAAATTGGCCATTTTTATATCATTAGCGTATTGCCACCACCATACCCCACTATAGATACATTCCAACGTGAATTTCGACCCCTCAGCCCCTTCACAGGGGGATGATATTTATATCAATTGATAGCCCTGAATTAGACTTATATTCGATATAGTGTAGGAGGTGGCTAAATGGCCAGATGTCATGTTATATTGGAAAACATTTTTCAATTATTTGTTATTCTGTTTTTTCAGCTTATTGTCTACCCTTTGCTTAATAGGGGGTGAATCTGCTATGGCGTGATAGCAATTTTTAAGCACGTGCTATTGCTTATATCGACCGCAGCTATTAACAAAGTGGGATCTACATTTTTCCGATTTTCGGTTTATTGCATCAAAGGCAAAATTAAATTACATTATCTACAACCCCACAAAATATTATTTGCCCAAAGTTAACAGTTTATGTTTTTTGAAGTTAACAAAGCTGGATCTATTCATTCTGCTCGGGTAATAATGTTGCAGAATATTTTACGATTTTATTAGCGGGCAGTGGGAGGGGTAAAGACGTGTGCGCTCGCGGGGGATCTGCCATATCGCACGTTGTTATTGGGCCATTATATTAAATATTTTTCCGACAACAATGAAGTTTGTGGCACATCCAACAAAGAATTGGCAACAAATTCGGCGGGATATTGTGGGTTGTGTCACATGCGACTAAATCCAAAAGTAGAAGTTCCGATAATATTGATGCATGTGCCACATCCGACCAAAACGAGAAGTTGAAGTTTCGACAATAATGATGGATGTGCCATATCCAACCAAATCTCGTCGCTGTTGCGACACTTCTGCCTCTCGGCTGTAAAATTGGCATTCTGCTAATATTTAAAGTTAAAGGCTATTAAGCGCTGCAACGTAATTGGCAGATAACTTTCCAAGTCTGATGGCGACCCCTCAGCCCCTAGATAGGCTGATGATTTATAAGTCACTCGATAGAAAATGACAAGATCTTTCTCTCATGAGCCGCCTATGTTGGCTAAAAACAGTTTTTGAGATATAGCGGAAACAGTGATTTCGAAAATTGGCCATTTTTATATCATTAGCGTATTGCCACCCCCATACCCCACTATGGGGGATGAATATTATGTCATTAGATAAGTGGCTTTATTTTAGTCCTATGATGTTAGTTGTTTTTGACTAGATGAGATTTTCACAAGGTTTATTTGAATATTTGTGAGGAAAGTAAGAAAATCATTTCATAGATACATTCCAACGTGAATTTCGACCCCTCAGCCCCTTCACAGGGGGATGATATTTATATCAATTGATAGCCCTGAATTAGACTTATATTCGATATAGTGTAGGAGGTGGCTAAATGGCCAGATGTCATGTTATATTGGAAAACATTTTTCCAATATTTGTTATTCTGTTTTTTAAGCTAATTGTCTACCCTTTGCTTAATAGCAGGGGGTGAATATGCTATGGCGTGGAAGCATTTTTTAAGTACGTGCTATTGCATATATATTCTTAAGTCATATCTGTTGTTTCACTATGTTACGGTCATAAATACATAGTGCATGAAGAACAAGTCATTATGACGATAATATAGTATATTTCTTCATACATATCAATTATAATGCATCTTTAATCATTGAGGAAGTGTTTTTATTATAATTAGCCTATTTAGCATGGATTTTTAATACAATACATCGATTAAACAAATCCGAACAAAATAAAATTGATTTGGTCGGGTTATATTGGCAGATAACTTTTGGCAGATAACTTCACACCGGTACAATTGCTAAGGTAGTAATTCTATGGAACCTCGAACCCACGTGTTGATCAGATAGTCAAGTACACAATGTGACAGGTGGAAAGCCATGTCGCCATTTACAAGCACTTACTATTACCTGTTGAAAGACCAGGCAGGTTTCCTCACGCTGTATTCCCTCACCGTATAATTCGATGCATTTCGTATGTCATTAAAGAGTCCGCTTGAAAGTAGATTCAGTGTGTCACATGTCTATTTATTAACGTATCTTGTGAAAGAGAATGGGGAAGCATGAACTATTATGTTCTTAAATACGCTACTTACATAAAGAAGCGGTTGGATGACCATAAATATGTTCTATTCCATATCTAACTGAATATTTCGTATTAATATATTTCAATGATTGACCAATCCTTATTAGTTCGGCGTATCGAATAGATGGCGTGTGTGTAGCAGAAAGAAAGTACTTACATATGTTTTGCCTCACAAAATGGCGTGTTTAAATTGATTCTTATACCCCCTCCATCCAGCGTACCTCGTTATGCCACGCTAGTTCCCATACAGATACAGCGTAAGGCCCACTCCTCTTAGCAATGGCTCCATGTAGAACGGCCACTCCAACTATCGCAAAAGGTGACACTTTCCTCGGAATATTAGTATATGCAATGTGTATAAGAAAAAGCTGTTCTTTTTCAGACGCAAACGATTAAGCAGAACCGCGAGAAGGAGAAGCTGAAAGTGACCCACGACAAGCAGCTGGACGACCTGTCCAAGGACATCGACAACGTGAGCGCACACATACACATTCACTTCCCTTCATCCCTTCCGGGTAGGACAGAGCCTCGGAGACACGATCACATCTCCTCGGTCACAGCGTAAAATTAATTTGCGATTATAAATTGAATATTGGTGATAGGTTGCAAGCCCATCGCCCAACAGCTTCCATGTACCCCTAGTTCCTTAGTCGCCTCCTACGACATGCCGGGAGGAATGGCAGCCAGTAAGCATTATTTTCTGTCCCAGCTAGCACAGGACAAACGCTGTCCCCTCCGAACAGTGTCCGAATAATGTCGCTGCATGTGTCACCTTTCAGGGGATAGTCCGAGTGAAGTGTGTTGCGCGATGCTCGTGCTGTGCCCAGCTACAACTTGATTCGAACGCTCCTTGGGAGGCGTCAGTGGCAGCTTAGGCTAGTGCAGGGGCTAGCCTGTTCAATATTCCTAAGGTGCGAATGGTGTACACTCGACGAAGCTTAGAACCTCGGCGCAGGTAAAGGAGAAGGCTGATTAGGTTATTGTGTCATTTATTGTAACTTCAAAGGAGAGAAAACAGATGAGTCCACTTTCCAACTGGGCCAAAGTGCCCATGAAGTTCCACAGATGAGGTGATTGATTATGTCTTGGGCGCTGCTGCAGACTGCGGGTGCGGATTTGCTGGAGAAATCAGTAATGGAAAGCATTCGCATCTATCAACTTTGTCTCGGGATTGGTCCGTCAGGTACCAATTCCGCAATGGCAATCTCTCCATCGCAAGTATATTGTTTTCCATCTTCTGATTGGGCACCAAAAACTAGTTGTAATACAGAACCCCCAATAAGATCTTTCTCCTTTCCCGAAACAACCGACAAAAGGAATTGTTGCTTTTCAAGTAAAGCAGTGCTTCTACGGCCCTGAGCTGGTACATGCGGCTCGTTTGGATGTTTGAGTTCTTTCCACTCGCCAATTTCATCCTATACAAGAAAAAAAACTAGTTTATTCACGACTGATTACTAACCACCTGAATGCAAATCGTGAGATCCCCGGGTTCCATTCCCGGTGGAGGGCAGAGTTAATAACTACCGGTTTCTTCTGCTTTCCAGTCTGGTTGTTGATTAAATATACTATATATGCATTTATCTATATGCAATAAGTCTATGTTTTCTTAAATATACGTAGACTAGTACCCTTGACAAAAGTCTTAAATGAACTTATTAAGTGGATTGCCAAATATTATTATTAATAAATAAACGGGACTTATCGCGTAAGTTTTTATGTAATAAAGGTGCTTTTATTATTAACCCGACGTTACGGCTACTTTATTCGGTAACTTTATTATATAAAAACTTACGCGATAAGTCCCGATTAGTTATTAATCATGAGTATAAATCGTGAATCTCTTAAAACTATAAATATTATTATTATATAAATCATAAAACTAAATTATCAACGATATTCTAATAGTTTAGTGTAGGTTTCTGAAATCGCGTCGTCATTGTATCGTCGCGGTATAGGTGGTTGATTTAGAAAAGGCACATGGGAAAAAGACAAAAGGGACGTCTCATATCAGGTTCGAGAGAACGATCAGAGTCAGCAGGCGAGAGGAGGGAACGAGGACTCACCTTCGAGCTCTCAGCTCTCCCAGACAGTGGCAGCAGGACAGCGCTCAGCAGGAACAACGACATTGCGAGTAGGGACGCCATCTTGGCAATTGCTTCAGGTTGGATGCTCAGCTCGCTCGCTGCTTCCAATATATACCTTGGACACGCGTGGCACCGACAATCGATTGATTCCGGTACACCGATAAGGCTAGAATTTCATCGTTTTTAGGGGCTCTGCGGACAAAAACCTACATCTAGAGTAGTGGGAGCTGCTGGCTTTCTTCTCAGCATATTTTACGAGGCGCCTGACACCCTGCTTCAGAAGATGTAGGCAAGTCACTACTATGCTTTTCCCTCACTGAAATCAACAACATGCGAAGTCCTGATGCGGTTAGCCGGGTCCACACCAGACGATCGCTCCGATCGCGCGAGGCAGGAACGTGCTCCAAAGGCGCGCTCGGTGTGGACGTGCCTCGCGCGATCCATGCACAAGATTTGGAGCGCGCGAAATGGATATTTTGCAAAGACATTTAAATGTTTATGGGACCGAAAAGATGTTCACCTTTATCTGACACTGATCGTGATTTGGATCCCTCACACCTGTGTCCGCTTGTTTAGAGAAGGAGACGAGAGTTTGAAATGTTTTTCATTTTGTGCTAATGATGACAGAACCCGAATTGTTAAAGCGAAATTGATTGACCTCGGCCACTTGATTATTGATAATGCGGCTGTGAAATAGTACACGGCGAATTTGATTGATTCAATCATCATGTGCTGTACTCAATTACAGCGTAACGTAACGAATCATGGAAATAGCCAACCTATTATAGAGATTAAAAAGTAATATAAAAGTACACGAATCTAATTCTATGTGGAATTTATTTAATTATTTTCAATTAATAATAATAACATACAACAGCCGTTTATCAACAGCTCATTGAAAGTTGAAAACACAAATATTAATTTTCGGCAGAACATTTAGTCAATTGTGATGCCAAACTGGCTAACTACGTTTGAATCTTTTTCCTATTGGAGATACTAGGTTCGAATGCCAGTTGCGGTGCTCAGTCTTCTGGGTGTACAGAATCTCGGAGATGCAACATTATCTCTTAGCATGAATTTGAGGTTGTGACGTTACATGGAACATTGGTGACAGTTTGTTAGCACATCGCCCAATAGATTCCATTGAACCCAAGTCTCCTGCGACATGCCGGGAAGAATGGCAGCTAGTTAGCATGCTTTTTACATCCCAGCTAGCACAGATTCATTGCACGTCACGGTGAAAAAAGATTCGCATTTTTTTATGATCCTGACAAACCATTTACTATATATATTCGACGAGTATGGCTGGCTACGTTTACCTTCAATAAGGAGATATAACCTCATTTTATTTTATAACTTCACAACCCTAATACACGCATACATGGCAACAATGTTTCTTAGTAGAAGTTTATTATTCATACATTAAGACAAGAAGGAAATTTCAGTAATTGGGTGATGGAATCCAATGTTATTTGCAAAGCTAGGAGAAAAAGGCAATATCTTTCAATTTCACACATTACAAATGCTTATAGGGTAGTCAGAGAAGTCGGTCAGTTCAATGTTTATGGATTGAACCTATTTATATACATACATACATACACCTCACGCCTGTCTCCCTGTAGAGGGATAGGCAGAGATCACGGATCCCCATCGGTCCCACTGACGGACCACTTTCGCTTCATTGACACTGATACATCTTCTCATGCACACTCGGTTGGTATAGGTATTCTTAACGTCACCCTTTTTCAATAAAGCGAATTTTTAAATGGATTTGTCACCAGATAAAACTACAATGCGAATGATTATGTTATGTGTACTTCTTCGTCTACTCCGAAGAATTATGTCGATTCAGGAAGAGCTGCCTACCCTGCCAAGGATAATAGTCTATGTGTAACGGGGAGTAGAGATCGCGGCACATAAGGTGGCAGTTGGAGGCGTCGCCACAGTCGCGTAATTCAGTGTTACCAGTACACACGCCAAAACTAGCACTCACTGTGCCATACGGCTCGATACATTATAGGTTTCATTTGTAACGGTCTTTGGTTGCAGAGCTATAAAACAACTCAAATAAAACAAATTAATATATCAAAGTCAAAAGTCAAAATATGTTTGTTTAAAATAGGCCCTATCACAAGCTCTCTTTGAATGTTATCTTATGATCTAAGTATAAATTTAAAAAACTATTTCAAACATGGCACTGAGCATTGTCTTTACATATTTTTTACCGAGGTTAGTTCAGCGGAGACCCTAGCTTGGAGAAGAACTAACAAGAACCTCCGGAAATCAATTTATTATAATCACCCTTAACGAACATAAAAATTACAAAGAGTGAGCAAAAAACACAACGCTGGTAATACAAAATTTACCTTTCATACAAAATAACACGCAATGGCGGAAACGTCAAATTTAGTTCCAAGTTTGCCGTCTGCCACCTTATGTGGCGCGATCTCTAGCTTGCACCGTTAAATGTGTGAGTTGTTAAAGAAGTTACCAAGCAATGAGTATTTACTATGAACGGTGGATTTCATTTATTACGACCTTGGTTGGAGCGTCCATCTATAGCGACGTTAAATATAAATCCCTTTAATTAAAGCATACTATAGTATGTACAAACATATGGCTATAGCAACTTTGGACGTAACGTCGAGTTCGGCTGTAGCGACAATTTTTTAATAGTTAGTAATAGTCTTGGAAATCCCATGCAGATGTTGCGTTATTTTTACAATAAATCAATATAAACCATGTACACGTCCCTATCTTTTGCGTGTAACGACGAAATAATTGTGGTCCCTTCATCGTCGTTATATACGAAATCCACTGTATATTCAATGTGAAGCATATATTCTAAGTACCTTTGCTCATACACCTCTCCCTAATCCCAGATCGTTGAAGCATAGTCGTAATTAGCATTCGCCGACCAATGATGAAGTCATCAAATATTAATATTATAATTTAATAAGCAATGGGTAGTAATAAAACACATGTGGTTGAAATTCAAAGAATTTTATTGTTAACTATTGTAAACTCTAATATTTGTTTTATTGTACTATTATATGATGCTTAAATAAAGAATTTGGAAACCTTAGTGAGACTTGAGACTCCTTATTTTCTTCCTCTCCTTGTAAATGCTCATCGCTTGGACTGAAGCAAATAAACAATTGGTAAGAAAATACATACATACACATTCTCATCCTAAATTTAATCAATGGATGTTTCAAATGCACCTGGGTAAATAAACATACATAGACGTCCCTCCTCAGACTTACTCCACTAACTAACTTTGACAGCCTCACAACTGCGTCGCTGCAGCGACACTACTGCCTCTCGGCTGTAAAATTGGCATTCTGCTAATATTTAAAGTTAAAGGCTATTAAGCGCTGCAACGTAATTGGCAGATAACTTTCCAAGGCGACCCCTCAGCCCCTAGATAGGCTGATGATTTATATGTCACTCGATAGAAAATGACAAGATCTTTCTCTCATGAGCCGCCTATGTTGGCTAAAAATAGTTTTTGAGATATAGCGGAAACAGTGATTTCGAAAATTGGCCATTTTTATATCATTAGCGTATTGCCACCACCATACCCCACTATAGGGGATACAACCTATGTCATAAGATAGGGCAGAGTAATATTGATTGTATGACTGTAGCTTATGTTGGCTGAATGAGCGCCTCAGAAGGGGCAGACGAACGAGTCTGAGGTATGACAAAACGGAATTGGCAGATAACTTCCCAAGTCTGATGGCGACCCCTCAGCCCCTAGATAGGCTAATGATTTATATGTCAATCGATAGCAAATGACAAGATCTATCTCTCATGAGCCGCTTATGTTGGCTAAAAAGACAGTTTTTGAGTTATTACAGAAAAACTAATTTCCTAAGAAATCGTCATTTTTATTTCCTCGATGTATTACCAACCCCCCATACCACTTAAAGGGAATGAAGTCTATGGTATTACATATTACTACTAGTTGGTTAACTCGTGTCAATAGATGATGATTGGTTAACTCGTGTCAATAGATGATAATGGCTTAATAAACAGTTAGGTAGATACAGGCTATTCAGCGTTGCAACGAAATTGGCAGATAACTTTCCAAGTCTGATGGCGACCCGTCAGCCCCTAGATAGGCTGATGATTTATATGTCACTCGATAGAAAATGACAATATCTATCTCTCATAAGCCGCCTATGTTGGCTAAAAATACAGTTTTTAAGATATAGCGGAAAAAGTGGTTTCGAAAATTTGCCAATTTTATATCATTTGCATATTGCCACCCCCATACCCCACTATGGGGGATGAATATTATGTCATTAGATAAGTGGCTTTATTGTAGTCCTATGATGTTAGTTGTTTTTGACTAGATGAGATTTTCACAAGGTTTATTTGAATATTTGTGAGGAAAGTAAGAAAATCATTTCATAGATACATTCCAACGTGAATTTCGACCCCTCAGCCCCTTCACAGGGGGATGACATTGATATCAATTGATAGCCCTGAATTAGACTTATATTCGATATAGTGAAGGAGGTGGCTAAATGGCCAGATGTCATGTTATATTGAAAAACATTTTTCCAATATTTGTTATTCTGTTTTTTCAGCTAATTGTCTACCCTTTGCTTAATAGCAGGGGGTGAATATGCTATGGCGTGGAAGCATTTTTTAAGCACGTGCTATTGCATTTATATTTTTAAGTCATATCTGTTGTTTCACTATGTTACGGTCATAAATACATAGTGCATGAAGAACAAGTCATTATGACGATAATATAGTATATTTCTTCATACATATCAATTATAATGCATCTTTAGTCATTGAGGAAGTGTTTTTATTATAATTAGCCTATTTAGCATGGATTTTTAATACAATACATCGATTAACCAAATCCGAACAAAAAAAAATTAATTTGGTCGGGTTATATTGGCAGATAACTTCACACCGGTACAATTGCTAAGGTAGTAATTCTATGGAACCTCGAACCCACGTGTTGATCAGATAGTCAAGTACTTAATGTGACAGGTGGCAAGCCATGTCGCCATTTACAAGCATTTACTATTACCTGTTGAAAGAACAGGTAGGTTTCCTCACGCTGTATTCCCTCACCGTATAATTCGATGCATTTCGTATGTCATTAAAGAGTCCGCTTGAAAGTAGATTCAGTGTGTCACATGTCTATTTATTAACGTATCTCATTAAAAAATTAGAAGCATACGGAGTAAGGCAGCGCCCACTTCGCTTGTTTTCATCCTTTTTGACTGATCGAAAACAGGCGGTTGAAATAGCTGCTGGCGGGGATAGATTTCGGTCTCCGATGGGCAATATTTCAATCGGTCTCCCACAAGGATCATTCCTGGGAAATGTATTATTTTTGACATTTATTAATATCTTGACATATTATATTACGGACGGAATTATATTATTATTTGCTGACGATACAACGGTTGTAGTTTGTGCGAAAACGTATGACGACCTAAATATAAAAATTAACAAAGTACTCAAACAGTTGCACGACTGGTTCTCGAGCAACGGCCTAATATTAAATGACTCAAAATCACCGGTGCTATTGTTCTCGATAAAGGAGATGGCGAGGCCTGCTGCTGTGCGCTGCCCGATACCATTCGCGAGTGAATGTCGCTTTTTAGGTTTCACATTGGATTCCAAGTTGAATTGGAAAAGCCACATCCAATCGCTATGTGAAAAATTGAGTGGGGCGACCTATGCGTTGCGTAAGCTGAGACCACTGGTATCGGGTTCAGTGTTAAGGCAAACGTATTTCGCTCATTTCCATTCCTACGGGGTCCTGCTCTGGGGTGAGTCTGTCGACGTGAATCGCGTTTTTGTCCTTCAGAAGCGGGCCTTACGGATTCTGGATGGAATGGGGCCTCGTGAGACGTGCAGAACTGTATTCCAGAAGCATGGCGTAATGACACTTTATTCCGTCTACCTCTATGAGGTGATGATCCTTGTGCGGAAGAGGCTAGGTTCGCTTGGGCGCCGCGTGGGCAGCGAACGATCGCTTCGTAACGCGGGGTGGCTCACTATGGGAATATAAGGTACTCTCCGTGTCAAAAATCTGTAACTTTCTTTCTGTACCTCCTTTTTATGTGAAATTTGGCCCATATATACTTTAATAAATTTCCCATCGAATGAATGCAGCTAATATTAGTTTTATAATCTAGTTTTGTATTTATTTGATAATAAATTTTCAAATTTGTAAAATTTCATACTTCATGTAGAGAAATTAATTCAAAACTAAGTTTAAAAATAGAATTAAACATTAAAAATATCTTACAGTATAAGACTACATTATAATTTTATAGAAAATATTTTATTTATTTAAATTATGTGCCTTATTGCTAATATTAATTTATATTCGGAGGCACGAATTGACTAACTTGTAACTTCAAGGAAAGATTTCGCTTCTTCAAGCAACTCTTTGTTTATCACAACACTCGACTTGCTTAAACTTGTAATATACGAATCAGAAGTAGAGCAAAGTATGAAAAACATCTTCGTTTGTAGCCGATTGCGAACATTTTCTGGCATGATGCAATCGAAATTTCTTGTAATCCTTATTACGCGCTTTTCAATAATCTTTACGCCATGTATAAGAATTTTGTGTACAGATGAGGGCATATAGTACCAGTAATACATTATAAGTTTATTAACATATAATCGAGCTGTATCCAATGTATACCGTCCAAAGTTTGTTACATTTATAGAACAACCACAAGACATAACTTGTAAAATAATATACAATCATTTTATCATTAAATCATTATTCGACGTAGCTCAGTTAATTCGACGTAGCTCAGTTAATTCGACGTAGCTCAGTTAATTCGACGTAGCTCAGTTAATTCGACGTAGTTCAGTTTGGGGCTTGGCTCTGTATCAGTGGGTACAGGGTTCAAATCCCGTTTGAGCATGTACCAATGGAAATGAAGTTTAATGAATTTCTATGTACATTTTCGTAATAAAAACACATTTTCGAAATGCGTTGAATTATACGGTGAGGGAAAACATCGTGAGGAAACCTACCTGTTCGTCGAACAGGTAATAGTTAGTGCTTGTTAATGGCGACATGGCTGACCACCTGTCACATTGAGTACTGACTATCTGGTTAACACGTGGGTTCGAGGTGTCCATAGAATTACTACCTTCGCAATTGCGGAGATGGACACCTGAACCTCTGACTACCCCGCAAGGGTTAATGGTCGTGAATGCGTTTGTTTTCATTTTATCAATTCAACTCAACTCCAATATCAACTCCAGTAATTTCGGCTGAACATTCATAATTCTGAAAAAACCTAGGAGCAGTATTAAGCCAAGTATTTCCCGGAAACGTAATTGAACTTGCTTTTTCTTCTCTTCTTTCATTTTTTTTTTCATCTGTTGCTGCTGACCACGATTGAAATGCCAAGTTGTAGGAAATGTGCAGAATCATCTCCATGCACCTGATCCAGGCGTGTAAGATGGAGAGGGCAAATTTAAAAGAATTTTCCTTCACATCTCTTGCTATGACTTTGGCTAAGTCATTCATTAGTTTAGGCACAGATAATATAATACTACAGTACAGGTTTAGGAGTGGCACCACAAACCGTACAAGAAGCGCTAAACCGCGTTTCAGTCAGTTCCTGTGCAACTTTTCCATCAATCATCGTCAAGAATAATTAGTATTCCACTTGTATGACATCTTCATTGTGAGCTATAAGTGTCGGAGCTAATTCGTTAATGTCGTTTTCGATCTCTCGAACTGTAGATTCTGTTTTTTGCGGAGTTTCCTTGGAAACCTTACAGAGGAACAGGTTGGGTTTCTCCATTCTACAACATAATTATTATTGTCTATAAGTCTCAAAGATACGAGTGATACAATAAATAGATTGGCGTCTGATACTTTTTCTCGTTTTCCTCCCGTAAATTTTGCTTGTATTCACTTTGTCCTGATGGACCATCACATCCCCATTTACAATACAGCTGAAGTTGCTTCGAATCTGTTTGAACTGAATTTATTTTCAAAATGTGTCTTACTGTATGATCCAAAAGATTTTATCCAAGAGAACTTTATTAGGTGGGTAACATTCCTTTTAAGCTTCATTTATCTAAATTTAAGGCGTTAAAATAGCTCTTAAGTGCTTCTGAATGAGAGCTATTGTCAAATAACTGTTTTGAGCTTTTGACAAATCTATATCTATGTATAACGCAAGAGCTTCTTCTTTATCGAATGTTAAGTGCTCTGACTTGTGCAGTATGTTTTGCAAAACATTGCGTTTCTCGTCTTTCTCTATGATGTGCACGATGCTCACAATTGAAGCTTCTTTATTCTCACCTGACGATCTCAGCCCTTGAACATAAGCGTTATGCACAAATCCCATGCCATACTCTTGGATGAGCTCCATATTTTTGCGCTTCTTTGTCCTTTCAGAACATTCTTCATAACTCTTAGATGGCCGACCACGGGCACTGGAAGAGTCATGAGTGCAGGGTTCAAGGGTTAAGGAAATTCTGAATTAACCATTTACCCAATCCAAATTCTCCTGCTCAAAACGATCTTATTTCCTTTGAGCCTTAATCCACCATTTGGATAACAATTGCTTCTGGAAACTTTTTATAACAGTAACAGCAATTGCACTTAATTTTATGCAAACTTTACGAGTGCAAAACCGCATAACCTTCCTTTATTTTATTATCAACATTATTTTTAACATCGTTATCATTTGTTAACACAAATCTGAAACCACTAGTGATATCCAATGTCTATCTTGCTTCATCATAAACGACAAACATTGCACTAAAATAACTACTTTAATACTAAGTAACAACAAAGAGTAAGTAATTGTATTCTCATCAGAAACTATAATCAATTAATATTTATTGATAAAAGCTTCATTTTATATTAGTTCATACTTAAAATAGCAATTTACCATAAAATCGAGATTTTACGATTCCCTTCCCTTTTGCGTGTTTTAGCTAATAAATCCATTTTGCGCAAAATTTGCGCAAAATTTTATTTTGGATTATTATAATTTAATAGATTAAGCATCCAAAACTGTAAAAAAATCAACGGAGGCAGCTAGAGCTAACAATGATATTTCTGTTAAAAAATCGGAGTAATTGAAATCAGCTCTCATTCTTTATTGATATGTATAATTATTTTTTCATGATTATTTGGATTTTAATTTCTTTATTCTTTAAAAGACTAAGAAATGAGCTTTCTAAAAATATATAATATGTATATGTTTCAGACGTATATAGGGTCGGAAACGTATCATGAAGTCAACAATTTTATTCATGTGATTTTACGTAGAATCAAAGTTTGTACTTTAGGTGTTCTAAACACATATTAATAGTAAAAATATGATAAAAATAAGTTTACCATTGGAAAGAACGTTTATTTATGTACATAAAACCATGCATAGTTAATTCATACCTAACCATTTGTAAAACCTATTTTCGGCACGGTAAGTACTTAATATTCCCATAGTGCGGCTCGCGGCGGTGCACCGCCGGTGGCAAACCGCACGAGGTTCGCGTGCAGGAACCCTAGGGTGGTGGGGCCCAAGTATTACGAGCACCTTCCCACTGAAATTCGTAATATTAAGGATGACGAAACGTTCTGCCACCGACTGAAGAAATTCTTGCTGGACAGCGCGTTTTACTCTGTAAAAGAGTACACGACGAAACAATACTGATGAACATAATGTATTTTAAATTATTATTTTGTTATATTGTACTATTATTATTATTATTTTATTTTGACATTTTTAATTTTATATAATTGCAAATTTCAATGACGATCACTGTAATCTTCGGACATCTATAAATTGTATTTTGTTTTTATGTGGACATTGTTAAAGTGAAATAAATAAATCTAAATCTATTTCGTATTAATATATTTCAATGATTGACCAATCCTTATTAGTTCGGCGTATCGAATAGATGGCGTGTGTGTAGCAGAAAGAAAGTACTTACATATGTTTTGCCTCACAAAATGGCGTGTTTAAATTGATTCTTATACCCCCTCCATCCAGCGTACCTCGTTATGCCACGCTAGTTCCCATACAGATATAGCGTAAGGCCCACTCCTCTTAGCAATGGCTCCATGTAGAACGGCCACTCCAACTATCGCAAAAGGTGACACTTTCCTCGGAATATTAGTATATGCAATGTGTATAAGAAAAACGTGTTCTTTTTCAGACGCAAACGATTAAGCAGAACCGCGAGAAGGAGAAGCTGAAAGTGACCCACGACAAGCAGCTGGACGACCTGTCCAAGGACATCGACAACGTGAGCGCACACATACACATTCACTTCCCTTCATCCCAAATATTGGTGATAGGTTGCAAGCCCATCGCCCAACAGCTTCCATGTACCCCTAGTCCCTTAGTCGCCTCCTACGACATGCCGGGAGGAATGGCAGCCAGTAAGCATTATTTTCTGTCCCAGCTAGCACAGGACAAACGCTGTCCCTCCCGAACAGTGTCCGAATAATGTAGCTGCATGTGTCACCTTTCAGGGGATAGTCCGAGTGAAGTGTGTTGCGCGATGCTCGTGCTGTGCCCAGCTACAACTTGATTCGAACGCTCCTTGGGAGGCGTCAGTGGCAGCTTAGGCTAGTGCAGGGGCTAGCCTGTTCAATATTCCTAAGGTGCGAATGGTGTGCACTCGACGAAGCTTAGAACCTCGCGCAGGGTAAAGGAGAAGGCTGATTAGGTTATTGTGTCATTTATTGTAACTTCAAAGGAGAGAAAACAGATGAGTCCACTTTCCAACTGGGCCAAAGTGCCCATGAAGTTCCACAGATGAGGTGATTGATTATGTCTTGGGCGCAGCTGCAGACTGCGGCTGCGGATTTGCTGGAGAAATCAGTAATGGAAAGCATTCGCATCTATGAACTTCATCTGGGATTGGTCCGTCAGGTACCCATGCCGCATAGGAAATCTCTCCATCGCAACTATAATGTCTTCCATCGTCTGATTGGGCACGAATAACTAGATTTAATAAAGCACCCCCAAGAAGTTGTTTCTTCTTTCCCGAAATAACCGACACAAAAGAAGTGTTGCTTTTCGAGTAAATCAGTGCTTCTATGGCCCTGAGTTGGTACTGCGGCTCGTTTGGATGTTCGAGTTCAATCCACTCTTCATTGTCATTCTATACAAGAAAAAAAACTAGTTTATTCACGACTGATTGAACGTTAATTATTAATCTTAAAAATAATTTATTTTTTGAAGACGCCATCGAGTAACCACCTGAATACAAATCGTGAGATCCCGGGTTCCATTCCCGGTGGAGGCAGAGTTAATAACTACCGGTTTCTTCTGCTTTCCAGTCTGGTTGTTGATTAAATATACTGTATATGCATTTATCTACATATAATAAGTCTATGTTTTCTTAAATATACGTAGACTAGTGCCCTTGACACAAGTCTTAAATGAACTCATCAAGTGGCTTGCCAAATATTATTATTAATAGCTAAACGGGACTTATCGCGTAAGTTTTTATGTAATAAAGATGCTTTTATTATTAACCCGACGTTTCGGCTACATTATTCGGTAACTTTATTATATAAAAACTTACGCGATAAGTCCCGTTTAGTTATTAATCATGAGTATAAATCGCGAATCTCTTAAAACTATAAATATCATTATTATATAAATCATAAAACTAAATTATCAATGATATTCTAATAGTTTAATGTATGTTTCTGAAATCCATACAATCTATATATCTAAGTTCTGAAATCCATCCCATGCCATCAGAGGAGTGGAGGATCCATTGTGGGCTGCAGGAAAAGGGGAAGCCTCCTACCTGGCCAGTTCTTTGTTTCACGTGTAATGGCTTAAGTTGGAATTTTGTATATATCTTGTTTCCGTTAAATATTTTAATTGCGCGTTCTAGGATATTGAGTAGGCGCTCTAGAGGTCGCCACGGGTGGCTTACCTTGTATCGATATGTCGCTGAATAGTGGTTACTTTAAAGATTCGACAAAACGCGTCGTCATTGTATCGTCGCGGTATAGGTGGTTGATTTAAAAGAGGCACATGGAAAAGACAAAAGGACGTCTCATATCAGGTTCGAGAGAACGATCAGAGTCAGCAGGCGAGAGGAGGGAACGAGGACTCACCTTCGAGCTCTCAGCTCTCCCAGACAGTGGCAGCAGGACAGCGCTCAGCAGGAACAACGACATTGCGAGTAGGGACGCCATCTTGGCAATTGCTTCAGGTTGGATGCTCAGCTCGCTCGCTGCTTCCAATATATACCTTGGACACGCGTGGCACCGACAATCGATTGGTGCCGGTACACCGATAAGGCTAGAATTTCATCGTTTTTAGGGGCTCTGCGGACAAAAACCTACATCTAGAGTAGTGGGAGCTGCTGGCTTTCTTCTCAGCATATTTTACGAGGCGCCTGACACCCTGCTTCAGAAGATGTAGGCAAGTCACTACTATGCTTTTCCCTCACTGAAATCAACAACATGCGAAGTCCTGATGCGATTAGCCGGGTCCACACCAGACGATCCATCGCGCTCCGATCGCGCGAGGCAGGAACGCGCTCCAAAGGCGCGCTCGGTGTGGACGTGCCTCGCGCCATGCACAAGATTTGGAGCGCGCGAAATGGATATTTTGCAAAGACATTTAAATGTTTATGGGACCGAAAAGATGTTCACCTTTATCTGACACTGATCGAGATTTGGATGCCTAACACCTGTGTCCGCTTGTTTAGAGAAGGAGACGAGAGTTTGAAATGTTTTTCATTTTGTGCTAATGATGACGGAACCCGAATTCTTAAAGCGAAATTATTGATCTCGGCCATTTGATTATTGATAATGCGGCTGTGAAATAGTACACGGCGAATTTGATTGATTCAATCATCGTATGCTGTACTCAATTACAGCGTAACGTAACGAATCATGGAAATAGCCAACCAATTATAGAGATTAAAAAGTAATATAAAAGTACACGAATCTAATTCTATGTGGAATTTATTTAATTATTTTCAATGATTAAATTATTTTGGCGCCTTGTCATGTCTCCCGGAGCGCTGTCGAGGCGGGATCTGCTGCTGCTGCGGCAGAGAGTTTGAAGCGGCGAAAATATTCTTCACTTGGTGGGGAATATAGTTTTGTTCCTTTCGCCGTTGAAACTCTCGGCTCTTGGGGGGCGCGGCTCATGGGGTCATAAGGGATCTTGCCCATCGCCTGCAAGAGTCCAGTGGGGATCGCAGGGCTGGTAGCTTCCTCCGCCAGAGAATTAGTCAATTAGTCTATTCAGAGGGGGAATGCTGCCAGCATATTGGGCACTCTGCGCTCCAATGACAGCGACAATTTTTTAGACATATTTAATTTATAGGTAATTTAATTTAATTAGTTTTAAGTTTGTAAATATTTTGTTAGTTTTAATTCCTTGTTTTATTGTATATAACTTAATTTGAATTTATGAATAAATATTAAGACTTATAAAAAAAAAATTATTTTCAATTAATAATATACAACAGCCGTTTATGATTCGTCATCAAAGTCAAGTCAACAGCTCATTGTAAGTTAAAAACACAAATATTAATTTTCGGTAGAATATTTAGTCAATTGTGATGCCAAACTGGCTAACTACGTTTGAATCTTTTTCCTATTGGAGATACTAGGTTCGAATGCCAGTTCCGGTGCTCAGTCTTTTGGGTGTACAGAATCTCGGAGATACAATATTATCTCTTAGCATGAATTTGAGGTTGTGACGTTACATGGAACATTGGTGACAGTTTCTTAGCACATCGCCCAATAGATTCCATTGAACCCAAGACTCCTGCGACATGCCGGGAAGAATGGCAGCTAGTTAGCATGCTTTTTACATCCCAGCTAGCACAGGTTCATTGCACGTCACGGTGAAAAACGATTCGCATTTTTCCATGATCCTGACAAACTACTTACTATATATATTCGACGAGTATGGCTGGCTACGTTTAACTTCAATAAGGAGATATAACCTCAATTTATTTTATAACTTCACAACCCTAATACATGCATACATGGCAACAATGTTTCTTAGTAGAAGTTTATTATTCATACATTAAGACAAGAAGGAAATTTCAGTTATTAGGTGATTCGATCCAATGTTATTTGCAAGGCTAGGAGTAAAAGGCGATATCTTTGCAAGGCTAGGAGTAAAAGGCGATATCTTTCAATTTCACACATTACAAATGCTTATAGGGTAGGCAGAGAAGTCGGTCAGTTCAAGATTTATGGATTGAACCTATTTACATACATACACCTCACGCCTGTCTCCCTGTAGAGGGATAGGCAGAGATCACGGATCCCATCGGTCCCACTGACGGACCACTTTCGCTTCATTGACACTGATACATCTTCTCATACACACTCGGTTGGTATAGGTACTCTTAACGTCACCCTTTTTCAATATAGCGAATTTTTAAATCGATTTGTCACCTGATAAAACTACAATGCGAATGATTATGTTATGTGTACTTCTTCGTCTACTCCGAAGAATTATGTCGATTCAGGAAGAGCTGCCTACCCTGCCAAGGATAATAGTCTATGTGTAACGGGGAGTAGAGATCGCGCCACATAAGGTGGCAGTTGGAGGCGTCGCCACAGTCGCGTAATTCAGTGTTACCAGTAAACACGCCAAAACTAGCACTCACTGTGCCATACGGCTCGATACATTATAGGTTTCATTTGTAACGGTCTTTGGTTGCAGAGCTATAAACTCAAATAAAACAAATTAATATATCAAAGTCAAAAGATGTTTATTTAAAATAGGCCTTATCACAAGCTCTCTTTGAATGTTATTTTATGATCTAAGTATAAATTAAAAAAACTATTTCAAACATGGCACTGAGCATTGTCCTTACATAGTTTTTACCGAGGTTAGATCAGCGGAGACCCTAGCTTGGAGAAGAACTAACAAGAAACTCCGGATATCAATTTATTATAATCACCCTTAACAAACATAAAAATTACAAAGAGTGAGCAAAAGCACAACGCTGGTAATACTAAATTTACCTTTCATACAAAATAACACGCAATGGCGGAAACGTCAAATTTAGTTCCAAGTTTGCCGTCTGCCACCTTATGCGGCGCGATCTCTAGCTTGCACCGTTAAATGTGTGAGTTGTAAAAGAAGTTACCAATCAATGAGTATTTACTATGAACGGTTATACAGTGGATTTCTTTTATTACGACCTTGGTTGGAGCGTCCATCTATAGCGACGTTAAATATAAATCCCTTTAATTAAAGCATACTATAGTATGTACAAACATATGGCTATAGCAACTTTGGACCTAACGTCGAGTTCGGCTGTAGCGACAATTTTTGAATAGTTAGTAATAAAGTCTTGGAAATCCCATGCAGATGTTGCGTTATTTTTACAATAAATCAATATAAACCATGTACACGTCCCTATCTTTTGCCTGTAACGACATCCGGATGTACGAAATGCACTGTATATTCAATGTGAAGCATATATTCTACGTACCTTTGCTCATACACCTCTCCCTAATCCCAGATCCTTGAAGCATAGTCGTAATTAGCATTCGCCGACCAATGATGAAGTCATCAAATATTAATATTTACTAAGCAATGGGTAGTAATAAAACACATGTGGTTGAAATTCAAAGAATTTTATTGTTAACTATTGTAAACTCTAATATTTGTTTTATTGTACTATTTTAAATGATACTTAAAAAAAGAATTTGGAAACCTTAGTGAGACTTGAGACTCCTTATTTTCTTCCTCTCCTTGTAAATGCTCATCGCTTGGACTGAAGCAAATAAACAATTGGTAAGAAAATACATACATACACATTCTCATCCTAAATTTAATCAATGGATGTTTCAAATGCACCTGGGTAAATAAACATACATAGACGTCCCTCCTCAGACTTACCCCACTAATTAACTTTGACAGCCTCACAACTGCGTCGCTGCGACACTTCTGCCTCTCGGCTGTAAAATTGGCATTCTGCTAATATTTAAAGTTAAAGGCTATTAAGCGCTGCAACGTAATTGGCAGCTAACTTTCCAAGTCTGATGGCGACCCCTCAGCCCCTAGAAAGGCTGATGATTTATATGTCACTCGATAGAAAATGACAAGATCTATCTCTCATGAGCCGCTTATGTTGGCTAAAAAGACAGTTTTTGAGTTATTACAGAAAAACTAATTTGCTAAGAAATCGTCATTTTTATTTCCTCGATGTATTACCAACCCCCCATCCCACTTAAAGGGAATGAAGTCTATGGTATTACATAGCACTACTAGTTGGTTAACTCGTGTCAATAGATGATGATTGGTTAACTCGTGTCAATAGATGATAATGGCTTAATAAACAGTTAGGGAGATACAGGCTATTCAGCGTTGCAACGAAATTGGCAGATAACTTTCCAAGTCTGATGGCGACCCGTCAGCCCCTAGATAGGCTGATGATTTATATGTCACTCGATAGAAAATGACAATATCTATCTCTCATAAGCCGCCTATGTTGGCTAAAAATACAGTTTTTAAGATATAGCGGAAAAAGTGGTTTCGAGAATTTGCCAATTTTATATCATTTGCATATTGCCACCCCCATACCCCACTATGGGGGATGAATATTATGTCATTAGATAAGTGGCTTTATTGTAGTCCTATGATGTTAGTTGTTTTTGACTAGATGAGATTTTCACAAGGTTTATTTGAATATTTGTGAGGAAAGTAAGAAAATCATTTCATAGATACATTCCAACGTGAATTTCGACCCCTCAGCCCCTTCACAGGGGGATGATATTTATATCAATTGATAGCCCTGAATTAGACTTATATTCGATATAGTGTAGGAGGTGGCTAAATGGCCAGATGCCATGTTATATTGGAAAACATTTTTCCAATATTTGTTATTCTGTTTTTTCAGCTAATTGTCTACCCTTTGCTTAATAGCAGGGGGTGAATATGCTATGGCGTGATAGCATTTTTTAAGCACGTGCTATTGCATATATATTTTTAAGTCATATGTGTAGTTTCACTATGTTACGGTCATAAATACATAGTGCATGAAGAACAAGTCATTATGACGATAATATAGTATATTTCTTCATACATATCAATTATAATGCATCTTTAATCATTGAGGAAGTGTTTTTATTATAATTAGCCTATTTAGCATGGATTTTTAATACAATATCATTATATTTTATACACATAAATATAATATACAATATAATTTAATACAATATCGATTAACCAAATCCGAACAAAAAAAAATTTATTTGGTCGGGTTATATTGGCAGATAACTTCACACCGGTACAATTGCTAAGGTAGTAATTCTATGGAACCTCGAACCCACGTGTTGATCAGATAGTCAAGTACTCAATGTGACAGGTGGCAAGCCATGTCGCCATTTACAAGCACTTACTATTACCTGTAGAAAGAACAGGTAGGTTTCCTCACGCTGTATTCCCTCACCGTATAATTCGATGCATTTCGTATGTCATTAAAGAGTCCGCTTGAAAGTAGATTCAGTGTGTCACATGTCTATTTATTAACGTATCTTGTGAAAGAGAATGGGGAAGCATGAACTATTATGTTCTTGAATACGCTACTTACATAAAGAAGCGGTTGGATGACCATAAATATTGTAAAAGGTTCTTGTACAATGAAAACAACTAACAAGAGAAAAACCTTTTGACATAAAATACAATTTATTTTCGAAATATATTTAACCAAATTTAATTATTTGCACTTAATGTCTTTTATGTTGGCCCCGCGCACTGAATGGGAGAAGTACCTCTGAAAGTCCTTTGCGTAGATCGCCGTCACCAGGAGCTCTGAATTAGCCCTGGCCTCAATCTCTCCACTGGCGAGACACCTAATGGTGTCTTGGTTGGCACTGAATCCTTTTCACTGGCAGTCGTCCACTTCTCAATTGATAGCCTTCGGGTATTCCTCGAAGTCGGAATCACTCGCTCCAATATATGCGGGAAGACACAACACAGTATTAGTTTATATGAATACTAAATAATTCACCCGCGCAATGCGGACGACTTTTCCATTGGGCAGATCCCCCAGAAAGACCTCGATTTCTCTTCTCTTCGTCCCATGAAGCTTTTGTCCTAATCTAAATCAGAATCCTGTTTTTCTTTTTCTTTTGACACTCAAGATCAACAATCAGGTCGAACTAATCCTCTATGGCTTCATGGTAGCAAAATAAGAAAATACTCTATGGCTTCATAGTAGCAAAATAACATAACATTACATATCCCCGTTGGCCAGGGAAAAAAAAAATGTAATAATTAAAACATTTTTTTTTTAAAAGAAAAATAACATTGCTAAATAACTTAACTAAAAGAAACTTTTAGTTGGCAAGGTTCCCATAGGTATAGTACTGATACCTGTATAATTGATATTAAATTTATGAAAATAGGAAATCGCAATAAAAATGATGAATGAATATATATACATATATATCGAATATTATTGCAATTAAAATTTCTCACCAGGGGTCAAATCAATCAATTTGATTATTATTATTACTACATTAAATTTTTTTTCCAAAATTTTCTAAAAAAAAATTGTTAATATAATGTAATTTAACATACATAAGGAAAAATTTATCAAAATCATATTTTAATTTTTTAAAAACATAAAAATTTTGTAAATTCTCTAAAAGTTTTCTATTGTCTTTCCGAGGGATAAATTTGAACGTTCTAATTTGTATTCATGTTTTGAAATCTTTTATGTGCCACTTAGCGTGTGAACCATTTGGATCTCTAAGAATATAAATGAGGGGAGATATTTTTTTCACAATTATACATTTTACATATCTAGGAGCTAATTTAGCAGAATAGTACTTCCCAGCGTTACTATTTACGTAGTTTTTACGCCAAACTGTATCTCCTGCTGAAAAATCTTTGTCTTTTCGTTTTTCATTATAATAATTTGAGTTAATTTCATGCGTTTTTTTTTATATTTTGTTGTACAATAGGAAATATTGTAGAAATGCGAACAGAGGTATCTATATATTCCGTTCTAGGGGTAAAAATTATATCATCTATCTCTGATTCTGTATATGCAGAACCGCAAGAAATTAATTCACGACCGTAAACTAAAAAGGATGGAGTAAACTTGGTAGTAGAGTTTACGGCATTATTAATTGAAAATTGGATTCTAGGTAGGTATAAATCCCAAGTTCTGTGGTCGTCCTTTACCAAAGATGCTAATGCGGTTATGATTGACCGGTTATATCTTTCTGTTGGATTAACTTGAGGACAATAAAATGGCGATGAAAACAAATTTGGAATCTTATATTTTTTTAAGAAATTTTTAAATTCGCGAGATTGAAACTGTTTACCATTATCCATGATAATGGTTTGTGGGATTCCATGAACTAAAAATACTGCATTTTCTAACATATTGATAACATTACGAGATGTAGCTTTTTTGAGAGGTAAAATTATGGAATATTTTGTAAACAGACAATTAACTACAAGGATGTATTGGTTACGTTTCTTAGTCATTGGAAATGGTCCCATGATGTCTGTCGAAATTGTTTGAAAAGGACGTGAGCAAAACTTTGGTTTGCCCATTAAACCATAAGGTGCATGGTTTGAGTGTTTATACGTTAAGCAGTTTTCACAACTTGACACATAGTTTGTAATTTGACGGAATAAGCTTGGCCAGTAATATTGTAATGATATTTTTTTGAATGTCTTAAATATTCCTAAATGTGGTTCTTCATTTGAGCCATGATATTTTGATATTATATTTAATCTTTCTTCGGGTTTTGGAACTATTTTCCAAGAAAAGTCAGCATTAATATTAAAAGGATCTTTCATATAACGTAAAAGAGTGTTATCTTTGATTATATAATCTGTAAATTGATTAGGGTTATTTTGACAACCATCAATTATTTTATTATATAAAGCCGTTTCTTGCGAAGTTTGATTGGGTGATTGAATAGCAATCGGAGCAATAACTACGTTATCATCTTTAAACCGTGATAATAAATCGGGAACAACATTTTCTTTACCTTTTTTAGTTTTTAGTATAAAATTAAAACAAGAAAGACGTACTGTCCACCTAGCTAAACGACCTGTAGGATTAGATAATTTTAAAAACCAATTTAACGCAGCATGGTCTGTATAAAGAGTAAAACATTTACCATTGTCAAGATAGCATTTCCAATATTCGAGAGCTGATATAACAGCTAGAGTCTCGCGCTCAGTAGTTGAAAAATTACGTTCGTTATTATTTAATGATCTGCTCATATAAGCAATGACGTGTTCTTTGTCGTTTTTTGTCTGTGTTAACATAGCCCCGATGCCGTGGCTTGAGGCATCTGTATGTACTGAAAAAGGTAAGTCGAAATCTGGACAAGCTAAGATTGGACTAGAAATCAAGAGTTTTTTTAGATGTATGAAAGCTCTATTCTCAGGTTCATTCCATTCGAATTTAATTGACTTTTTAACAGAAGTCAGTTTGTTCAAAGGTGCGGCAATCGTACTAAAATTAGGGATAAATTTCCTGAAATAACTACATGTTCCTAAAAATCGTCTAATTTCTTTTTTGTTCGTAGGAATAGGAAATTCTTTAATCGATTTTATTTTATCAGGGTCTGGTCTTAAACCGTATTGATCGACAAGGTAACCTAGATACTTAAGTTCCTTACGAAAGAATGAACATTTTTCAAAGTTTATTGTTAGATTTGCGTTTTTTAATTTTTCGAAAACTCTAGAGAGTAGATCAACGTGCTCCTGAAATGTTTCACTGACCACAATTATATCATCAAGATAGCAAAACACTCTGTTTTCAAATTCTGGACCAAATAATCTATCCGATAATCGTTGCTGCGTTATTCCGGCATTACAGACGCCGAAAGGGGTGACTTTGAAACGAAACAAACCTCTACCGGGTGAATAAAATGCAGTTTTGTCCTTACTTTCTTCATTGGCTAATTCAATCTGCCAAAAAGCTTTCGATAAATCAACGCTAGATAAAAATCTCGCATTATTAAGTCTGTCTAGAATATCGGAAATAAGAGGTAAGTTATAAGAATCTTTTCTGGTAATTGAATTGAGTTTTCGGCTATCCAGGCAAAAACGCCACTCTCCGTTTTTCTTTGGAGTAATAAGGACTGGTGAGAGCCAAGGACTATCGCATGCCTCAATAACGTCTAGTTCTAACATCTTATCAATTTCTCCTATCAATGCTTTCTGTTTTTCTGGTGATAATCTATAGGTTTTTTGTTTAATAGGCAAAGAATCACCGGTATCGATATTATGTGTAATTAGAGTAGTCCTACCAATTCTACCTAGTTTTTCGAATGAAATATCGTAAAATTTGTCAATGATATTTTTACCAATCAACTTTTGGTCGTTATTTAATTCATTGAAGTGTAAAATGTGTTTTTCTTCAATTAGATTACAGAAATCTTTGTTTAAATCTAATTTTTGATTCAAAACACGAGGTAGTAGTTTAAAACTTTTCCAGAAATCTATTCCTAAAATAAGGGACGTAGAAATTCCGGGAATGGCAAAAGTTCTAATAATATTAGTTTCATTATTAAAACAAAAAGGTAAGTCAAAGTAACCGATCGATTCAATATTATGATCACTCGCTGTTTTAACTGAAATATGAGACTTAGTTAAGGTAAAACCGAGATTTATTATATCTTTATACGCATTTTTTCCCAAGATTGATATTGAGCTTCCGCTATCTAAAAGTCCTGACAAAAAGGTGTCTTTCAGACAGACTTTGATAAGGTCTAGAAGATTCGGCTTCAGAACTATATAGGGTTGAAATCTTATAAAAGTTAAAATAATTTCTTAACACGTTTAACCAACTTTCGAAATCTTTAGAATCGAAGTGATTCGTCTTAACTAAGTCTCTCTTTAGTTTTTGACAATTAGGACAGTTTGTTAATTTAAAACCTTTGGTACCGCATTTATAACATATCAGTATATTAGGTTGAGAACATTCTACGAGGGTATGACCTTCAATTCTACAACGAACGCAGTATTTATTAATCGAATTAGTAAAGTTTTGGTTGTAAAATGGTTTTTGGTTACGATGAACATAGGGAGTGTTATTAAAGCTTTGAGAATGTGAAGTTATCTTAGTATTTTTTTGTTTGTTGCTTTCAGAAGAGGAATTATCTGTATAAAAATATTCTTTGGATACTAAATTATCTTTATTGTTATTGTAAGGTAAAGGCTCTTTAAAGTTTTTATTTTTATCAATAAAATTTTCAAAATTTTTACAAACCTCAACTAAAGTTTGTATATTATCAATTTTATTGCATGCTAAAATTGTAGAATAAGATGGGCGGACATTTCTTAATAGGATAGATAATTGTTCATCAATGTCAAGTTTCTTTTTAAGTTTGTTGAACAAGCCAGACATAACAGCCACATATAAAACGATCGGTTCTTCAGAACCTTGAGTCCTTTCGTTAATTATCTGTTTCATTTTAAAGTCATAATCATGTACTGAAAAATCTTCGATAAGTCTATTGGAGATAAAATCCCAAGTCAATTTTTCATTGGGTATTTTAATATACCGTAACCATAGTAAGGCTTTATCGGTGAATAACTCAAAGCAAATATTAGATAATACTTCGTTTGAAATATTTCTCGATATACTAAATTCGTTAATCCTTTGAATAAAAGAAAAAGGACAGGTATTACCGTTAAAAGTAATTTTTTTAATCTCTGAAAGACTTCTATCGGAAATGAAATTGTCACTAGACATGTTATTCGAGTTAGGAAATATATTAATGGGTAAGTTATTGGAATTTGGTAAGTTGGTACTTTGGAAGGCGTTCGTATTAGGTACGCTACTTGTTAAAGCAGTATTGTAGGAAGTAGACGAATTAGTGGACTTATCGGAATTTAATTCTAAATCTTTTCTTATAAGATTAAATTTCTCTTTTAAATCATTTACCAAAATTTTTATGTTATTATAATCGAGGATGATTTCTTCATTTTCAATGGAATCAAAATCTATCCTGTCAAAACGTTGAGTAATATGAAAAACATATGTTGAAATTTTATTAAACCATCTAGATTCTTCTTTTTCAATATATGAAGTAATTTTTTTTATGGTATAATCTATGGCAACTTTAAGATTCGATAAATCCTCAGCCGGTGTATAAGTGGAATCAATAATATTGTTCGAGTTTTCCGAAATTGTGAGAATTTTTAATTGTTTTTTTAATTTAACTACATTGTCCGAAGGTTCCTCACCCCTAATAGTGACTTCGTAAATTAATTCGTGCTTGTTTAATAAGGAAAGGTCAGGGTTCTGCATTTTCCCCGCTTAAAGAAGGAAAAGTGTAAGTGAAGTGATAAGTATGAAAGACAAATAAATCAGATTCAGGTGTCTCTAGTAAAGCGGTCTGGTGACCCTAGAAAAACACCCAAAAAAGAAATAAATTGTCAGCAATGTATGAGAAAATTAAAGGATACTCTCCCAAAATTTTCTTTGAGTTCAACCAAAATATTTTCAGGAGCCCCAGAGGTTAAAATAACCAAATGGTTTAACCTCCTTCAATACTAGGGTTGTATGTAACTCTAGTAAAAGAGTTTGTTTAGTGTTACTGAATTTAAATGAAACAAAATGTGAGATGTGTTAGGTGTTGTTAGGTGTACTGTAATTCAGTATACCTACTGATTAGAGTAGGCGGTTGAGGTAAGGGGGAAAAATATAAAGGATAAGATTTCAGATGATCAACTAAAAATAATAAGCTGAAAGAGATGACACAAGAAAATAATAAGGAAAATTAAATTAAGTATAAAGAATAAATGAAAATTTAAGTTCGGGCGCCAATGTAAAAGGTTCTTGTACAATGAAAACAACTAACAAGAGAAAAACCTTTTGACATAAAATACAATTTATTTTCGAAATATATTTAACCAAATTTAATTATTTGCACTTAATGTCTTTTATGTTGGCCCCGCGCACTGAATGGGAGAAGTACCTCTGAAAGTCCTTTGCGTAGATCGCCGTCACCAGGAGCTCTGAATTAGCCCTGGCCTCAATCTCTCCACTGGCGAGACACCTAATGGTGTCTTGGTTGGCACTGAATCCTTTTCACTGGCAGTCGTCCACTTCTCAATTGATAGCCTTCGGGTATTCCTCGAAGTCGGAATCACTCGCTCCAATATATGCGGGAAGACACAACACAGTATTAGTTTATATGAATACTAAATAATTCACCCGCGCAATGCGGACGACTTTTCCATTGGGCAGATCCCCCAGAAAGACCTCGATTTCTCTTCTCTTCGTCCCATGAAGCTTTTGTCCTAATCTAAATCAGAATCCTGTTTTTCTTTTTCTTTTGACACTCAAGATCAACAATCAGGTCGAACTAATCCTCTATGGCTTCATGGTAGCAAAATAAGAAAATACTCTATGGCTTCATAGTAGCAAAATAACATAACATTACAATATGTTCCATTCCATATCTAACTGAATATTTCGTATTAATATATTTCAATGATTGACCAATCCTTATTAGTTCGGCGTATCGAATAGATGGCGTGTGTGTAGCAGAAAGAAAGTACTTACATATGTTTTGCCTCACAAAATGGCGTGTTCAAATTGATTCTTATACCCCCTCCATCCAGCGTTCCTCGTTATGCCACGCTAGTTCCCATACAGATATAGCGTAAGGCCCACTCCTCTTAGCAATGGCTCCATGTAGAACGGCCACTTCAACTATCGCAAAAGGTGACACTTTCCTCGGAATATTAGTATATGCAATGTGTATAAGAAAAACGTGTTCTTTTTCAGACGCAAACGATTAAGCAGAACCGCGAGAAGGAGAAGCTGAAAGTGACCCACGACAAGCAGCTGGACGACCTGTCCAAGGACATCGACAACGTGAGCGCACACATATACATTCACTTCCCTTCATCCCTTCCGGGTAGGACTGAGCCTCGGAGACACGGTCACATCTCCTCGGTCACAGCGTAAAATTAATTTGAGATTATAAATTGAATATTGGTGATAGGTTGCAAGCCCATCGCCCAACAGCTTCCATGTACCCCTAGTCCCTTAGTCGCCTCCTACGACATGCCGGGAGGAATGGCAGCCAGTAAGCATTATTTTCTGTCCCAGCTAGCACAGGACAAACGCTGTCCCTCCCGAACAGTGTCCAAATAATGTCGCTGCATGTGTCACCTTTCAGGGGATAGTCCGAGTGAAGTGTGTTGCGCGATGCTCGTGCTGTGCCCAGCTACAACTTGATTCGAACGCTCCTTGGGAGGCGTCAGTGGCAGCTTAGGCTAGTGCAGGGGCTAGCCTGTTCAATATTCCTAAGGTGCGAATGGTGTGCACTCGACGAAGCTTAGAACCTCGCGCAGGGTAAAGGAGAAGGCTGATTAGGTTATTGTGTCATTTATTGTAACTTCAAAGGAGAGAAAACAGATGAGTCCACTTTCCAACTGGGCCAAAGTGCCCATGAAGTTCCACAGATGAGGTGATTGATTATGTCTTGGGCGCTGCTGAAGACTGCGGCTGCGGATTTGCTGTAGACTTCAGTAATGGAAAGCAATCGCATCTTAATACTTTGTCTGAGCCGCAGGTTATTTCTTTGTCTGGGACTGTCCCGTTTTTATTTTCTCCCCCCAAGGAAATCTCTCCATCGCAAGTAAATTGTTTTCCATCGTCTGATTGGGCACCAAAAACTAGTTTCAATAAAGAACCCTTAGGATCTTGTTTCTCCTTTCCCGAAACAACCGACACCAAGGAATTGTTGCTTTTCGAGTGAAGCAGTGCTTCTACGGCCCTGAGCTGGTACTGCGGCTCGTTTGGATGTTTGAGTTCAACCCACTTCTCAGTTTCATTCTATACAAGAAAAAAAACTAGTTTATTCACGACTGGTTGAACATTAATTATTAATCTTAAAAATAATTTAATTTTTGAAGACGCGATCAGTTAACCACCTGAATGCAAATCGTGAGATCCCGGGTTCCATTCCCGGTGGAGGCAGAGTTAATAACTACCGGTTTCTTCTGCTTTCCAGTCTAGTTGTTGATTAAATATACTGTATATGCATTTATCTATAAGGAATAAGTCTATGTTTTCTTAAATATACGTAGGCTAGTACCCTTGACACAAGTCTTAAATGAACTTATCAAGTGGCTTGCCAAATATTATTATTAATAACTAAACGGGACTTATTGCGTAAGTTTTTATGTAATAAAGGTACTTTTATTATAAACCCGGCGTTTCGGCTACATTATTCGGTAACTTTATTATATAAAAACTTACGCGATAAGTCCTGTTTAGTTATTAATCATGAGTATAAATCGTGAATTTCTTAAAACTATAATAGTACATTATGATACAAGTGTGCTAAGTTAGTCATTACAGTCGAGGTGGATTCTAAGCCCGAGCCGAAGGCGAGGGCTTTAAGGAACCGAGAGCTGTAATGACTAAATGCATACGAATGTCATACGACTATTTTCAACACACTTGTGAAGAAAATAAAATTTTCGGTTTCATTTTCTTCCTAGATCGATACGTTCCCCATAGAAAATAAAATCGATATTACTGAAGTACCGATTTTTTAACATCGATTTTTTATTACCCATCTCAAGTTCCATATGTCAAACTTAATAAAAGGAAACAAAAAAAAAGTTGCTTTACTTTATGATGAAAATGAGGTTTAGTTTAATAGGTTGTATAACTTTACAGCACAAGTGCGATAATATAATACAAAAGTCACAGTTTGATAATATGTCAAATTACATGCCTGAATTCCGTGCAATTATAGTCACTTTATGAGAAAGTGTGTTGAAAATATTATTATTATATAAATCAGAAAACTAAATTATCAATGACATTCTAATAGTTTAATGTAGGTTTCTGAAATTCATACAATCTATATATCTAAGTTCTGAAATCCATCCCATGCCATCAGAGGAGTGGAGGATCCACTGTGGGCTGCAGGAAAAGGGGAAGCCTCCTACCTGGCCAGTTCTTTGTTTCACGTGTAATGGCTTCAGTTGGAATTTTGTATATATCTTGTTTCCGTTAAATATTTTAATTGCGCGTTCTAGGATATTGAGTAGGCGCTCTAGAGGTCGCCACGGGTAGTTTACCTTGTATCGATATGTCGCTGAATAGTGGTTACTTTAAAGATTCGACAAAACGCGTCGTCATTGTATCGTCGCGGTATAGGTGGTTGATTTAAAAGAGGCCCATGGAAAAGACAAAAGGACGTCTCATATCAGGTTCGAGAGAACGATCAGAGTCAGCAGGCGAGAGGAGGGAACGAGGACTCACCTTCGAGCTCTCAGCTCTCCCAGACAGTGGCAGCAGGACAGCGCTCAGCAGGAACAACGACATTGCGAGTAGGGACGCCATCTTGGCAATTGCTTCAGGTTGGATGCTCAGCTCGCTCGCTGCTTCCAATATATACCTTGGACACGCGTGGCACCGACAATCGATTGATTCCGGTACACCGATAAGGCTAGAATTTCATCGTTTTTAGGGGCTCTGCGGACAAAAACCTACATCTAGAGTAGTGGGAGCTGCTGGCTTTCTTCTCAGCATATTTTACGAGGCGCCTGACACCCTGCTTCAGAAGATGTAGGCAAGTCACTACTATGCTTTTCCCTCACTGAAATCAACAACATGCGAAGTCCTGATGCGGTTAGCCGGGTCCACACCAGACGATCGCTCCGATCGCGCGAGGCAGGAACGCGCTCCAAAGGCGCGCTCGGTGTGGACGTGCCTCGCGCGATCCATGCACAAGATTTGGAGCGCGCGAAATGGATATTTTGCAAAGACATTTAAATGTTTATGGGACCGAAAAGATGTTCACCTTTATCTGACACTGATCGTGATTTGGTTCCCTCACACCTGTGTCCGCTTGTTTAGAGAAGGAGACGAGAGTTTGAAATGTTTTTCATTTTGTGCTAATGATGACGGAACCCGAATTCTTAAAGCGAAATTAATTGATCTCGGCCACTGGATTATTGATAATGCGGCTGTGAAATAGTACATGGCGAATTTGATTGATTCAATCATCATATGCTGTACTCAATTACAGCGTAACGTAACGAATCATGGAAACAGCCAACCAATTATAGAGATTAAAAAGTAATATAAAAGTACACGAATCTAATTCTATGTGGAATTTATTTAATTATTTTCAATGATTAAATTATTTTGGCGCCTTGTCATGTCTCCCGGAGCGCTGTCGAGGCGGGATCTGCTGCTGCTGCGGCAGAGAGTTTGAAGCGGCGAAAATATTCTTCACTTGGTGGGGAATATAGTTTTGTTCCTTTCGCCGTTGAAACTCTCGGCTCTTGGGGGGCGCGGCTCATGGGGTCATAAGGGATCTTGCCCATCGCCTGCAAGAGTCCAGTGGGGATCGCAGGGCTGGTAGCTTCCTCCGCCAGAGAATTAGTCTGGCTATTCAGAGGGGGAATGCTGCCAGCATATTGGGCACTCTGCGCTCCAATGACAGCGACAATTTTTTAGACATATTTAATTTATAGGTAATTTATTTTAATTAGTTTTAAGTTTGTAAATATTTTGTTAGTTCTAATTCCTTGTTTTATTGTATATAACTTAATTTGAATTTATGAATAAATATTAAGACTTATAAAAAAAAATATATTTTCAATTAATAATACACATTTATGATTCGTCAACAAAGTCAAGTCAACAGCTCATTGAAAGTTGAAAACACAGATATTAATTTTCGGCAGAACATTTAGACAATTGTGATGCCAAACTGGCTAAATGCGTTTGAATCTTTTTCCTATTGGAGAGACTAGGTTCGAATGCCAGTTCCGGTGCTCAGTCTTTTGGGTGTACAGAATCTCGGAGATACAATATTATCTCTTAGCATGAATTTGAGGTTGTGACGTTACATGGAACATTGGTGACAGTTTCTTAGCACATCGCCCAATAGATTCCATTGAACCCAAGTCTCCTGCGACATGCCGGGAAGAATGGCAGCTAGTTAGCATGCTTTTTACATCCCAGCTAGCACAGATTCATTGCACATCACGGTGAAAAAAGATTCACATTTTTCCATGATCCTGACAAACCACTTACTATATATATTTGACGAGTATGGCTGGCTACGTTTCAATAAGGAGATATAACCTCAATTTATTTTATAACTTCACAACCCTAATACATGCATACATAACAACAATGTTTCTTAGTAGAAGTTTATTATTCATACATTAAGACAAGAAGGAAATTTCAGTAATTGGGTGATTCAATCCAATGTTATTTGCAAGGCTAGGAGAAAAAGGCAATATCTTTCAATTTCACACATTACAAATGCTTATAGGGTAGTCAGAGAAGTCGGGCAGTTCAAGGTTTATGGATTGAACCTATTTACATACATACACCTCACGCCTGTCTCCCTGTAGAGGGATAGGCAGAGATCACGGATCCCCATCGGTCCCACTGACGGACCACTTTCGCTTCATTGACACTGATACATCTTCTCATACACACTCGGTTGGTATAGGTACTCTTAACGTCACACTTATTCAATATAGCGTATTTTTTAATCGATTTGTCACCAGATAAAACTACAATGCGAATGATTATGTTATGTGTACTTCTTCGTCTACTCCGAAGAATTATGTCGATTCAGGAAGAGCTGCCTACCCTGCCAAGGATAATAGTCTATGTGTAACGGGGAGTAGAGATCGCGCCACATAAGGTGGCAGTTGGAGGCGTCGCCACAGTCGCGTAATTCAGTGTTACCAGTAAACTCGCCAAAACTAGCACTCACTGTGCCATACGGCTCGACACATTATAGGTTTCATTTGTAACGGTCTTTGGTTGCAGAGCTATAAACTCAAATAAAACAAATTAATATATCAAAGTCAAAAGATGTTTATTAAAAATAGGCCCTATCACAAGCTCTCTTTGAATGTTATCTTATGATCTAAGTATAAATTAAAAAAAACTATTTCAAACATGACACTGAGCATTGTCTTTACATATTTTTTATCGAGGTTAGATCAGCGGAGACCCTAGCTTGGAGAAGAACTAACAAGAAACTCCGGAAATCAATTTATTATAATCACCCTTAACAAACATAAAAATTACAAAGAGTGAGCAAAAAACACAACGCTGGTAATACTAAATTTACCTTTCATACAAAATAACACGCAATGGCGGAAACGTCAAATTTAGTTCCAAGTTTGCCGTCTGCCACCTTATGCGGCGCGATCTCTAGCTTGCACCGTTAAATGTGTGAGTTGTAAAAGAAGTTACCAAGCAATTAGTATTTACTATGAACGGTGGATTTCATTTATTACGACCTTGGTTGGAGCGTCCATCTATAGCGACGTTAAATATAACTCCCTTGAATTAAAGCATACTATAGTATGTACAAACATATGGCAACTTTGGACGTAACGTCGAATTCGACTGTAGCGACTATTTTTGAATAGTTAGTAATAGTCTTGGAAATCCCATGCAAATGTTGCGTTATTTTTACAATAAATCAATATAAACCATGTACGTCCCTATCTTTTGACTGTAACGACATCCGGACAGCCCTTCGTCGTCATTATATACGAAATCCACTGTATATTCAATGTGAAGCATATATTCTAAGTACCTTTGCTCATACACCTCTCCCTAATCCCAGATCCTTGAAGCATAGTCGTAATTAGCATTCGCCGACCAATGATGAAGTCATCAAATATTAATATTATAATTTAATAAGCAATGGGTAGTAATAAAACACATGTGGTTGAAATTCAAAGAATTTTATTGTTAACTATTGTAAACTCTAATATTTGTTTTATTTTACTATTATTAAATGATACTTAAATAAAGACTTTGGAAACCTTAGTGAGACTTGAGACTCCTTATTTTCTTCCTCTCCTTGTAAATGCTCATCGCTTGGACTGAAGCAAACAAGCAATTGGTAAGAAAATACATATATGCACATTCACATCCTAAATTTAATCAATGGATGTTTCAAATGCACCTGGGTAAATAAACATACATAGACGTCCCTCCTCAGACTTACTCCACTAATTAACTTTGACAGCCTCACAACTGCGTCGCTGCTGCGACACTTCTGCCTCTCGGCTGTAAAATTGGCATTGTGCTAATATTTAAAGTTAAAGGCTATTAAGCGCTGCAACGTAATTGGCAGATAACTTTCCAAGTCTGATGGCGACCCCTCAGCCCCTAGATAGGCTAATGATTTATATGTCAATCGATAGCAAATGACAAGATCTATCTCTCATGAGCCGCCTATGTTGGCTTAAAACATAGTTTTTGAGATATAGCGGAAAAAGTGATCTGGAAAATTGGCCATTTTTATATCATTTGCATATTGCCACCCCCATACCCCACTATGGGGGATGAATATTATGTCATTAGATAAGTGGCTTTATTTTAGTCCTATGATGTTAGTTGTTTTTGACTAGATGAGATTTTCACAAGGTTTATTTGAATATTTGTGAGGAAAGTAAGAAAATTATTTCATAGATACATTCCAACGTGAATTTCGACCCCTCAGCCCCTTCACAGGGGGATGATATTTATACCAATGGATAGCCCTGAATTAGACTTATATTCGATATAGTGTACGAGGTGGCTAAATGGCCAGATGTCATGTTATATTGGAAAACATTTTTCCAATATTTGTTATTCTGTTTTTTCAGCTTATTGTCTACCCTTTGCTTAATAGCAGGGGTGAATATGCTATGGCGTGATAGCATTTTTTAAGCACGTGCTATTGCATATATATTTTTAAGTCATATCTGTAGTTTCACTATGTTACGGTCATAAATACATAGTGCATGAAGAACAAGTCATTATGACGATAATATAGTATATTTCTTCATACATATCAATTATAATGCATCTTTAATCATTGAGGAAGTGTTTTTATTATAATTAGCCTATTTAGCATGGATTTTTAATACAAAACATCGATTAACCAAATCCGAACAAAAAAAAATTAATTTGGTCGGGTTATATTGGCAGATAACTTTTGGCAGATAACTTCACACCGGTACAATTGCTAAGGTAGTAATTCTATGGAACCTCGAACCCACGTGTTGATCAGATAGTCAAGTACTCAATGTGACAGGTGGCAAGCCATGTCGCCATTTACAAGCACTTACTATTACCTGTTGAAAGAACAGGTAGGTTTCATCACGCTGTATTCCCTCACCGTATAATTCGATGCATTTCGTATATCATTAAAGAGTCCGCTTGGAAGTAGATTCAGTGTGTCACATGTCTATTTATTAACGTATCTTGTGAAAGAGAATGGGGAAGCATGAACTATTATGTTCTTAAATACGCTACTTACATAAAGAAGCGGTTGGAAGACCATAAATATGTTCCATTCCATATCTAACTGAATATTTCGTATTAATATATTTCAATGATTGACCAATCCTTATTAGTTCGGCGTATCGAATAGATGGCGTGTGTGTAGCAGAAAGAAAGTACTTACATATGTTTTGCCTCACAAAATGGCGTGTTCAAATTGATTCTTATACCCCCTCCATTCAGCGTACCTCGTTATGCCACGCTAGTACCCATACAGATACAGCGTAAGGCCCACTCCTCTTAGCAATGGCTCCATGTAGAACGGCCACTCCAACTATCGCAAAAGGTGACACTTTCCTCGGAATATTAGTATATGCAATGTGTATAAGAAAAACGTGTTCTTTTTCAGACGCAAACGATTAAGCAGAACCGCGAGAAGGAGAAGCTGAAAGTGACCCACGACAAGCAGCTGGACGACCTGTCCAAGGACATCGACAACGTGAGCGCACACATATACCTTCACTTCCCTTCATCCCTTCCGGGTAGGACAGAGCCTCGGAGACACGATCACATCTCCTCGGTCACAGCGTAAAATTAATTTGCGATTATAAATTGAATATTGGTGATAGGTTGCAAGCCCATCGCCCAACAGCTTCCATGTACCCCTAGTCCCTTAGTCGCCTCCTACGACATGCCGGGAGGAATGGCAGCCAGTAAGCATTATTTTCTGTCCCAGCTAGCACAGGACAAACGCTGTCCCTCCCGAACAGTGTCCAAATAATGTCGCTGCACGTGTCACCTTTCAGGGGATAGTCCGAGTGAAGTGTGTTGCGCGATGCTCGTGCTGTGCCCAGCTACAACTTGATTCGAACGCTCCTTGGGAGGCGTCAGTGGCAGCTTAGGCTAGTGCAGGGGCTAGCCTGTTCAATATTCCTAAGGTGCGAATGGTGTGCACTCGACGAAGCTTAGAACCTCGCGCAGGGTAAAGGAGAAGGCTGATTAGGTTATTGTGTCATTTATTGTAACTTCAAAGGAGAGAAAACAGATGAGTCCACTTTCCAACTGGGCCAAAGTGCCCATGAAGTTCCACAGATGAGGTGATTGATTATGTCTTGGGCGCTGCTGCAGACTGCGGGTGCGGATTTGCTGGAGAAATCAGTAATGGAAAGCATTCGCATCTATCAACTTTGTCTGGGATTGGTCCGTCAGGTACCAATTCCGCAATGGCAATCTCTCCATCGCAAGTATATTGTTTTCCATCTTCTGATTGGGCACCAAAAACTAGTTGTAATACAGAACCCCCAATAACATCTTTCTCCTTTCCCGAAACAACCGACAAAAAGGAATTGTTGCTTTTCAAGTAAAGCAGTGCTTCTACGGCCCTGAGCTGGTACTGCGGCTCGTTTGGATGTTTGAGTTCTTTCCACTCGCCAATTTCATCCTATACAAGAAAAAAAACTAGTTTATTCACGACTGATTACTAACCACCTGAATACAAATCGTGAGATCCCGGGTTCCATTCCCGGTGGAGGCAGAGTTAATAACTACCGGTTTCTTCTGCTTTCCAGTCTGGTTGTTGATTAAATATACTATATATGCATTTATCTATATGCAATAAGTCTATGTTTTCTTAAATATACGTAGACTAGTACCCTTGACAAAAGTCTTAAATGAACTTATTAAGTGGATTGCCAAATATTATTATTAATAAATAAACGGGACTTATCGCATGAGTTTTTATGTAATAAAGGTGCTTTTATTATTAACCCGACGTTACGGCTACTTTATTCGGTAACTTTATTATATAAAAACTTACGCGATAAGTCCCGATTAGTTATTAATCATGAGTATAAATCGTGAATCTCTTAAAACTATAAATATTATTATTATATAAATCATAAAACTAAATTATCAATGATATTCTAATAGTTTAGTGTAGGTTTCTGAAATCGCGTCGTCATTGTATCGTCGCGGTATAGGTGGTTGATTTAAAAGAGGCACATGGAAAAGACAAAAGGACGTCTCATATCAGGTTCGAGAGAACGATCAGAGTCAGCAGGCGAGAGGAGGGAACGAGGACTCACCTTCGAGCTCTCAGCTCTCCCAGACAGTGGCAGCAGGACAGCGCTCAGCAGGAACAACGACATTGCGAGTAGGGACGCCATCTTGGCAATTGCTTCAGGTTGTATGCTCAGCTCGCTCGCTGCTTCCAATATATACCTTGGACACGCGTGGCACCGACAATCGATTGGTTCCGGTACACCGATAAGGCTAGAATTTCATCGTTTTTAGGGGCTCTGCGGACAAAAACCTACATCTAGAGTAGTGGGAGCTGCTGGCTTTCTTCTCAGCATATTTTACGAGGCGCCTGACACCCTGCTTCCGAAGATGTAGGCAAGTCACTACTATGCTTTTCCCTCACTGAAATCAACAGCATGCGAAGTCCTGATGCGATTAGCCGGGTCCACACCAGACGATCCATCGCGCTCCGATCGCGCGAGGCAGGAACGTGCTCCAAAGGCGCGCTCCGTGTGGACGTGCCTCGCGCCATGCACAAGATTTGGAGCGCGCGAAATGGATATTTTGCAAAGACATTTAAATGTTTATGGGACCGAAAAGATGTTCACCTTTATCTGACACTGATCGAGATTTGGATGCCTCACACCTGTGTCCGCTTGTTTAGAGAAGGAGACGAGAGTTTGAAATGTTTTTCATTTTGTGCTAATGATGACGGAACCCGAATTCTTAAAGCGAAATTATTGATCTCGGCCATTTGATTATTGATAATGCGGCTGTGAAATAGTACACGGCGAATTTGATTGATTCAATCATCGTATGCTGTACTCAATTACAGCGTAACGTAACGAATCATGGAAATAGCCAACCAATTATAGAGATTAAAAAGTAATATAAAAGTACACGAATCTAATTCTATGTGGAATTTATTTAATTATTTTCAATGATTAAATTATTTTGGCGCCTTGTCATGTCTCCCGGAGCGCTGTCGAGGCGGGATCGGCTGCTGCTGCGGCAGAGAGTTTGAAGCGGCGAAAATATTCTTCACTTGGTGGGGAATATAGTTTTGTTCCTTTCGCCGTTGAAACTCTCGGCTCTTGGGGGGCGCGGCTCATGGGGTCATAAGGGATCTTGCCCATCGCCTGCAAGAGTCCAATGGGGATCGCAGGGCTGGTAGCTTCCTCCGCCAGAGAATTAGTCAATTAGTCTATTCAGAGGGGGAATGCTGCCAGCATATTGGGCACTCTGCGCTCCAATGACAGCGACAATTTTTTAGACATATTTAATTTATAGGTAATTTAATTTAATTAGTTTTAAGTTTGTAAATATTTTGTTAGTTTTAATTCCTTGTTTTATTGTATATAACTTAATTTGAATTTATGAATAAATATTAAGACTTATAAAAAAAAATTATTTTCAATTAATAATATACAACAGCCGTTTATGATTCGTCATCAAAGTCAAGTCAACAGCTCATTGAAAGTTGAAAACACAAATATTAATTTTCGGTAGAATATTTAGTCAATTGTGATGCCAAACTGGCTAAATGCGTTTGAATCTTTTTCCTATTGGAGATACTAGGTTCGAATGCCAGTGCTGGTGCTCAGTCTTCTGGGTGTACAGAATCTCGGAGATACAATATTATCTCTTAGCATGAATTTGAGGTTGTGACGTTACATGGAACATTGGTGACAGTTTCTTAGCACATCGCCCAATAGATTCCATTGAACCCAAGTCTCCTGCGACATGCCGGGAAGAATGGCAGCTAGTTAGCATGCTTTTAACATCCCAGACTAACATGTTCGTCGTTGTCAAACCAAAATCTGCTATGTGCACTTTTTCGAGATTTTAACTTTTTGACGTCTGCGTATAGAACACTGATCAATCTACCGTATAAAAAACTGCCATGTGTCTATAAGCACTGGGAGACATTATATTCCATAAATATTAAACCTCCGTCGTTAAATAACAAATCAGTTCATTTCTAACATCTATAGCTTTCATTTGATATAGTATTTAAAATGCAAATTCATATAAAATTTTACAGGAGAACTTTTTTTGTCAATATCTCGAAAGTATAATTTTGGCACATAGCAGATTTTGGTTTGACAACGACGACATGTTCATTGCACGTCACGGTGAAAAAAGATTCGCATTTTTCCATGATTCTGACAAACCACTTACTATATATATTCGACGAGTATGGCTTGCTACGTTTAACTTCAATAAGGATTCGACGAGTTGGAGCGCAGGTTCGAGGAGGCGTCATCAGCGAAGGTCCAGGCACTGGTGCAGACGGTGGAGGAGCTGAAGACGGACCTCAACGATCGCGACCAGGAGTTACTTCTCAACGAGGTCGAGATTAGTGGCATCCCGGAGGCGAAGGTTGAGAGGTTGCAGCATTTGGTGAGAGCGGTCGGGACGAAGCTGGGCGTCGATCTGCAGGAGCACGACGTGGTGCACGTTGCGCGTGTTGGCCGTGTGTTCCCGGTGGCTGAGGGTCCCGCGCAGCCGCGAGTGATCGTGGTGAGGCTGGCGCGCCGCGCCGTCCGGGACCAACTGCTCCAGCAGGCCAGGGTGCGACGAGGAGCTACCACCGAGGGCTTTGATCTGCCTGGCAAGCCACGTAGGTTTTACGTCAACGAACGTTTGACCCGGTGCAATCGCCAGATCTTCCGCCGGGCACGTGAGCTGGGACTCAAACTGGGATTTCGATACGTGTGGACACGCGACGGGAAGATTTTCGTGCGGAAGCGGGCGGATGACTCGCCACGGCTTCGAGTGCGCACGGAGGCTGATCTGCGCCGGGTTTTTGGCTGTGTCTCCATTGGCTCTGAAACAAAAAACAATATTTAGTAATCACGTTGTTAATTTAATCAAGGTACAGATTTTAAGTTATATATTACGTACTTACCAGATTTTCATATATATTCAGCTTATATTTACTGATGTGGTAGTCTCGAATAGCTCATTTGAGGTGACTAACATAATATATTCTATAGTATCATCATCATCATCATCATCATCAGCCTGTATCAATCCACTGTTGGACATAGGCCTCCCCCAAATGACGCCACTTCTCCCTGTCAGTGGCCGTTCGCATCCATTCGATGCCGGCCAACCTGCGCAGGTCGTCTTCCCACCTTGCCGGGGGGCGCCCCACACTACGTTTACTGAGACGCGGTCTCCACTCTAGGACTTTTTTGCTCCAGCGACCATCAGTCCTTCTGCATACGTGACCAGCCCAACTCCACTTCAGCGTGCTAATTCTTTTCATAATGTCGGTAACTTTAGTTCTCTGGCGTATCACCTCATTTCTGATGCGATCAACCAGAGAAACCCCGAGCATCTTCCGCTCCATAGCACGCTGAGCGACCTTGAATTTGTGGGCTAGTCCCGCAGTGAGTGTCCACGTCTCAGATCCGTACGTCATAACGGGGAGCACACACTGGTTGAAAACCTTAGTTTTCAGGCATTGTGGTAAAGACGACGTGAGAACATGCCTTAGCCTTCCAAATGCTGCCCATCCCAGCTGAATTCTTCTGTCAGCCTCCCTCTCGAAGTTGTTTCTGCCAAGCTGTATAATTTGGCCTAAATAAGTGTATTGGGAAACAACTTCTACGGGAGTGCCCCCAAGGGCAACCGGTCTCGGGACCACCAAATCATTAAACATGATTTTGGTTTTTTCTAAATTCATCCCGAGTCCGATGCGTCGAGAAGCAGCATCTAGTTCGGACAGCATTTCCTCCAGATCCTGCAGCGACTCTGCCATCAGGACGATATCGTCAGCAAAGCGGAGGTGCGAGATGTATTCCCCATTTATATTTATTCCCCGTTCAACCCAATCCAACGTTTTGAAAACATCTTCCAGTGCACTCGAGAACAGTTTCGGGGACATAACATCCCCCTGTCTGACACCTCTCTGCAACTGGATAGGTTTCGTGCCGTGGCTTTGGAGTTGAACGGTCATCATGGCGGAATCATAAATATGTCTCAGCACACTCACGTATCGCCAGTCGACCTGAGATCGCTGCAAGGATTCCATGACTGCCCAGGTCTCGACCGAGTCAAAGGCTTTCTCATAGTCCACAAACGCGAGGCAGAGTGGCTGGTTATACTCGTTAGTTTTCTGTATAACTTGCCTCAACGTGTGGATGTGGTCTATGGTGCTAAAACCCCGTCGAAACCCGGCCTGCTCTGGAGGCTGAAAGCTATCGAGCCTGGCTGAGAGTCTATTGGAGATGACCCTCGAGAACAGCTTATATATGTGGCTCAGAAGTGTTATCGGCCTGTAGTTCTTCAAGAGGGTTTTATCTCCCTTCTTGAAGAACAGAACAGCCACACCTCTGCCCCAACATTTTGGAGTTCTTCCGGAGAAGATGACACTATTGAAAATTCTCTGGAGCTCCCTCAGAACTGGTCTTCCACCAGATTTCAGGAGCTCAGAGGTGATTCCATCCTCTCCCGGAGCTTTTCCATTTTTAAGCTGTTTTAAGGCCATCTCAATCTCATCCATAGCTATTTCAGGCATGTCCTCAGTAAAGTGGCGTGTCAATGTGGCCCTTGAATCGGAGGGGTCAGGAACCGGATTTCGGCATCGTGAGCGGTATAACTGGCCGTAAAAATCTTCTATCTCAGACAAGATCTCCGGTTTAGAGGTGACCATGTCTCCACGAGCAGTCCTCAACTTCGTCATATGGCTACGTCCCAGTTTTCGGGCGAATACGCGCATCCCACGATTTTGCTCGATCAACTCTTTTATGAGGAGAGCATTAGCCTTACGTAGGTCACGTCGTATTGCCTTCTTGATCTGTTTGTTTAGCGTAGCTGTTTGCGAAGGAGATGTCTGTGGAGTTTCTCGTCTTAACCTCATAAGGTCCAAAGTCTCGTCCGAGAGATCCGACTTACGGCCCCCAGCTCGAGCCCTGCAGAACCGGCTCCCTTCCTCGCCGATTATTTTGGTCACATTTTCGAGGTCCTCGTCAACATTGGTCGTGGTCTGCAGAATGGCAAAGCGGTTCTGAAGTTCCAACTGGAACTTGGATGAACCAGCAGCCATTTGCAGTCGGGTCGGTCGGAGCGTGGACTTCATCATGCGCATCCTTTCTAGCTTATAATTGATATTCAGGGTGCCTCTTACCATGCGGTGATCACTTCCGGTATTAAACCTGTTGATCACAGAGACATCCCTGAATATGTGCTTTTATCCGCCATGATGAAGTCGATCTCATTAAAGGTGTTTCCATCGGGACTTTTCCAGGTCCACTTCCGTTGGGGCTTTTTCTTATAAAAAGTATTCATAAGATACAGCCCCTGCGATTCTAGAAAGTGGACCAACATGTGTCCCCTGGAATTCCGACTGCCAATGCCGTGTGGTCCAATCCTCGATTCACCACTCTCCCTTCGACCAACTTTAGCGTTGAAGTCCCCCATCACAACGTTGTAGTGAGTGGACGTGGTATGATGCTATAGTATCACTAACAATTAATTATATAAGTATTATTTTAATTCTATTTTACTTTTATCATATTCAACACAATAACACTGCACGATTATTTCACACTACCCACAAATACAATATTTTTTTATCTGACATTAAATTTGACATAACATATGTATCCCATAGACTAGCAACATTATTGGAATTGTTTTTGTGCATGCTTTATTTTATTTTACTCATGACATTAAATCCTGTGATAAAAGTGTTTACTAAGCAACAACATTTTAATCTAACATTAATTATTATGCATTCTGATTATCGTTTGACTTTTAGTATTAAATATGTCTGTTAGAATAAAATTAATGAAATTAGCACTTTACAACGCGGGCTCACTTAACACAGGCCATGATAACTTTATAGCTGCCATGAATCTGCATCGGGCTGACTTGGTGGGAATCTGTGAGACCTGGTTGTCTGGCCGCAACGCGGTGGCACCAGTGGTGGCTGGCTATAGGCTCTATAGTCTGCCGAGACCGACGGCCATGAAAGGGGGACGGGGAGGAGGCTTGGCTTTCTTTGTCCGGGATGGGTTGCGTGTGCGCCGTTTGCCCCATGTGGGCGATGGCCTGGAGCAGATGTGGCTAACTACGAGTGCGGGGGGGCAGCGAGTTGTCATTGGGCTGGTTTATCGGCCGAATTGGATTGGCGTCGATCTTTGCGTCGAATCGCTAACTGATTCTATTAGTTCTTTTGGTCATTTTGATTCAATTATACTTATGGGGGACTTCAATATCAATTTTCTTATCAATAATAGGGACACAAAAAAAATGACAGATTTCCTCAGCAATATGGGCCTTAAACAGCTGATATCAGAGCCAACGCACTTGACATCGGATAATGAGACCTTAATTGACCTGGTATGTACTAATGCTCGTGTAAAAGACATAAATCTATATAATGTAACTGGCTCATATGGATATTTGATGGTCAACTTTTCCGTTTGTCTTCCCAAACCTAAGTCAACTCCTAGGTATATAACTTACAGACCACTGAAACACATTGACATAGACTTATTTAATTATGATTTATATAATATTAACTTTGAACATTTATTGACATTATCTGACATTGATGACATGATTGATTATTTTGAATATTGTATGCAAACTTTGTTTAACATTCATGCTCCGATTAAAAAAATTAAAGTTAAAACTGATCGTGCACCGCCTTGGTTAACTGACAATATAAAACTCATGATATCTCTGCGCAACAAGGCCTTTACCAGATTCAAAATAACTAAGAAAGATAGTCATAGAGCGTACTGGTTGGATTTAAAGAAATTGGTGACTAAGAGTGTGAAACGCGAAAAAAGAGCCTACTTCGATCACTTTGTAAACCAACATGTCAGGAGTGATAATGCATCTTTTTGGAAGAACATTAAGTCAAAACTTCCCACTAGTCTAAACCATGATATTATCTCAGATAGATTCACGAGCGCTGATGAAATTAATAAACATTTTCCTTAAACTCCAGGCTCGAACCGTGTACCTACTAGTGAAATTGATAAGTTTACATTGCAAACCTATGGATTAAACAAGCTAAACTTACGTGAGGTTCCGGAAGACACAGTTTTAAAGGCCATTATGTCGATTAAATCGAACGCTATGGGTGTAGATAGCATCACCAGAGATATGGTCATATGTACACTGCCACGAACACTTTCAGTCATAACACACATGATAAACGTCTCAATATCCACTGGGAAGGTTCCACACCGATGGAGGCATGCCTTGGTAACTCCGATTCCCAAGCATGACAAGGCTTCAGCGCTCAAGGACCTGAGACCTATCAGTATTCTGCCATTCCTTTCTAAGGTCTTAGAAAAGATTGTATACACGCAGCTTTCAAGTTTTGTAAATCATGAAGGGATCCTTCCTAAATTTCAATCCGGTTTTAGGAAGGGACGGGGAACGGTTACGGCTTTATTGGATGTTGTTGACCATATTTTGACGGACCAGGATAGGGGACTGGGAACTATTTTGACTTTATTAGATTATTCACGTGCGTTTGACTCATTAAATATAGAATTGTTACTTACGAAACTACAATATTACGGAGTAGGGCTAAGATCACTTGATTGGTTTGACAGTTACTTAAATGGAAGGAAGCAGATGGTTAAGTTAACACAGGATGACGGCTCGGTCGTATACTCGCGTTTGTGTGATGTTGATCGGGGTGTTCCACAGGGATCTGTCCTGGGGCCTCTTCTTTTCATCATCTACACGGCTGATTTGCCACGCGAGGTACAGAACTGTCGCTACCATATGTACGCTGACGACGTGCAGCTCTATATGTCTGCGCCTCCGGGAGAAATGGCTTTGAGCGTCACGGAGTTAAACGAAGACTTGAGAAGGATACGGGAGTGGTCTGACCGGAATGCCTCGTTCTCAACTCGGCGAAGTCCAAGTTCATGATGCTGGGTAGTCGGTCGCAGCTTAATGCCATGGGGGCTGTTGCTCCGGTTGTTAGGATCGGGGACAATCCGCTTGAACGGGTGTCTGAGGCAAGGAATTTAGGCGTGCTGTTCGATGAGCGGCTGCGTTTTGAGTCACATATGGTAGGGACGATATCGTGCTGTTTCTATCGTTTGAAGCTCTTATACTCTGTGCGTGATATGCTCTCCGTGAGTTCCCGGGTGGCCCTCTGCGAGGCACTCGTGCTATCTAAGCTCAACTACAGCGACGTGGTCTACGGGCCTCGTATCACTGCCGATACTGCGAGGGCTGTGCAGAGAGTGCAGAACGCTTGTTGCAGATATTGCTTCAAAGTGCCGCGCCGAGCTCACGTAACGCCTTTTTTGAATGAAGCAAATATGCTAAGGATGGAGTCCCGACGACAGCTGCATCTTGCCTGTTTGGTATTCGATATTGTTAGGTACCGGGAGCCGCCTTACCTGTTCGAAAGGCTCAAGTTCGCACGAAGCGGTCGCACCTGTGCACAGAGAGTGGCGAGGGCTCCTCTTGAACTGCACAAACATCACACAGCGGCTTTCGAGGGTGGTTTTCACTATGCAGCGACCAAATGTTGGAATAATATCCCGCCCCCCCCCCCTACGACAGTTACAAAATAAACTCACCTTTAAACTTAAATTTCAAAATATTCTGTTGATGAAGCAACAAGGATTGCCGTAGTGAAAGTCACCCTCGCCTCTAACGCCTCTAACACTACTACTCTATTTATGTACTTATTTCATGTAATATTCACACTTCTCACTTATTCACTCTTATATATATTTTAATATTTCGCTTTTATTTTCAGTATCGCAAGTATGTTTATTTTACGTAAAATTATAAATCTACCCTCTGTGGGCTGCCAGCTGAAAATCGGCGGCTCTGTGGAGCCTTAAGCGCTCTATAGACAACCGCCGAGCTGGACACCTTTTGAGATTACCACAACTAGCTGTGTAATACCATATTTTAAATGTAATTTAATTGAATGAAATGTAATTTTATGTGCTGTGTGTTATGTAATCTAATTATTGTCTTTGAATTTTATTGTAAATGTTGAATATTGTATGTAATAATTGATGTGGTTGTCTCAATAAAGATATTATTATTATTATTATAAACACGCGAGGCGTGTCCGCGGCTCTGCGACTAAGAAAAAATGAACACGCCACGCGTGTCCACTGCCTCTGCTCGAAGTTTAATGTTTCTAAATAGTCTAATACATTGTGGTATATATTTCCTTAGTTCGGTTTGTGCAACGAAAGAGATAAGGTTGTGGCAACAGTATAGTGATTTTAAACTAGGAATTATGGCGGAATATGGATATTTAGGTAAATAGGTAAATTAAATATGATGTGATTTTCAAACTTTCTTATATATTATTAAATTTATAATATTTTTTGTTGTTTGTATAGTATATACATTATTTATTCATCTATCGACTAAAATCACTCAGAAACATATTATTGTGTAAGTACTAATATTATAATAAACAAGCTAACGTAGTGAGTTTGATGGAAAGTTAAACAAACTTTTAGAACCTCTGGTCGCATACTCAAAGTGGACACGCGTAGCGTGTTCTTGGCATCCCACAAGGTATTCGTTTTTAGTATAAAAATAACTTCTTTCAAAGTAGAAATCACGTGAATATATGGCTATTCGTTTGGTAAATACCATTTACACAAATTCTTATTAAATTTTTTCATGTACTTTTCGAGATATAATCGAAAACTTATGGACACACGAGGCGTGTCCGCGGCGTGGCGAGTAGAATTTTCATGGACACGCGAGGCGTGTCGTTGGCTCCGAATGAGTTAATATATCAAAGTCAAAAGTCAAAATATGTTTATGTAAAATAGGCCCTATCACAAGCTCTCTTTGAATGTTATCTTATGATCTAAGTATAAATTAAAAAAACTATTTCAAACATGTCACTGAGCATTGTCTTTACATATTTTTTACCGAGGTTAGTTCAGCGGAGACCCTAGCTTGGAGAAGAACTAACAAGAAACTCCGGAAATCAATTTATTATAATCACCCTTAACAAACATAAAAATTACAAAGAGTGAGCAAAAACCATAACGCTGGTAATACTAAATTTACCTTTCATACAAAATAACACGCAATGGCGGAAACGTCAAATTTAGTTCCAAGTTTGGCTACTGCCAATTTATGTGGCGAGATCTCTAAAAGAAGTTACCAAGCAATGAGTATTTACTATGAACGGTTATACAGCCGTTGTAGCGTCCATTCTATAGCGACGTTAAATCTAAGTCCCTTGAATTAAAGCATACTATAGTATGTACAAACATATGGCTATAGCAACTTTGGACGTAACGTCGAGTTCGGCTGTAGCGAAAATTTTTGAATAGTTAGAAATAAAGTCTTGGAAATCCCATGCAGATGTTGCGTTATTTTTACAATAAATCAATAAAAACCATGTACACGTCCCTATCTTTTGCCTGTAACGACATCCGGATGTACGAAATCCACTGTATATTCAATGTGAAGCATATATTCTAAGTACCTTTGCTCATACACCTCTCCCTAATCCCAGATCCTTGAAGCATAGTCGTAATTAGCATTCGCCGACCAATGATGAAGTCATCAAGTATTAATATTATAATTTAATAAGCGATGGGTAGTAATAAAACACATGTGGTTGAAATTCAAAGAATTTTATTGTTAACTATAGTAAACTCTAATATTTGTTTTATTGTACTATTATTAAATGATACTTAAATAAAGAATTTGGAAACCTTAGTAAAACTTGAGACTCCTTATTTTCTTCCTCTCCTTGTAAATGCTCATCGCTTGGACTGAAGCAAATAAACAATTGGTAAGAAAATACATACATACACATTGTACAAAGTACCTAGACACGTGTAACCTAAAAAGCTATTTAATTTATTTTATCTTGATTAACAAAATTTATAATTTACTTAATAAGCATTCAACGAATCCGCCAGTAGTTATGAACTTTAGCACCTAACAACAGTCTTCAATAAATCATCATAGCTGACACTCGCCTATTATAATACTTCCACTTCAACCCTCACCCTTAGTGACAAACTTTAGTGACATTAGCATATATTTACCTTAGTACACAGTTGCTTATACATTTTTTTTTGGTCCTAAATTACTTACATTTTTTTTGGTCAATTCGTAAGATAATTGTGTATTGCGGTAAAAATTGAACACAATTGAACATTGACATTAAATATTACAAAAGATAAAAACCAGTGCTGTGTAATTGTGCATTTGTGTGACATTGGAGTGCAGTGATTTTACAGGATTTGAAACTCTCAGGCCTTGCGTAAGGTTTGGTGACGCTGACATCTACCACGATCTGGTGATTACAAGTAAGATCTTTCCTTTTTTTATATAATTCTTATTAATTCGCTAATTATTTGACAAAATGGACGGATTTTTGGAACAACAATGTGGTATCATGGAGGAGTTGAAGAGGATGTGTCGCAACATCAAGAAAGACTCTGCTAGTAGGAAGACTCCAGAGTATTTGACAAAAAATTTAGAAAAAGCACAGAACCTGTGGAGAGAGTTTGAGGAAAACCACAATATGTTGTATATGGAAGATGACAAGTCCCACCAATACTTCACCGACAACATTTACGATTTCGTTTCGTCTCTCTACAACGAAACTTTGAAATTACTTACTCCAGTTACTGTGGAAAAGAAAAATGTGACCTTCAATCTAGTAGAAGGAAATTCGGAACAAGAACCGAATAATGACAGAATTGACAACTCATCTAACAAAGCCTTGGACCTAATAAACACTCAAAGAAGTAACTTTCGATCGTTACTCCGGCAACTGAACAACATTGACATTGACAGCCTTTTAGAGAAATGGGAAATAGAGGACGAACTTAAGGCCCTCGAATTAAGATGGTCCTGCATTGACAAATTACATCTGCAAATTGATTGCATACTAGAAGGAAATGACACGTTCTATTATCAAGATTTTCTATCACAAGAAAATTCCTTTAAGAACATGAAGAAAATTTTAAATAAAAAATTAAATATGACAGCTAGTACCCATCAAATGACACCTTCGATTGACATTCCCGTTTTTAGCGGCAATTATAACCAATGGCCTACATTTAAAGATCTATTTACAGAATCCATTCATAAAAACTACAATATGAATAAAACCCACAAAATGCAACTCTTGAAGTGCAAACTCAGAGGAGAAGCTGAAAGACTCGTTCAGCACCTACATGTCAGCGCAGAGAACTATGACACATGTTGGGATATTTTGACACACAGATACAATAATATTCAACTTCTATTTACAAAGCAAGTTCAAGTTTTCTTACGTCAACCTGCCATCAAGAATCAGAATGCATATGAAATTAAAAGGTTATATGACACTACAATGGAAAGCATCCATTCCATTCAGAACCTAGGGGTAGATACCACCACCTGGGACCCTTTGCTTGTACATTTGCTCTGTGAAAAGTTAGACATGCAAACATACACTGACTACATGGAGGCTCGCTCAAAACCAAGAGAACTTCCATCCTTTGATGAATTAATGTCCTTTTTGGAAGCAAAATTTACAGCTTTAGAACCCGTTGCAAAGAAAGTTACAACTCCACAAAGAAATATGTTTAATGTGGAACAAAAATTGCAAAACCCCAATTTCCAGCAACATAAACCTAATTACTCGCATAGATCTCTATACCATAAAAATGCCCTTTATGCAAATGACAAGAAAGTTCCATGCTCTTTTTGCCAAAATGATCATAACTTATATCAATGCAGAAAGTTTGTTAATTCTTCACCCGAAATACAACGTAAACATATTTCGCAATTAAATATTTGCAAGAATTGTCTTTACCCACATACTAAGAATTTCTGCAAGTCTGACAAACGCTGCCGAGAATGCAATGAAGCTCATAATACACTTGTACATAAAGCCTACTTTAACTTGCCAATGACATCAACAACTCCGGTCATCGGCACCAGTAAGATGACACCGTTTAAGCCGACATCGTTGCCCAATGCATTTAATCCAACTATGAAAAATAAATTTAATTCTAATCATGTTACAGGAAATGATGACGAAATATTACTCGCAACCGCTTTGATACAGGTGGAAACGAACGATGGTACCTGTGTGACACTTAGGGCACTCGTAGATCAGGGTTCCCAAGTAACCTTGATCACCGAATCTGCAGCCCAGAAACTTAATTTACAACGGAGAAAGTTTAATGCACTTATTGCAGGAGTAGGTACAGTTTCTAACATGAGTCGTGGAATTATTAAACTGAAATGCAAATCTATTCATAATGACTTTACATTTTACACTGACGCTTCAATTATGTCACGTGTAGTTAACAATCTGCCGAGCACATCTTTCGAAAAGAAACAGTGGGCACATATAGAACATTTGACATTGGCGGATCCAGAATACAACATATCTCGCCCAGTTGACATGATACTGGATGCTGAAATTTATTCTCAGATAGTGTTGAGTGAATTACTCCGAGGATCGCCTCAACAACCAATTGCACAACAGACTCAATTAGATTGGATACTAATGGGAGCTGTAAGAACCTTTAATTGCCACGTAATGACAAGTACATTTGTAAACGACATCAGAAAATATTGGGAACTTGAAGACATAACTGACAAAAAGGATATGACACCTCAGGAAGAATACTGTGAGAAACTATACTGTGACACTACTAAAAGATTAGAAAATGGACAATATGTTGTACAATTACCCATGATTGAAAACTTTGAAGAAAAGCTCGGAAAGTCCAAGCCCAAAGCCCTAGCCCAATTTCATCGCCTTGAAAATAAATTTGACAATGACAATGAATTATCTGACAGCTATAAGAAATTTATGAAAGAATATTTAGAGTTGGGACATATGAAGCGAAGCACATACTTGACAGGTCCAGAATGTTATTTACCCCACCATGGTGTAATCAAACAAGATTCCAGTACCACAAAACTACGTGTGGTATTTAATGCATCATCGAAAACTACATCAGGATTTAGTCTTAATGACCTAATGGAGAGCGGTCCGAAATTACACCAAGACTTAATAAAATGGCGCACGTTTAAATACGTTTTCTTAGCCGATTGTGAAAAAATGTTTAGAATCATTCGTTTAAGTGAACAGCAACAACAGTTACAAAAAATATTTTGGAGAGATGACATGACACAAACAATCCAGGAGTATCAACTATGCACTGTGACGTATGGTATGAAGGCAGCCCCTTACCTTGCACTGCGCACCCTTCAACAGTTAGCACGGGATGACGCGTCCAAATACCCCCTGGCATCTAAAGTTCTACAAGATCAAATATTTGTTGATGACATTTTAAGTGGTGGACAATCTGTTGAGTCGACATTAAAGGTACAGCAGGAACTTATTAACATGTTAAAAGGCGCAGGATTTCGTCTAAGAAAATGGTCGAGCAATACATCTGCATTATTAGAAAACTTATCACAGGATGAAATAAATACGCCATCAGAGTTTAGAAACCAAGCCACGAATAAAACACTTGGTTTACAGTGGATCCCTAACACTGACAATTTCGTATTCAAAAATAAAATTGATTACAACAATGACATAAAGATGACAAAACGTAAATTACTATCAGAAATCTCTAAAATCTTTGACCCACTGGGATGGCTTACACCTGTCACTGTAAAGGCTAAATTATTATTTCAAAAAGTATGGACTTCGGTGGACAACTGGGATGACACTGTACCAGATAATTTACAACAAGAATGGAAAAATTATGCACTCGAAATGAAATCTATAGAAAACCTACCACCTGGCAAGTGGGGGATGGGAAGAGTTATTGAAACACATCCGGGAAGTGACAAGCGCGTGAGAGTTGTCACATTGAAAACGGCAAAAGGAATCGTAAAAAGACCCATAACTAAACTTGCAAGGATACTGACAAATGAAAACCAAGATGTTAAACAATCAAATGAAATTGAAGATCCAAAACCTACCAGACGATATAAAAGACCACAAAAGTTACAAACATTAACAAGTATGCTCAGTCTCATATTCTTACTCTTTATCATGTTCACATCCAGCACTGCAGCGAACTTAAAAATTACTTCATTGGCACCTGACAGAGCATTATATTTTGATGAAATCTCACAAGTGCATCGTATACGACAGGATTGGAAATTAATTTTGTATTATAATATGACATCATATTGGCAAAGCATGGCAAATATACAGGGCTACGTTAAACATATTGACAACGTCGTCACTGTGAATACCGAACCCGATTCACAATCCCAACTGATAATACACCAATTACAACATGATATGAATGAACTTGAGTACTATAATTCAATATTACGGTCGCACCATCAGAAAAGGCAGAAAAGAGGTCTAATTAACGGCATTGGGTACGTAGCTAACTCATTATTTGGAGTCTTAGATCAACGTTTTGCAGACCAATACACTAAAGACATAGATCAGATTCAGCAAAATGACAATCACATTCTTGCATTAATCAAAAATCAAACAACCATTATTGAAACACAGAATCATATAATTCAAAGAAATGAAGCAATTATGAATACGCAATTTAAGCTGATAAATGAACAAATTAATAACTTAACATCATCACTTAAATCTCACATGGTTAAAATAGAACATATTTTTTACACATTATCCGCCAGTACATCTGCAGATCGCATAATCGCTAATCTGAAAACAATTCAGCAAACTTTGATAGATACCATGACAAACACCTACCAAGGTCACATTGATATGCACTTGCTGCCACCGAAACAATTACAAGAACATTTGAATGATATTTCTGACCATTTACCCGCAGAATTGACACTGCCAGATTTCAGAGAAAACATATTTGACATGTATAAGCTATTAAGAGGCCAAGCGCGATTGACAGAGTCCTATCTTATAATTGAAATAAATATCCCATTGATAACTCATGACACATTCGAATTAGAAAGAGTGATAACAGTGCCACAATTCATCAAAAATAAACAAATGATTACTACAAGCATAGCTACCAATTTTATTGCTGTCAATGTAAAAAAGGACGTCTTTATACCACTCTCAGAAAATGAAATATCGAACTGCCTTCAATTAAATGAACAAAAATTGTTTTGCAAACTGAATTACCCAGAATACAGCATACAATCGCGTAACACTAATTCATTATGTGATTTACAATTAAAAACAAATAATGAAATACGATATTGCAAAACAGAGATAACGGATTGTTCCGACAAATGGGTCAAGTTACATCAAACGGACACCTGGCTGTTCGCGTGCTGCACAGAATGCGTGCTCCGCATTCTTTGTCCAGGAAATATGATAACTAAACATTTAACTAATAAAGGTCTTATTAATATAGGTCAAGGTTGTGTTGTCAAGGCGAATGACTTTACTATATTTTCACATAATCAGTTGAGCAGTAACTTATTTATAGACACCTCTGTTGAAGTCCCGAAGATGTCACTTCTGAATGAAGTGATCAATACGTTATTTCCAGAATACACCTATCACAAGGAAACTCACGATGTGTTATTTGACAAGATAAAGAGTGACATCGATAACTTAAAAGAAAACTCTCAAATAGTGAAAGTGACATCGCATGATCTTCACCAATATACTATGATCTATGTTTTATTAACTCTTGTGATTATAGCATTTTTAGTGATCGGATACTATATATTTCAAGTGAAAAAACGTATTAACTTTGACAATCGTAACATTGAAATGAATGTTTTACCAAGTGCCAGAGTGATAGAAATAGAACCTCACAGTGACTATCGTGGCTCAGTGTTAAGTTTGGACAAGGCGACCTCCCACATGGCCCGAAGAACTGTAGTGTTCGATAAACAAAATTAAGGCTTCAATTAACCATCTGACAATGTTTTTGTTAACATAATTTATTGTTAGCATAATTTATTGTTAACATAATTTAATACTTAATTATCATTATGTGCTGCCATTAGAATATTTTTGTTTACTACTAGAACTTCATTGCAGTACATACCTATAACATACAGTGATATATTAATAAGTAAATAATTTTTATTTAGATATAACATCTGGCTATCATAGTTTCATCAGTGACACATTTCTTTCATGTTTAAATTTAATTTTAATTCTTTTTGGAGTCGGGAGAATGTACAAAGTACCTAGACACGTGTAACCTAAAAAGCTATTTAATTTATTTTATCTTGATTAACAAAATTTATAATTTACTTAATAAGCATTCAACGAATCCGCCAGTAGTTATGAACTTTAGCACCTAACAACAGTCTTCAATAAATCATCATAGCTGACACTCGCCTATTATAATACTTCCACTTCAACCCTCACCCTTAGTGACAAACTTTAGTGACATTAGCATATATTTACCTTAGTACACAGTTGCTTATACACACATTCACATCCTAAATTTAATCAATGGATGTTTCAAATGCACCTGGGTAAATAAACATACATAGACGTCCCTCCTCAGACTTACTCCACTAATTAACTTTGACAGCCTCACAACTGCGTCGCTGCTGCGACACTTCTGCCTCTCGGCTGTAAAATTGGCATTCTGCTAATATTTAAAGTTAAAGGCTATTAAGCGCTGCAACGTAATTGGCAGATAACTTTCCAAGTCTGATGGCGACCCCTCAGCCCCTAGATAGGCTGATGATTTATATGTCACTCGATAGAAAATGACAAGATCTATCTCTCATGAGCCGCCTATGTTGGCTTAAAACACAGTTTTTGAGATATAGCGGAAAAAGTGATTTGGAAAATGGGCCATTTTTATATCATTAGCGTATTGCCACCACCATACCCCATTATAGGGGATACAACCTATGTCATAAGATAGGGCAGAGTAATATTGATTGTATGACTGTAGCTTATGTTGGCTGAATGAGCGGCTCAGAAGGCTGAGGTATGACAAAACGAAATTGGCAGATAACTTGCCAAGTCTGATGGCGACCCCTCAGCCCCTAGATAGGGTTATGATTTATATGTCAATCGAAAGCAAATGACAAGATCTATCTCTCATGAGCCGCTTATGTTGACTAAAAAGACAGTTTTTGTGTTATGACAGAAAAACTAATTTCCTAAGAAATCGTCATTTTTATTTCCTCGATGTATTACCAACCCCCCACCCCACTTAAAGGGAATGAAGTCTATGGTATTACATAGCACTACTAGTTGGTTAACTCGTGTCAATAGATGATGATTGGTTAACTCGTGTGAATATGCTATGGCGTGATAGCATTTTTTAAGCACGTGCTATTGCATATAGATTTTTAAGTCATATCTGTAGTTTCACTATGTTACGGTCATAAATACATAGTGCATGAAGAACAAGTCATTATGACGATAATATAGTATAACTCTTCATACATATCAATTATAATGCATCTTTAATCATTGAGGAAGTGTTTTTATTATAATTAGCCTATTTAGCATGGATTTTTAATACAATACATCGATTAACCAAATCCGAACAAAAAAAAATTTATTTGGTCGGGTTATATTGGCAGATAACTTTTGGCAGATAACTTCACACCGGTACAATCGCTAAGGTAGTAATTCTATGGAACCTCGAACCCACGTGTTGATCAGATAGTCAAGTATTCAATGTGACAGGTGGCAAGCCATGTCGCCATTTACAAGCACTTACTATTACCTGTTGAAAGAACAGGTAGGTTTCCTCACGCTGTATTCCCTCACCGTATAATTCGATGCATTTCGTATATCATTAAAGAGTCCGCTTGGAAGTAGATTCAGTGTGTCACATGTCTATTTATTAACGTATCTTGTGAAAGAGAATGGGGAAGCATGAACTATTATGTTCTTAAATACGCTACTTACATAAAGAAGCGGTTGGATGACCATAAATATGTTCCATTCCATAACTAACTGAATATTTCGTATTAATATATTTCAATGATTGACCAATCCTTATTAGTTCGGCGTATCGAATAGATGGCGTGTGTGTAACAGAAAGAAAGTACTTACATATGTTTTGCCTCACAAAATGGCGTGTTCAAATTGATTCTTATACCCCCTCCATCCAGCGTGCCTCGTTATGCCACGCTAGTTCCCATTCAGATATAGCGTAAGGCCCACTCCTCTTAGCAATGGCTCCATGTAGAACGGCCACTCCAACTATCGCAAAAGGTGACACTTTCCTCGGAATATTAGTATATGCAATGTGTATAAGAAAAACGTGTTCTTTTTCAGACGCAAACGATTAAGCAGAACCGCGAGAAGGAGAAGCTGAAAGTGACCCACGACAAGCAGCTGGACGACCTGTCCAAGGACATCGACAACGTGAGCGCACACATATACATTCACTTCCATTCATCCCTTCCGGGTAGGACAGAGCCTCGGAGACACGATCACATCTCCTCGGTCACAGCGTAAAATTAATTTGCGATTATAAATTGAATATTGGTGATAGGTTGCAAGCCCATCGCCCAACCGCTTCCATGTACCCCTAGTCCCTTGGTCGCCTCCTACGACATGCCGGGAGGAATGGCAGCCAGTAAGCATTATTTTCTGTCCCAGCTAGCACAGGACAAACGCTGTCCCTCCCGAACAGTGTCCGAATAATGTAGCTGCATGTGTCACCTTTCAGGGGATAGTCCGAGTGAAGTGTGTTGCGCGATGCTCGTGCTGTGCCCAGCTACAACTTGATTCGAACGCTCCTTGGGAGGCGTCAGTGGCAGCTTAGGCCAGTGCAGGGGCTAGCCTGTTCAATATTCCTAAGGTGCGAATGGTGTGCACTCGACGAAGCTTAGAACCTCGCGCAGGGTAAAGGAGAAGGCTGATTAGGTTATTGTGTCATTTATTGTAACTTCAAAGGAGAGAAAACAGATGAGTCCACTTTCCAACTGGGCCAAAGTGCCCATGAAGTTCCACAGATGAGGTGATTGATTATGTCTTGGGCGCTGCTGCAGACTGCGGCTGCGGATTTCTTGGAGAAATCAGTAATGGAAAGCATTCGCATCTATCAACTTGGTCTGGGATTGGTCCGCCAGGTACCCATTCCGGAATGGCAATCTCTCCATCGCAACTATAAAGTCTTCCATCGTCTGATTGGGCACGAATAACTAGATTTAATAAAGCAGCCCCAAGAAGTTGTTTCTTCTTTCCCGAAATAACCGACACAAAAGAAGTGTTGCTTTTCGAGTAAATCAGTGCTTCTATGGCCCTGAGTTGGTACTGCGGCTCGTTTGGATGTTCGAGTTCAATCCACTTTTCATTGTCATTCTATACAAGAAAAAAAAACTAGTTTATTCACGACTGATTGAACGTTAATTATTAATCTTAAAAATAATTTATTTTTTGAAGACGCCATCGGTTAACCACCTGAATACAAATCGTGAGATCCCGGGTTCCATTCCCGGTGGAGGCAGAGTTAATAACTACCGGTTTCTTCTGCTTTCCAGTCTGGTTGTTGATTAAATATACTGTATATGCATTTATCTATATATAATAAGTCTATGTTTTCTTAAATATACGTAGACTAGTGCCCTTGACACAAGTCTTAAATGAACTCATCAAGTGGCTTGCCAAATATTATTATTAATAGCTAAACGGGACTTATCGCGTAAGTTTTTATGTAATAAAGATGCTTTTATTATTAACCCGACGTTTCGGCTACATTATTTGGTAACTTTATTATATAAAAACTTACGCGATAAGTCCCGTTTAGTTATTAATCATGAGTATAAATCGCGAATCTCTTAAAACTATAAATATCATTATTATATAAATCATAAAACTAAATTATCAATGATATTCTAATAGTTTAATGTAGGTTTCTGAAATCCATACAATCTATATATCTAAGTTCTGAAATCCATCCCATGCCATCAGAGGAGTGGAGGATCCACTGTGGGCTGCAGGAAAAGGGGAAGCCTCCTACCTGGCCAGTTCTTTGTTTCACGTGTAATGGCTTCAGTTGGAATTTTGTATATATCTTGTTTCCGTTAAATATTTTAATTGCGCGTTCTAGGATATTGAGTAGGCGCTCTAGAGGTCGCCACGGGTGGTTTACCTTGTATCGATATGTCGCTGAATAGTGGTTACTTTAAAGATTCGACAAAACGCGTCGTCATTGTATCGTCGCGGTATAGGTGGTTGATTTAAAAGAGGCACATGGAAAAGACAAAAGGACGTCTCATATCAGGTTCGAGAGAACGATCAGAGTCAGCAGGCGAGAGGAGGGAACGAGGACTCACCTTCGAGCTCTCAGCTCTCCCAGACAGTGGCAGCAGGACAGCGCTCAGCAGGAACAACGACATTGCGAGTAGGGACGCCATCTTGGCAATTGCTTCAGGTTGGATGCTCAGCTCGCTCGCTGCTTCCAATATATACCTTGGACACGCGTGGCACCGACAATCGATTGGTTCCGGTACACCGATAAGGCTAGAATTTCATCGTTTTTAGGGGCTCTGCGGACAAAAACCTACATCTAGAGTAGTGGGAGCTGCTGGCTTTCTTCTCAGCATATTTTACGAGACGCCTGACACCCTGCTTCAGAAGATGTAGGCAAGTCACTACTATGCTTTTCCCTCACTGAAATCAACAGCATGCGAAGTCCTGATGCGATTAGCCGGGTCCACACCAGACGATCCATCGCGCTCCGATCGCGCGAGGCAGGAACGTGCTCCAAAGGCGCGCTCGGTGTGGACGTGCCTCGCGCCATGCACAAGATTTGGAGCGCGCGAAATGGATATTTTGCAAAGACATTTATGTTTATGGGACCGAAAAGATGTTCACCTTTATCTGACACTGATCGAGATTTGGATGCCTCACACCTGTGTCCGCTTGTTTAGAGAAGGAGACGAGAGTTTGAAATGTTTTTCATTTTGTGCTAATGATGACGGAACCCGAATTCTTGAAGCGAAATTATTGATCTCGGCCACTTGATTATTGATAATGCGGCTGTGAAATAGTACACGGCGAATTTGATTGATTCAATCATCATATGCTGTACTCAATTACAGCGTAACGTAACGAATCATGGAAATAGCCAACCAATTATAGAGATTAAAAAGTAATATAAAAGTACACGAATCTAATTCTATGTGGAATTTATTTAATTATTTTCAATGATTAAATTATTTTGGCGCCTTGTCATGTCTCCCGGAGCGCTGTCAAGGCGGAATCTGCTGCTGCTGCGGCAGAGAGTTTGAAGCGGCGAAAATATTCTTCACTTGGTGGGGAATATAGTTTTGTTCCTTTCGCCGTTGAAACTCTCGGCTCTTGGGGGGGCGCGGCTCATAGGGTCATAAGGGATCTTGCCCATCGGCTGCAAGAGTCCAGTGGGGATCACAGGTCTGGTAGCTTCCTCCGCCAGAGAATTAGTCTGGCTATTCAGAGGGGGAATGCTGCCAGCATATTGGGCACTCTGCGCTCCAATGACAGCGACAATTTTTTAGACTTATTTAATTTATAGGTAATTTATTTTAATTAGTTTTAAGTTTGTATATATTTTGTTAGTTTTAATTCCTTGTTTTATTGTATATAACTTAATTTGAATTTATGAATAAATATTAAGACTTATAAAAAAAAAATATTTTCAATTAATAATATACAACAGCCGTTTATGATTCGTCAACAAAGTCAAGTCAACAGCTCATTGTAAGTTGAGAACACAAATATTAATTTTCAGTAGAATATTTAGTCAATTGTGATGCCAAACTGGCTAAATGCGTTTGAATCTTTTTCCTATTGGAGATACTAGGTTCGAATGCCAGTTCCGGTGCTCAGTCTTCTGGGTGTACAGAATCTCGGAGATACAATATTATCTCTTAGCATGAATTTGAGGTTGTGACGTTACATGGAACATTGGTGACAGTTTCTTAGCACATCGCCCAATAGATTCCATTGAACCCAAGTCTCCTGCGACATGCCGGGAAGAATGGCAGCTAGTTAGCATGCTTTTTACATCCCAGACTAACACAGGTTCATTGCACATCACGGTGAAAAAAGATTCACATTTTTCCATGATCCTGACAAACCACTTACTATATACGAGTATATTCGACAAGTATGGCTGGCTACGTTTACCTTCAATAAGGAGATATAACCTCAATTTATTTTATAACTTCACAACCCTAATACATGCATACATGGCAACAATGTTTCTTAGTAGAAGTTTATTATTCATACATTAAGACAAGAAGGAAATTTCAGTAATTGGGTGATTCAATCCAATGTTATTTGCAAGGCTAGGAGAAAAAGGCAATATCTTTCAATTTCACACATTACAAATGCTTACAGGGTAGTCAGAGAAGTCGGTCAGTTCAAGGTTTATGGATTGAACCTATTTACATACATACACCTCACGCCTGTCTCCCTGTAGAGGGATAGGCAGAGATCACGGATCCCCATCGGTCCCACTGACGGACCACTTTCGCTTCATTGACACTGATACATCTTCTCATACACACTCGGTTGGTATAGGTACTCTTAACGTCACCCTTTTTCAATATAGCGAATTTTTAAATCGATTTGTCACTAGATAAAACTACAATGCGAATGATTATGTTATGTGTACTTCTTCGTCTACTCCGAAGAATTATGTCGATTCAGGAAGAGCTGCCTACCCTGCCAAGGATAATAGTCTATGTGTAACGGGGAGTAGAGATCGCGCCACATAAGGTGGCAGTTGGAGGCGTCGCCACAGTCGCGTAATTCAGTGTTACCAGTAAACACGCCAAAACTAGCACTCACTGTGCCATACGGCTCGATACATTATAGGTTTCATTTGTAACGGTCTTTGGTTGCAGAGCTATAAACTCAAATAAAACAAATTAATATATCAAAGTCAAAAGATGTTTATTTAAAATAGGCCCTATCACAAGCTCTCTTTGAATGTTATCTTATGATCTAAGTATGAATTAAAAAAACTATTTCAAACATGGCACTGAGCATTGTCTTTACATATTTTTTACCGAGGTTAGTTCAGCGGAGACCCTAGCTTGGAGAAGAACTAACAAGAAACTCCGGAAATCAATTTATTATAATCACCCTTAACAAACATAAAAATTACAAAGAGTGAGCAAAAAACCCAACGCTGGTAATACTAAATTTACCTTTCATACAAAATAACACGCAATGGCGGAAACGTCAAATTTAGTTCCAAGTTTGCCGTCTGCCACCTTATTTGGCGCGATCTCTAGCTTGTGAGTTGTAAAAGAAGTTACCAAGCAATTAGTATTTACTATGAACGGTTATACAGTGGATTTCATTTATTACGACCTTGGTTGTAGCGTTGATAGCGACGTTAAGTCTAAGTCCCTTGAATTATACCATACTATAGTATGTACAAACATATGGCTATAGCAACTTTTGACGTAACGTCAAGTACGGCTGTAGCGACAATTTTTGAATAGTTAGTAATAAAGTCTTGGAAATCCCATGCAGATGTTGCGTTATTTTTACAATAAATCAAGATAAACCTGTACACGTCCCTATCTTTTGCCTGATGTAACGATGTAACGACGATGGACGGATGTAACATCGACCCTTCGTCCTCGTTATATACGAAATCCACTGTATATTCAAGGTGAAGCATATATTCTAAGTACCTTTGCTCATACACCTCTCCCTAATCCCAGATCCTTGAAGCATAGTCGTAATTAGCATTCGCCGACCAATGATGAAGTCATCAAATATTAATATTATAATTTCATAAGCAATGGGTAGTAATAAAACACATGTGGTTGAAATTCAAAGAATTTTATTGTTGACTATTGTAAACTCTAATATTTGTTTTATTGTACTATTATTAAATGATTCTTAAATAAAGAATTTGGAAACCTTAGTGAGACTTGAGACTCCTTATTTTCTTCCTCTCCTTGTAAATGCTCATCGCTTGGACTGAAGCAAATAAACAATTGGTAAGAAAATACATACATACACATTCACATCCTAAATTTAATCAATGGATGTTTCAAATGCACCTGGGTAAATAAACATACATAGACGTCCCTCCTCAGACTTACTCCACTAATTAACTTTGACAGCCTTACAACTGCGTCGCTGCTGCGACACTTCTGTCTCTCGGCTGTAAAATTGGCATTCTGCTAATATTTAAAGTTAAAGGCTATTAAGCGCTGCAACGTAATTGGCAGATAACTTTCCAAGTCTGATGGCGACCCCTCAGCCCCTAGATAGGCTGATGATTTATATGTCACTCGATAGAAAATGACAAGATCTATCTCTCATGAGCCGCCTATGTTGGCTAAAAACACAGTTTTTGAGATATAGCGGAAAAAGTGATTTAGAAAATTGGCCATTTTTATATCATTAGCGTATTGCCACCACCATACCCCACTGTAGGGGATACAACCTATGTCATAAGATAGGGCAGAGTAATATTGATTGTTTGACTGTAGGTTATGTTAAAAGAAACGTTTAACATAAGCTACAGTCATACAGTTAAAAGAAACTTATCTGTTGTACATGAAAACTACTTGTGTTGGGTGACTTCAACCTACATAGTGCCTCAACAGAGGTGAATGAGTATTTTGACTACTTCGTGGCATATTGTGGCTTTGAGCAGCTGAATGAGGTTCCAAACGTGAACAGCAGGCAGGTGGATTTGGTGCTGTCCGCCATGGTCGGGCGGGTGTCGGTTGGCGAGTCGGACTTCGCGCTGGTGGGCGTGGACGGGCACCATCCGCCGCTCTCGGTGGCCGTGGGCCCGCGGAGTGGCAGTGGCTGCTCTGCGCGGCTGTCGGCCTCTGCGGCGGCGGAGGGGGTCGCGTCGCCCGCCGCGTTGCCTTCCGGTGTGGCTGGGTGCGGCGCCTCTATGAGCCGGTGGAATTTCTATAAGTGTGATTTCATCGACTTATATGCAAAAGTTTTGAATGTGGAATGGTCGGAGCTGTATGAAGTAGTGGATGTAGATCAGGTGGTGGAATATTTTTATAGTAAAATGAATCGTTAAATTGATGAATGTACTCCCATTAAAAAGCGTATCGCTGTTAACACGGGTTACATTTATCCCGATTGGTTTGATGCGGAAATAATACGCGACATTAGACATAAGGCGATACTTCATAGGGCATACAAGATTAATAAAACGGACGAGAATTATAAAAAGTTTTCGAGCTTTCGTGCAAAATTGAAGCTTTTAATGAGTGCTTCTCGCGATAAGTACATGGGCATCTTGCAAAGCAACTTCCGAAGTGACCCTAGGTCGTTTTGGCGATTCGTGAAGGCGGGGCGTGGGAACGGCCGCGGCGAGAGCATCGTCCGGGATGGTGTTTTGCTCCCCGACCAGGATGCCGCGGCAGAGTTCGCGCGGTACTTTGAGGCGGTGTTTCGGCCCGAGGTGCCCCGGTTGGACGTGTCGCGGGCTCAGCGCGCGGAGGGTGCGCAGCGGTGTGGCGGTGCCGCCCGCGTGCATGTGCCTTCTGTGACCGAAGCCGACGTTGCCGCGGCGTTGCGGCGATTGCGCGCTGGTCGCTCGTATGGGCCCGATGGCATACCGGCGTTTGTGGTCCAGGACTGTGGGCCCCCGTTGACGTCCCCTCTCCTTCATATTTTCAACCTTTGCCTGACGTCCGGTGTTTTTCCTGAGCGGTGGAAGGTTTCGCGAGTGGTCCCCATACACAAGGCGGGGCCAGCGGACGATGTCTCAAACTATAGGCCCATAGCCATTCTCTCCGCCTTCGCGAAAATATTCGAGTCTGTGTTGCGGAGTAGGATGCTAGTTCAAATTTCACCCTACTTGGTGGACGCGCAGCATGGGTTCCGTCCTGGGCGGGGAACGCATAGTAATCTTGTATGCTTTATGTCTTACGTGTCGCCTGTTGTCGACAGGGGGGACAGGTGGATGCGGCCTATTTCGACTTCCGGAAGGCCTTCGACATGGTGGATAACGACATTCTTCTCACTAAACTGGTAGGGGTGGGTTGTAGTCCGCAGTTGCTGTCGTTATTCGCCAATTACTTTAGTCACCGACGCCAATATGTCGATTATAGGGGCTCTTGTTCGGGCGTATACTATACGCGATCTGGGACCAACCAGGGGAGTACCCTGGGCCCGTTGGCATTCTTGGTAATGATCAATGACCTTCCGGAGGTCGTTCGGCATGCCGTCTGCTTGCTCTTCGCCGTTGACCTGAAGCTGCTTCTGTCGGTGAATGATGAGAGCGATTGTGACAAGCTACAATCGGACATTGACAGGGTGCATGAGTGGAGTGTCAGGAACCTGTTGGATTTCAACGTCTCCAAGTGCGAGGTGGTGAGCTACAGCAGAGTGCATGCGCCGCTGCGCCACCCTTGCCGTTTGGGGAGTGACCAGCTGCGCCGCGTGGACGCGGTGCGTGACCTGGGGGTGCATATCACCTCGCACTTGAGTTTCAGAGAGCATGTCCGCAGGATTTGTAAGCAAGCCTTTCGTAGCTTAGGTTTTATTCTTCGTACTTGTGCAGGCTTTCACAGCATACATACTGTGAAAGTTCTGTACAACGCATTGGTGCGAAGTAGATTAGAAACGAGTGCATTAGTATGGAATCCGTATGAAGCTAAATATAGCCTCATGCTGGAGCGTATACAAAATAAATTTATAAGGTACGTCTATTTAAAACTATATGGTACGTATCCTTTTTATCCGCTTATGTACCCCACTTTGTTCATTCTGGGCATGGTGGGGTACGAGAAACTCGAGGCGCGCAGAGCGTGGGTACTGGCGAGCTACTTGCTGGCCGTGCTGCGGGGAGTGGAGCACAACGCCATGGTGCGTCCCCGTCGGGGGCTTCAGGCGCCGCCGTCGTGGAAGGTTTTTGCAGATGCCTTGGTGTCGTACCGAGTTGCTCCGGCAGTCACCGCTGGTGCGTGGCAACCGGCTGCTTAACGGCCTAGCCGATGTGGTGGACCTTTTCATCTGCAGTAAGCCTGATTTTAAGAGGGTTGCCATGCGCTACATATGTTACGAAATGAGTTAATATCTCTGTTTGTTTTCTTATGTACTCGTACCTATGTGTTGTTGTTATGTTAATTTTTTTATTTTTACTCCAATAATGTCGAAAGGTTCTCCTGTTGGGACATTATTGTATATTTATGGAAATAAATAAATAAAAAAAATGTTGGCTGAATGAGCGGCTCAGAAGGGGCAGACGAACGAGTTCGAGGTATGACAAAACGAAATTGGCAGATAACTTGCCAAGTCTAATGGCGACCCCTCAGCCCCTAGATAGGCTAATGATTTTTATGTCAATCGATAGCAAATGACAAGATCTATCTCTCATGAACCGCTTATGTTGGCTTAAAAGACAGGTTTTGAGTTATGACAGAAAAACTAATTTCCTAAGAAGTCGTCAATTTTATTTCCTCGATGTATTACCAACCCCCCACCCCACTTAAAGGGAATGAAGTCTATGGTATTAAATAGCACTACTAGTTGGTCAACTCGTGTCAATAGATGATAATGGCTTAATAAACATTTAGGGAGATACAGGCTATTAAGCGCTGCAACGTAATTGGCAGATAACTTTCCAAGTCTGATGGCGACCCGTCAGCCCCTAGATAGGCTGATGATTTATATGTCACTCGATAGAAAATGACAACATCTATCTCTCATGAGCCGCCTATGTTGGCTAAAAACACGGTTTTTGAGATATAGCGGAAAAAGAGATTTCGAAAATTGGCCATTTTTATATCATTTGCACATTGCCACCCCCATACCCCACTATGGGGGATGAATATTATGTCATTAGATAAGTGGCTTTATTTTAGTCCTATGATGTTAGTTGTTTTTGACTAGATGAGATTTTCACAAGGTTTATTTGAATATTTGTGAGGAAAGTAAGAAAATCATTTCATAGATACATTCCAACGTGAATTTCGACCCCTCAGCCCCTTCACAGGGGGATGATATTTATATCAATTGATAGCCCTGAATTAGACTTATATTCGATATAGTGTAGGAGGTGGCTAAATGGCCAGATGTCATGTTATATTGGAAAACATTTTTCAAATATTTGTTATTCTGTTTTTTCAGCTTATTGTCTACCCTTTGCTTAATAGCAGGGGGTGAATATGCTATGGCGTGATAGCATTTTTTAAGCACGTGCTATTGCATATATATTTTTAAGTCATATCTGTAGTTTCACTATGTTACGGTCATAAATACATAGTGGATGAAGAACAAGTCATTATGACGACAATATAGTATATTTCTTCATACATATCAATTATAATGCATCTTTAATCATTGAGGAAGTGTTTTTATTATAATTAGCCTATTTAGCATGGATTTTTAATACAATACATCGATAAACCAAATCCGAACCAAAAAAAAATTAATTTGGTCGGGTTATATTGGCAGATAACTTTTGGCAGATAACTTCACACCGGTACAATTGCTAGAGATCCCGCCACATACGGTGGCAGTTGGAGGCGTCGCCACAGTCGCGTAATTCAGTGTTACCAGTAAACACGCCAAAACTAGCACTCACTGTGCCATACGGCTCGATACATTATAGGTTTCATTTGTAACGGTCTTTGGTTGCAGAGCTATAAACTCAAATAAAACAAATTAATATATCAAAGTCAAAATATGTTTATTAAACTATTTCAAACATGATTAATAATTAACGGGACTTATCCTTCTTATTATATATTACATATATTATGTGTTCCTTCACTCTGTCCGCAATAGACCGTTTAGTGTGTTCGACGTAGGATTTCCCACAGCTGCAATCAATCTTATACACACCCTTATATCTTATATCATGAGTATAAATCGCGAATCTCTTAAAACTATTATTTCAAACATGGCACTGAGCATTGTCTTTACATATTTTTTACCGAGGTTAGATCAGCGGAGACCCTAGCTTGGAGAAGAACTAACAAGAAACTCCGGAAATCAATTTATTATAATCACCCTTAACAAACATAAAAATTACAAAGAGTGGGCAAAAAACATAACGCTGGTAATACTAAATTTACCTTTCATACAAAATAACACGCAATGGCGGTAACGTCAAATTTAGTTCCAAGTTTGGCTACTGCCACCGTATGTGGCGGGATCTCTAAGGTAGTAATTCTATGGAACCTCGAACCCACGTGTTGATCAGATAGTCAAGTACACAATGTGACAGATGGCAAGCCATGTCGCCTTTTACAAGCACTTACTAATACCTGTTGAAAGAACAGGTAGGTTTCCTCACGCTGTATTCCCTCACCGTATAATTCGATGCATTTCGTATGTCATTAAATCGTCCGCTTGAAAATAGATTCAGTGTGTCACATGTCTATTTATTAACGTATCTTGTGAAAGAGAATTTGGAAGCATGAACTATTATGCTCTTAAATACGCTACTTACATAAAGAAGCGGTTGGATGACCATAAATATGTTCCATTCCATATCTAACTGAATATTTCGTATTAATGTATTTCAATGATTGACCAATCCTTATTAGTTCGGCGTATCGAATAGATGGCGTGTGTGTAGCAGAAAGAAAGTACTTACATATGTTTTGCCTCACAAAATGGCGTGTTTCAATTGATTCTTATACCCCCTCCATCCAGCGTAGCTCGTTATGGCACGCTAGTTCCCATTCAGATATAGCGTAAGGCCCACTCCTCTTAGCAATGGCTCCATGTAGAACGGCCACTCCAACTATCGCAAAAGGTGACACTTTCCTCGGAATATTAGTATATGCAATGTGTATAAGAAAAACGTGTTCTTTTTCAGACGCAAACGATTAAGCAGAACCGCGAGAAGGAGAAGCTGAAAGTGACCCACGACAAGCAGCTGGACGACCTGTCCAAGGACATCGACAACGTGAGCGCACACATATACATTCACTTCCCTTCATCCCAAATATTGGTGATAGGTTGCAAGCCCATCGCCCAACAGCTTCCATGTACCCCTAGTCCCTTAGTCGCCTCCTACGACATGCCGGGAGCAATGGCAGCCAGTAAGCATTATTTTCTGTCCCAGCCAGCACAGGACAAACGCTGTCCCTCCCGAACAGTGTCCGAATAATGTCGCTGCATGTGTCACCTTTCAGGGGATAGTCCGAGTGAAGTGTGTTGCGCGATGCTCGTGCTGTGCCCAGCTACAACTTGATTCGAACGCTCCTTGGGAGGCGTCAGTGGCAGCTTAGGCCAGTGCAGGGGCTAGCCTGTTCAATATTCCTAAGGTGCGAATGGTGTGCACTCGACGAAGCTTAGAACCTCGCGCAGGGTAAAGGAGAAGGCTGATTAGGTTATTGTGTCATTTATTGTAACTTCAAAGGAGAGAAAACAGATGAGTCCACTTTCCAACTGGGCCAAAGTGCCCATGAAGTTCCACAGATCAGGTGATTGATTATGTCTTGGGCGCTGCTGAAGACTGCGGCTGCGGATTTGCTGTAGACTTCAGTAATGGAAAGCAATCGCATCTTAATACTTTGTCTGAGCCGCAGGTTATTTCTTTGTCTGGGCCTGTCCCGTTTTTATTTTCTCCCCCCAAGGAAATCTCTCCATCGCAAGTAAATTGTTTTCCATCGTCTGATTGGGCACCAAAAACTAGTTTCAATAAAGAACCCTTAGGATCTTGTTTCTCCTTTCCCGAAACAACCAACACCAAGGAATTGTTGCTTTTCGAGTGAAGCAGTGCTTCTACGGCCCTGAGCTGGTACTGCGGCTCGTTTGGATGTTTGAGTTCAACCCACTTCTCAGTTTCATTCTATACAAGAAAAAAAAACTAGTTTATTCACGACTGATTGAACATTAATTATTAATCTTAAAAATAATTTATTTTTTGAAGACGCGATCGGTTAACCACCTGAATGCAAATCGTGAGATCCCGGGTTCCATTCCCGGTGGAGGCAGAGTTAATAACTACCGGTTTCTTCTGCTTTCCAGTCTGGTTGATGATTAAATATACTGTATATGCATTTATCTATAAGCAATAAGTCTATGTTTTCTTAAATATACGTAGACTAGTACCCCTGACACAAGTCTTAAATGAACTTATCTAGAGGCTTGCCAAATATTATTGTTAATAAATAAACGGGACATATCGCGTAAGTTTTTATGTAATAAAGGTACTTTTATTATTCACTAGAGTATTATTAGCTAGAGGAGTGGAGGATCCACTGTGGGCTGCAGGAAAAGGGGAAGCCTCCTACGTGGCCAGTTCTTTGTTTCACGTGTAACGGCTTCAGTTGGAATTTTGTATATATCTTGTTTCCGTTAAATATTTTAATTGCGCGTTCTAGGATATTGAGTAGGCGCTCTAGAGGTCGCCACGGGTGGTTTACCTTGTATCGATATGTCGCTGAATAGTGGTTACTTTAAAGATTCGACAAAACGCGTCGTCATTGTATCGTCGCGGTATAGGTGGTTGATTTAAAAGAGGCACATGGAAAAGACCAAAGGACGTCTCATATCAGGTTCGAGAGAACGATCAGAGTCAGCAGGCGAGAGGAGGGAACGAGGACTCACCTTCGAGCTCTCAGCTCTCCCAGACAGTGGCAGCAGGACAGCGCTCAGCAGGAACAACGACATTGCGAGTAGGGACGCCATCTTGGCAATTGCTTCAGGTTGGATGCTCAGCTCGCTCGCTGCTTCCAATATATACCTTGGACACGCGTGGCACCGACAATCGATTGGTTCCGGTACACCGATAAGGCTAGAATTTCATCGTTTTTAGGGGCGCTGCGGACAAAAACGTACATCTAGAGTAGTGGAAGCTGCTGGAAAGCTTATTTTACGAGGCGCCTGACACACTGCTACAGAAGATGTAGGCAAGTCATTTCTATGCTTTTCCCTCACTGAAATCAACAGCATGCGAAGTCCTGATGCGATTAGCCGGGTCCACACCAGACGATCCATCGCGCTCCGATCGCGCGAGGCAGGAACGCGCTCCAAAGGCACAAGATCCATGCACAAGATTTGGAGCGCGCGAAATGGATATTTTGCAAAGACATTTAAATGTTTATGGGACCGAAAAGATGTTCACCTTTATCTGACACTGATCGTGATTTGGATCCCCCCACCTGTGTCCGCTTGTTTAGAGAAGGAGACGAGAGTTTGAAATGTTTTTCATTTTGTGCTAATGATGACGGAACCCGAATTCTTAAAGCGAAATTAATTGACCTCGGCCACTTGATTATTGATAATGCGGCTGTGAAATAGTACACGGCGAATTTGATTGATTCAATCATCATATGCTGTACTCAATTACAGCGTAACGTAACGAATCATGGAAATAGCCATCCAATTATAGAGATTAAAAAGTAATATAAAAGTACACAAATCTAATTCTATGTGGAATTTATTTAATTATTTTCAATTAATAATAATAACATACAATAGCCGTTTATGATTCGTCATCAAAGTCAAGTCAACAGCTCATTGAAAGTTGAAAACACAAATATTAATTTTCGGTAGAATATTAAGTCAATTGTGATGCCAAACTGGCTAAATGCGTTTGAATCTTTTTCCTATTAGAGATACTAGGTTCGAATGCCAGTGCTGGTGCTCAGTCTTCTGGGTGTACAGAATCTCGGAGATACAATATTATCTCTTAGCATGAATTTGAGGTTGTGACGTTACATGGAACATTGGTGACAGTTTCTTAGCACATCGCCCAATAGATTCCATTGAACCCAAGTCTCCTGCGACATGCCGGGAAGAATGGCAGCTAGTTAGCATGCTTTTTACATCCCAGACTAACACATGTTCATTGCACGTCACGGTGAAAAAAGATTCGCATTTTTCCATGATCCTGACAAACCACTTAATATATATATTCGACGAGTATGGCTTGCTACGTTTACCTTCAATAAGGAGATATAACCTCAATTTATTTTATAACTTCACAACCCTAATACATGCATACATGGCAACAATGTTTCTTAGTAGAAGTTTATTATTCATACATTAAGACAAGAAGGAAATTTCAGTAATTGGGTGATTCAATCCAATGTTATTTGCAAGGCTAGGAGAAAAAGGCAATATCTTTCAATTTCACACATTACAAATGCTTATAGGGTAGGCAGAGAAGTCGGTTAGTTCAAGGTTTATGGATTGAACCTATTTACATACATACACCTCACGCCTGTCTCCCTGTAGAGGGATAGGCAGAGATCACGGATCCCCATCGGTCCCACTGACGGACCACTTTCGCTTCATTGACACTGATACATCTTCTCATACACACTCGGTTGGTATAGGTACTCTTAACGTCACCCTTTTTCAATATAGCGAATTTTTAAATCGATTTGTCACCAGATAAAACTACAATCCGAATGATTATGTTATGTGTACTTCTTCGTCTACTCCGAAGAATTATGTCGATTCAGGAAGAGCTGCCTACCCTGCCAAGGATAATAGTCTATGTGTAACGGGGAGTAGAGATCGCGCCACATAAGGTGGCAGTTGGAGGCGTCGCCACAGTCGCGGAATTCAGTGTTACCAGTAAACACGCCAAAACTAGCACTCACTGTGCCATACGGCTCGATACATTATAGGTTTCATTTGTAACGGTCTTTGGTTGCAGAGCTATAAACTCAAATAAAACAAATTAATATATCAAAGTCAAAAGTCAAAAGATGTTTATTTAAAATAGGCCCTATCACAAGCTCTCTTTGAATGTTATCTTATAATCTAAGTATAAATTAAAAAAACTATTTCAAACATGGCACTGAGCATTGTCTTTACATAGTTTTTACCGAGGTTAGTTCAGCGAAGACCCTAGCTTGGAGAAGAACTAACAAGAAACTCCGGAAATCCACTTATTATAATCACCCTTAACAAACATAAAAATTACAAAGAGTGAGCAAAAAACACAACGCTGGTAATACTAAATTTACCTTTCATACAAAATAACACGCAATGGCGGAAACGTCAAATTTAGTTCCAAGTTTGCCGTCGGCCACCTTATGTGGCGCGATCTCTAACTTGCTCGTTAAATGTGTGAGTTGTAAAAGAAGTTACCAAGCAATGAGTATTTATTATGAACGGTTATACAGTGGATTTCATTTATTACGACCTTCGTTGTAGCGTCGATAGCGACGTTAAGTCCCTTGAATTATAGCATACTATAGTATGTACAAACATATGGCTATAGCAACTTTGGACGTAACGTCGAGTTCGGCTGTAGCGACAAATTTTGAATAGTTAGTAATAAAGTCTTGGAAATCGCATGCAGATGTTGCGTTATTTTTACAATAAATCAATATAAACCATGTACACCATCCATCCTATCTTTTGCCTGTAACGACATCCGGATGTACGAAATCCACTGTATATTCAATGTGAAGCATATATTCTAAGTACCTTTGCTCATACAATCAATCAATCAATCAGCCTATGACAGTCCACTGCTGGACGTAGGCCTCCCCAAGGTAACGCCACAAAACACGATCACTCGTGGCCCTCAGCCAACCACTACCAGCGACCTTTTTCAGGTCATCAGTCCACCTGGCAGGGGGGCGTCCTACACTACGTTTACCGAGACGCGGTCGCCATTCGAGAACCGCTTTGCTCCAACGGTCGTCGGTTCTGCGACAGACGTGACCGGCCCACTGCCACTTCAGCTTGCAACATCGATAGACAATGTCTACGACATTGGTTCTCTGCCGGATAATCTCGTTCCGGACTCTGTCCCTTAACGAGATACCCAGCATCGAACGTTCCATTGCTCGCTGAGCGACATGTAATCGGTGAGCCAGCCCGACCGTCATGTTCCACGTCTCGGCACCGTATGTCATTACAGGTAGGACGCACTGATTAAAAACCCTGGTCTTAAGACACTGCGGTAGTGGCGACGAGAAGATATGACGCAACTTCCCGAATGCTGCCCAGCCCAGCTGCACTCTTCTGGAAATCTCACGCTCGAAGCTGTCCCTACCCATTTGCAGAACCTGGCCCAGGTAGACATATTCCTGGACCACTTCGAGCGCCTCTCCACTGATCGTGATCGGCCCCGGGACAACGAGTTCGTTGAACATGACTTTCGTCTTGTCCAAGTTTGCTCATACACCTCTCCCTAATCCCAGATCGTTGAAGCATAGTCGTAATTAGCATTCGCTGACCAATGATGAAGTCATCAAATATTAATATTATAATTTAATAAGCAATGGGTAGTAATAAAACACATGTGGTTGAAATTCAAAGAATTTTATTGTTAACTATTGTAAACTCTAATATTTGTTTTATTTTACTATTATTAAATGATACTTAAATCAAGAATTTGGAAACCTTAGTGAAACTTGAGACTCCTTATTTTCTTCCTCTCCTTGTAAATGCTCATCGCTTGGACTGAAGCAAATAAACAATTGGTAAGAAAATACATACATACACATTCACATCCTAAATTTAATCAATGGATGTTTCAAATGCACCTGGGTAAATAAACATACATAGACGTCCCTCCTCAGACTTACTCCACTAATTAACTTTGACAGCCTCACAACTGCTTCGCTGCTGCGACACTTCTGCCTCTCGGCTGTAAAATTGGCATTCTGCTAATATTTAAAGTTAAAGGCTATTAAGCGCTGCAACGTAATTGGCAGATAACTTTCCAAGTCTGATGGCGACCCCTCAGCCCCTAGATAGGCTGATGATTTATATGTCACTCGATAGAAAATGACAAGATCTATCTCTCATGAGCCGCCTATGTTGGCTAAAAACACAGTTTTTGAGATATAGCGGAAAAAGTGATTTCGAAAATTGGCCAACTTTATATCATTTGCATATTGCCACCCCCATACCCCACTATGGGGGATGAATATTATGTCATTAGATAAGTGGCTTTATTTTAGTCCTATGATGTTAGTTGTTTTTGACTAGATGAGATTTTCACAAGGTTTATTTGAATATTTGTGAGGAAAGTAAGAAAATCATTTCATAGATACATTCCAACGTGAATTTCGACCCCTCAGCCCCTTCACAGGGGGATGATATTTATATCAATTGATAGCCCTGAATTAGACTTATATTCGATATAGTGTAGGAGGTGGCTAAATGGCCAGATGTCATGTTATATTGGAAAACATTTTTCAAATATTTGTTATTCTGTTTTTTCAGCTTATTGTCTACCCTTTGCTTAATAGCAGGGGGTGAATATGCTATGGCGTGATAGCATTTTTTAAGCACGTGCTATTGCATATAGATTTTTAAGTCTTATCTGTAGTTTCACTATGTTACGGTCATAAATACATAGTGAAGAACAAGTCATTATGACAATAATATAGTATATTTCTTCATACATATCAATTATAATGCATCTTTAATCATTGAGGAAGTGTTTTTATTATAATTAGCCTAAGCCATGGATTTTTAATACAAAACATCGATTAACCAAATCCGAACAAAAAAAAATTAATTTGGTCGGGTTATATTGGCAGATAACTTCACACCGGTACAATTGCTAGAGATCCCGCCATATAAATTGGCAGTTGGGGGCGTCGCCACAGTCGCGTAATTCAGTGTTACCAGTAAACACGCCAAAACTAGCACTCACTGTGCCATACGGCTCGATACATTATAGGTTTCATTAGTAACGGTCTTTGGTTGCAGAGCTATAAACTCAAATAAAACAAATTAATATATCAAAGTCAAAATATGTTAATTTAAAATAGGCCCTATCACAACCTCTCTTTGAAAGTTATCTTATGATCTAAGTATAAATTAAAAAAACTATTTCAAACATGGCACTGAGCATTGTCTTTACATAGTTTTTACCGAGGTTAGTTCAGCGAAGACCCTAGCTTGGAGAAGAACTAATGTGATTTCAATCAAATGATTTCAAACATGATTTATAATTAACGGGACTTATCCTTCTTATTATATATTACATATATTATGTGTCCCTTCACTCTGTCCGCAATAGACCGTTTAGTCTGTACGACGTAGGATTTCCCACAGCTGCAATCAATCTTATACACACCCTTACATCTTATATCATGAGTATAAATCGCGAATCTCTTAAAACTATTATTTCAAACATGGCACTGAGCATTGTCTTTACCTATTTTTTACCGAGGTTAGATCAGCGGAGACCCTAGCTTGGAGAAGAACTAACAAGAAACTCCGGAAATCAATTTATTATAATCACCCTTAACAAACATAAAAATTACAAAGAGTGGGCAAAAAACACAACGCTGGTAATACTAAATTTACCTTTCATACAAAATAACACGCAATGGCGGAAACGTCAAATTTAGTTCCAAGTTTGGCTACTGCCAATTTATGTGGCGGGATCTCTAAGGTAGTAATTCTATGGAACCTCGAACCCACGAGTTGATCAGATAGTCAAGTACTCAATGTGACAGGTGGCAAGCCATGTCGCCATTTACAAGCACTTACTATTACCTGTTGAAAGAACAGGTAGGTTTCCTCACGCTGTATTCCCTCACCGTATAATTCGATGCATTTCGTATGTCATTAAAGAGTCCGCTTGAAAGTAGATTCAGTGTGTCACATGTCTATTTATTAACGTATTTTGTGAAAGAGAATGGGGAAGCATGAACTATTATGTTATTGAATACGCTACTTACATAAAGAAGCGGTTGGATGACCATAAATATGTTCCATTCCATATCTAACTGAATATTTCGTATTAATATATTTCAATGATTGACCAATCCTTATTAGTTCGGCGTATCGAATAGATGGCGTGTGTGTAGCAGAAAGAAAGTACTTACATATGTTTTGCCTCACAAAATGGCGTGTTTAAATTGATTCTTATACCCCCTTCATCCAGCGTACCTCGTTATGCCACGCTAGTTCCCATACAGATATAGCGTAAGGCCCACTCCTCTTAGCAATGGCTCCATGTAGAACGGCCACTCCAACTATCGCAAAAGGTGACACTTTCCTCGGAATATTAGTATATGCAATGTGTATAAGAAAAACGTGTTCTTTTTCAGACGCAAACGATTAAGCAGAACCGCGAGAAGGAGAAGCTGAAAGTGACCCACGACAAGCAGCTGGACGACCTGTCCAAGGACATCGACAACGTGAGCGCACACATATACATTCACTTCCCTTCATCCCTTCCGGGTAGGACAGAGCCTCGGAGACACGATCACATCCCTCGGTCACAGCGTAAAATTAATTTGCGATTATAAATTGAATAATGGTGATAGGTTGCAAGCCCATCGCCCAACAGATTCCATGTACCCCTAGTCCCTTAGTCGCCTCTTACGACATGCCGGGAGGAATGGCAGCCAGTAAGCATTATTTTCTGTCCCAGCTAGCACAGGACAAACGCTGTCCCTCCCGAACAGTGTCCAAATAATGTCGCTGCATGTGTCACCTTTCAGGGGATAGTCCGAGGGAAGTGTGTTGCGCGATGCTCGTGCTGTGCCCAGCTACAACTTGATTCGAACGCTCCTTGGGAGGCGTCAGTGGCAGCTTAGGCTAGTGCAGGGGCTAGCCTGTTCAATATTCCTAAGGTGCGAATGGTGTGCACTCGACGAAGCTTAGAACCTCGCGCAGGGTAAAGGAGAAGGCTGATTAGGTTATTGTGTCATTTATTGTAACTTCAAAGGAGAGAAAACAGATGAGTCCACTTTCCAACTGGGCCAAAGTGCCCATGAAGTTCCACAGATGAGGTGATTGATTATGTCTTGGGCGCTGCTGAAGACTGCGGCTGCGGATTTGCTGTAGACTTCAGTAATGGAAAGCAATCGCATCTTAATACTTTGTCTGAGCCGCAGGTTATTTCTTTGTCTGGGACTGTCCCGTTTTTATTTTCTCCCCCCAAGGAAATCTCTCCATCGCAAGTAAATTGTTTTCCATCGTCTGATTGGGCACCAAAAACTAGTTTCAATAAAGAACCCTTAGGATCTTGTTTCTCCTTTCCCGAAACAACCGACACCAAGGAATTGTTGCTTTTCGAGTGAAGCAGTGCTTCTACGGCCCTGAGCTGGTACTGCGGCTCGTTTGGATGTTTGAGTTCAACCCACTTCTCAGTTTCATTCTATACAAGAAAAAAAACTAGTTTATTCACGACTGATTGAACGTTAATTACACTGGTCTACATCAAAATTGCCTTTTACATGAAAATATACTATATTGATAGTATTTCACTCGCTGAACATGAATAATATACCAGTTAAAATTAATAATTAGCTCTTATTGTGCATTTATGCTATATAAACACAATAGCGGGTAAAGCGACAGATTTACCACATTAATGATGATAACTTAAAATATTTAGTGATCACCTGTGAAAAATTTTATTATTTCACAGTTGTTTGTTGTGTTTAAAGTTGACTGTGTTTCGTTCAACAGTTAAAACTAGAAAATGTCACCGTTTTTTTAAATTTTTACTGGAAAATTTACAGTTTTCGTTATGACGCGTAAATGTGTTAATAGTGCAGACGATTTTCGCAACATTTGTGGTAAGGTGACCTTTACTAACAAAAGATGCTCAATAACACAACGTTTAGAAGCAGCTTACTTCCATTATTTTGGAATTAATATTAAAACCAAGACGAATCGTGGTACACAATAACGTCAAGCACCTTCCTCTAGTTAATACCCAAAAAAAATTTCTACCAGCTTTACATATCAAAATTGGGACTAATGAAAAACTTTATGAAGGCTTTCAACATGGATGGACCAGCATTCCAATATCTGCGAAGTAAATTTCCACGTATAAGCGACCCCAAAATTAAACAAGGAATATTTTATCGGACCTCAAAGAAGACAGATACTAAAGGACCAAACCTTTGATTCAGTTTTACTTTGAAAAAGAAGCATGGGAATCTTTAAGAGCAGTCGTTCATGGTTTTTTTTGGTAATAAGAGTAATGACAATAATGTTGAACTTGTGAACAATCTCCTTCAAAAGTATCAACAGTTGGGTTGCAATACCTCCCAAATAATTCATTTTCTTCACTCTCATCTTGATTATTTCCCTTCTAACTGCGGTGATGTAAGTGACGAACAATGGAAAGGAGATACCAGGGCTGATGGAATGCGTCAATGTTAGTGGACTACTGCTGAAATTTGAAAAGAGATATCCCTAACGGTGATTACAAAAGACAAACTAAAAAGAAGAGAAAAATCTTAATCAAATACGTTATTTTTTATTAATTGTAATATTTCCAGTTTTATGTAAGTAAAAATCAAAGAAGAATAGTAAATAATTGAAATAGTTTTTTTAAATAAAGTTTTTTGCACTTTAACGTGTTATATAAGAGCTAATTAAAAAAACATAAGTATTATTGTTTTCTTATTCAGTAACCTCAAATTAATATAAAAATAAAGTTTTTAATTGAAAGGCACACAAAAAGTTAGATTTTGTAGACCAGTGTTATTAACCTTAAAAATAATTTATTTTTTGAAGACGCGATCGATTAACCACCTGAATGCAAATCGTGAGATCCCGGGTTCCATTCCCGGTGGAGGCAGAGTTAATAACTACCGGTTTCTTCTGCTTTCCAGTCTGGTTGTTGATTAAATATACTATATATGCATTTATCTATCTGCAATAAGTCTATGTTTTCTTAAATATACGTAGACTAGTACCCTTGACACAAGTCTTAAATGAACTTATCCAGTGGCTTACCAAATATTATTATTAATAAATAAACGGGACTTATCGCGTAAGTTTTTATGTAATAAAGGTACTTTTATTATTTACCCGACGTTTCGGCTACATTATTCGGTAACTTTATTATATAAAAACTTACGCGATAAGTCCCGTTTAGTTATTAATCATGAGTATAAATTGTGAAACTCTTAAAACTATAAATATTATTATTATATAAATCATAAAACTAAATTATCAATGATATTCTAATAGTTTAGTGTAGGTTTCTGAAATCGCGTCGTCATTGTATCGTCGCGGTATAGGTGGTTGATTTAAAAGAGGCACATGGAAAAGACAAAAGGACGTCTCATATCAGGTTCGAGAGAACGATCAGAGTCAGCAGGCGAGAGGAGGGAACGAGGACTCACCTTCGAGCTCTCAGCTCTCCCAGACAGTGGCAGCAGGACAGCGCTCAGCAGGAACAACGACATTGCGAGTAGGGACGCCATCTTGGCAATTGCTTCAGGTTGGATGCTCAGCTCGCTCGCTGCTTCCAATATATACCTTGGACACGCGTGGCACCGACAATCGATTGGTTCCGGTACACCGATAAGGCTAGAATTTCATCGTTTTTAGGGGCTCTGCGGACAAAAACCTACATCTAGAGTAGTGGGAGCTGCTGGCTTTCTTCTCAGCATATTTTACGAGACGCCTGACACCCTGCTTCAGAAGATGTAGGCAAGTCACTACTATGCTTTTCCCTCACTGAAATCAACAGCATGCGAAGTCCTGATGCGATTAGCCGGGTCCACACCAGACGATCCATCGCGCTCCGATCGCGCGAGGCAGGAACGTGCTCCAAAGGCGCGCTCGGTGTGGACGTGCCTCGCGCCATGCACAAGATTTGGAGCGCGCGAAATAGATATTTTGCAAAGACATTTAAATGTTTATGGGACCGAAAAGATGTTCACCTTTATTTGACACTGATCGAGATTTGGATGCCTCACACCTGTGTCCGCTTGTTTAGAGAAGGAGACGAGAGTTTGAAATGTTTTTCATTTTGTGCTAATGATGACGGAACCCGAATTCTTAAAGCGAAATTATTGATCTCGGCCACTTGATTATTGATAATGCGGCTGTGAAATAGTACACGGCAAATTTAATTGATTCAATCATCATATGCTGTACTCAATTACAGCGTAACGTAACGAATCATGGAAATAGCCAACCACTTATAGAGATTAAAAAGTAATATAAAAGTACACGAATCTAATTCTATGTGGAATTTATTTAATTATTTTCAATGATTAAATTATTTTGGCGCCTTGTCATGTCTCCCGGAGCGCTGTCGAGGCGGGATCTGCTGCTGCTGCGGCAGAGAGAGAGTTTGAAGCGGCGAAAATATTCTTCACTTGGTGGGGAATATAGTTTTGTTCCTTTCGCCGTTGAAACTCTCGGCTCTTGGGGGAGGCGCGGCTCATGGGGTCATAAGGGATTTTGCCCATCGCCTGCAAGAGTCCAGTGGGGATCGCAGGGCTGGTAGCTTCCTCCGCCAGAGAATTAGTCAATTAGTCTATTCAGAGGGGGAATGCTGCCAGCATATTGGGCACTCTGCGCTCCAATGACAGCGACAATTTTTTAGACATATTTAATTTATAGGTAATTTATTTTAATTAGTTTTAAGTTTGTAAATATTTTGTTAGTTTTAATTCCTTGTTTTATTGTATATAACTTAATTTGAATTTATGAATAAATATTAAGACTTATAAAAAAAAAAATTATTTTCAATGAATAATATACAACAGCCGTTTATGATTCGTCAACAAAGTCAAGTCAACAGCTCATTGAAAGTTAAACAAATATTAATTTTCGGTAGAATATTTAGTCAATTGTGATGATGATGATCTGTCAAATACGTTTGAATCTTTTTCCTATTGGAGATACTAGGTTCGAATGCCAGTTCCGGTGCTCAGTCTTCTGGGTGTACAGAATCTCGGAGATACAATATTATCTCTTAGCATGAATTTGAGGTTGTGACGTTACATGGAACATTGGTGACAGTTTCTTAGCACATCGCCCAATAGATTCCATTGAACCCAAGTCTCCTGCGACATGCCGGGAAGAATGGCAGCTAATTAGCATGCTTTTTACATCCCAGCTAGCACAGATTCATTGCACGTCACGGTGAAATAAGATTCGCATTTTTCCATGATCCTGACAAACTACTTACTATATATATTCGACGAGCATGGCTGGCTACGTTTACCTTCAATAAGGAGATATAACCTCAATTTATTTTATAACTTCACAACCCTAATACATGCATACATGGCAACAATGTTTCTTAGTAGATGTTTATTATTCATACATTAAGACAAGAAGGAAATTTCAGTAATTGGGTGATTCAATCCAATGTTATTTGCAAGGCTAGGAGAAAAAGGCAATGTCTTTCAATTTCACACATTACAAATGCTTACAGGGTAGTCAGTGAAGTCGGTCAGTTCAAGGTTTATGGATTGAACCTATTTACATACATACACCTCACGCCTGTCTCCCTGTAGAGGGATAGGCAGAGATCACGGATCCCCATCGGTCCCACTGACGGACCACTTTCGCTTCATTGACACTGATACATCTTCTCATTCACACTCGGTTGGTATAGGTACTCTTAACGTCACCCTTTTTCAATATAGCGAATTTTTAAATCGATTTGTCACCAGATAAAACTACAATCCGAATGATTATGTTATGTGTACTTCTTCGTCTACTCCGAAGAATTATGTCGATTCAGGAAGAGCTGCCTACCCTGCCAAGGATAATAGTCTATGTGTAACGGGGAGTAGAGATCGCGCCACATAAGGTGGCAGTTGGGGGCGTCGCCACAGTCGCGTAATTCAGTGTTACCAGTAAACACGCCAAAACTAGCACTCACTGTGCCATACGGCTCGATACATTATAGGTTTCATTTGTAACTCAAATAAACCAAATTAAGTCATTCTATTCGGCGCGGCGTCCATTTTTCAGCGTCTTACTAGCGGAGCCGCCATACAAACGGTCATGAACACGCGAGGCGTGTCCGCGGCTCTGCGACTAAGAAAAAATGAACAATGAACACGCCACGCGTGTCCACTGCCTCTGCGCGAAGTTTAATGTTTCTAAATAGTCTAATACATTGTGGTAGTATATTTCCTTAGTTCGGTTTGTGCAACGAAAGAGATAAGGTTGTGGCAACAGTATAGTGATTTTAAACTAGGAAATATGGCGGAATATGGATATTTAGGTAAATAGGTAAATTAAATATGATGTGATTCTCAAACTTTCTTAGATATTATTAAATTTATAATATTTTTTGTTGTTTGTATAGTATATACATTATTTACTCATCTATCGACTAAAATCACTCAGAAACATATTATTGTGTAAGTACTAATATTACAATAAACAAGCTAACGTAGTGAGTTTGATGGAAAGTTAAACAAACTTTTAGAACCTCTGGTCGCATACTCAAAGTGGACACGCGTAGCGTGTTCTTGGCATCCCACAAGGTATTCGTTTTTAGTATAAAAATAACTTCTTTCAAAGTAGAAACCACGTGAATATATGGTTATTCGTTTGGTAAATACCATGTACACAAATTCTTATTAAATTTTTTCATGTACTTTTCGAGATATAATCGAAAACTTATGGACACACGAGGCGTGTCCGCGGCGTGGCGAGTAGAATTTTCATGGACACGCGAGGCGTGTCGTTGGCTCCGAATGAGTTAATATATCAAAGTCAAAAGTCAAAATATGTTTATGTAAAATAGGTCTTATCTGAAGCTCTCTTTGAATGTTATCTTATGATCTAAGTATAAATTAAAAAAACTATTTCAAACATGGCACTGAGCATTGTCTTTACATATTTTTTACTGAGGTTAGTTCAGCTGAGACCCTAGCTTGGAGAAGAACTAACAAGAAACTCCGGAAATCAATTTATTATAATCACCCTTAACAAACATAAAAATTACAAAGAGTGAGCAAAAACCATAACGCTGGTAATACTAAATTTAACTTTCATACAAAATAACACGCAATGGCGGAAACGTCAAATTTAGTTCCAAGTTTGGCTACTGCCAATTTATGTGGCGAGATCTCTAAAAGAAGTTACCAAGCAATGAGTATTTACTATGAACGGTTATACAGTGGATTTCATTTATTACGACCTTGGTTGTAGCGTCCGTTCTATAGCGACGTTAAATCTAAGTCCCTTGAATTAAAGCATACTATAGTATGTACAAACATATGGCTATAGCAACTTTGGACGTAACGTCGAGTTCGGCTGTAGCGAAAATTTTTGAATAGTTAGAAATAAAGTCTTGGAAATCCCATGCAGATGTTGCGTTATTTTTACAATAAATCAATATAAACCATGTACACGTCCCTATCTTTTGCCTGTAACGACATCCGGATGTACGAAATCCACTGTATATTCAATGTGAAGCATATATTCTAAGTACCTTTGCTCATACACCTCTCCCTAATCCCAGATCCTTGAAGCATAGTCGTAATTAGCATTCGCCGACCAATGATGAAGTCATCAAGTATTAATATTATAATTTAATAAGCAATGGGTAGTAATAAAACACATGTGGTTGAAATTCAAAGAATTTTATTGTTAACTATAGTAAACTCTAATATTTGTTTTATTGTACTATTATTAAATGATACTTAAATAAAGAATTTGGAAACCTTAGTGAGACTTGAGACTCCTTATTTTCTTCCTCTCCTTGTAAATGCTCATCGTTTGGACTGAAGCAAATTAACAATTGGTAAGAAAATACATACATACACATTCACATCCTAAATTTAATCAATGGATGTTTCAAATGCACCTGGGTAAATAAACATACATAGACGTCCCTCCTCAGACTTACTCCACTAATTGACTTTGACAGCCTCACAACTGCGTCGCTGCTGCGACACTTCTGCCTCTCGGCTGTAAAATTGGCATTCTGCTAATATTTAAAGTTAAAGGCTATTGAGCGCTGCAACGTAATTGGCAGATAACTTTCCTAGTCTGATGGCGACCCCTCAGCCCCTAGATAGGCTGATGATTTATAAGTCACTCGATAGAAAATGACAACATCTATCTCTCATGAGCCGCCTATGTTGGCTTAAATAACAGTTTTTGAGATATAGCGGAAAAAGTGATTTGGAAAATGGGCCATTTTTATATCATTAGCGTATTGCCACCACCATACCCCACTATAGGGGATACAACCTATGTCATAAGATAGGGCAGAGTAATATTGATTGTATGACTGTAGCTTATGTTGGCTGAATGAGCGGCTCAGAAGGCTGAGGTATGACAAAACGAAATTGGCAGATAACTTGCCAAGTCTGATGGCGACCCCTCAGCCCCTATGATTTATATGTCAATCGAAAGCAAATGACAAGATATATCTCTCATGAACCGCTTATGTTGGCTAAAAAGACAGTTTTTGTGTTATGACAGAAAAACTAATTTCCTAAGAAATCGTCATTTTTATTTCCTCGTTGTATTACCAACCCCCCACCCCACTTAAAGGGAATGAAGTCTATGGTATTACCACAGATAATATAATACTATACAGTATTACATAGTATTACATAGCACTACTAGTTGGTTAACTCGTGTCAATAGATGATGATTGGTTAACTCGTGTGAATATGCTATGGCGTGATAGCATTTTTTAAGCACGTGCTATTGCATATATATTTTTAAGTCATATCTGTAGTTTCACTATGTTACGGTCATAAATACATAGTGCATGAAGAACAAGTCATTATGACGACAATATAGTATATTTCTTCATACATATCAATTATAATGCATCTTTAACCATTGAGGAAGTGTTTTTATTATAATTAGCCTATTTAGCATGGAATTTTAATACAATACATTGATTAACCAAATCTGAACAAAAAAAAATTTAATTGGTCGGTTTATATTGGCAGATAACTTTTGGCAGATAACTTCACACCGGTACAATTGCTAAGGTAGTAATTCTATGGAACCTCGAACCCACGTGTTGATCAGATAGTCAAGTACTCAATGTGACAGGTGGCAAGCCATGTTGCCATTTACAAGCACTTACTATTACCTGTTGAAAGAACAGGTAGGTTTCCTCACGCTGTATTCCCTCACCGTATAATTCGATGCATTTCGTATGTCATTAAAGAGTCCGCTTGAAAGTAGGTTCAGTGTGTCACATGTCTATTTATTAACGTATCTTGTAAAGGAGAATGGGGAAGCATGAACTATTATGTTCTTAAATACGCTACTTACATAAAGAAGCGGTTGGATGACCATAAATATGTTCCATTCCATATCTAACTGAATATTTCGTATTAATATATTTCAATGATTGACCAATCCTTATTAGTTCGGCGTATCGAATAGATGGCGTGTGTGTAGCAGAAAGAAAGTACTTACATATGTTTTGCCTCACAAAATGGCGTGTTTAAATTGACTCTTATACCCCCTCCATCCAGCGTACCTCGTTATGCCACGCTAGTTCCCATACAGATATAGCGTAAGGCCCACTCCTCTTAGCAATGGCTCCATGTAGAACGGCCACTCCAACTATCGCAAAAGGTGACACTTTCCTCGGAATATTAGTATATGCAATGTGTATAAGAAAAACGTGTTCTTTTTCAGACGCAAACGATTAAGCAGAACCGCGAGAAGGAGAAGCTGAAAGTGACCCACGACAAGCAGCTGGACGACCTGTCCAAGGACATCGACAACGTGAGCGCACACATATACATTCACTTCCCTTCATCCCTTCCGGGTAGGACAGAGCCTCGGAGACACGATCACATCTCCTCGGTCACAGCGTAAAATTAATTTGCGATTATAAATTGAATATTGGTGATAGGTTGCAAGCCCATCGCCCAACAGCTTCCATGTACCCCTAGTCCCTTAGTCGCCTCCTACGACATGCCGGGAGGAATGGCAGCCAGTAAGCATTATTTTCTGTCCCAGCTAGCACAGGACAAACGCTGTCCCTCCCGAACAGTGTCCAAATAATGTCGCTGCATGTGTCACCTTTCAGGGGATAGTCCGAGTGAAGTGTGTTGCGCGATGCTCGTGCTGTGCCCAGCTACAACTTGATTCGAACGCTCCTTGGGAGGCGTCAGTGGCAGCTTAGGCTAGTGCAGGGGCTAGCCTGTTCAATATTCCTAAGGTGCGAATGGTGTGCACTCGACGAAGCTTAGAACCTCGCGCAGGGTAAAGGAGAAGGCTGATTAGGTTATTGTGTCATTTATTGTAACTTCAAAGGAGAGAAAACAGATGAGTCCACTTTCCAACTGGGCCAAAGTGCCCATGAAGTTCCACAGATGAGGTGATTGATTATGTCTTGGGCGCTGCTGAAGACTGCGGCTGCGGATTTGCTGTAGACTTCAGTAATGGAAAGCAATCGCATCTTAATACTTTGTCTGAGCCGCAGGTTATTTCTTTGTCTGGGACTGTCCCGTTTTTATTTTCTCCCCCCAAGGAAATCTCTCCATCGCAAGTAAATTGTTTTCCATCGTCTGATTGGGCTCCAAAAACTAGTTTCAATAAAGAACCCTTAGGATCTTGTTTCTCCTTTCCCGAAACAACCGACACCAAGGAATTGTTGCTTTTCGAGTGAAGCAGTGCTTCTACGGCCCTGAGCTGGTACTGTGGCTCGTTTGGATGTTTGAGTTCAACCCACTTCTCAGTTTCATTCTATACAAGAAAAAAAAACTAGTTTATTCACGACTGATTGAACATTAATTATTAATCTTAAAAATAATTTATTTCTTGAAGACGCGATCGGTTAACCACCTGAATGCAAATCGTGAGATCCCGGGTTCCATTCCCGGTGGAGGCAGAGTTAATAACTACCGGTTTCTTTTGCTTTCCAGTCTGGTTGTTGATTAAATATACTGTATATGCATTTATCTATAAGCAATAAGTCTATGTTTTCTTAAATATACGTAGACTAGTACCCTTGAGACAAGTCTTAAATGAACTTATCAAGTGGCTTGCCAAATATTATTATTAATAACTAAACGGGACTTATCGCGTAAGTTTTTATGTAATAAAGGTACTTTTATTATTAACCCGACGTTTCGGCTACATTATTCGGTAACTTTATTATATAAAAACTTACGCGATAAGTCCCGTTTAGTTATTAATCATGAGTATAAATTGTGAAACTCTTAAAACTATAAATATTATTATTATATAAATCATAAAACTAAATTATCAATGATATTCTAATAGTTTAGTGTAGGTTTCTGAAATCGCGTCGTCATTGTATCGTCGCGGTATAGGTGGTTGATTTAAAAGAGGCACATGGAAAAGACAAAAGGACGTCTCATATCAGGTTCGAGAGAACGATCAGAGTCAGCAGGCGAGAGGAGGGAACGAGGACTCACCTTCGAGCTCTCAGCTCTCCCAGACAGTGGCAGCAGGACAGCGCTCAGCAGGAACAACGACATTGCGAGTAGGGACGCCATCTTGGCAATTGCTTCAGGTTGGATGCTCAGCTCGCTCGCTGCTTCCAATATATACCTTGGACACGCGTGGCACCGACAATCGATTGGTTCCGGTACACCGATAAGGCTAGAATTTCATCGTTTTTAGGGGCTCTGCGGACAAAAACCTACATCTAGAGTAGTGGGAGCTGCTGGCTTTCTTCTCAGCATATTTCACGAGGCGCCTGACACCCTGCTACAGAAGATGTAGGCAAGTCATTTCTATACTTTTCCCTCACTGAAATCAACAACATGCGAAGTCCTGATGCGATTAGCCGGGTCCACACCAGACGATCCATCGCGCTCCGATCGCGCGAGGCAGGAACGCGCTCCAAAGGGCACAAGATCCATGCACAAGATTTGGAGCGCGCGAAATGGATATTTTGCAAAGACATTTAAATGTTTATGGGACCGAAAAGATGTTCACCTTTATCTGACACTGATCGTGATTTGGATCCCTCACACCTATGTCCGCTTGTTTAGAGAAGGAGACGAGAGTTTGAAATGTTTTTCATTTTGTGCTAATGATGACGGAACCCGAATTCTTAAAGCGAAATTAATTGACCTCGGCCACTTGATTATTGATAATGCGGCTGTGAAATAGTACACGGCGAATTTGATTGATTCAATCATCATATGCTGTACTCAATTACAGCGTAACGTAACGAATCATGGAAATAGCCAACCAATTATAGAGATTAAAAAGTAATATTAAAGTACACAAATCTAATTCTACGTGGAATTTATTTAATTATTTTCAATTAATAATATACAACAGCCGTTTATGATTCGTCAACAAAGTCAAGTCAACAGCTCATTGAAAGTTGACAACACAAATATAAATTTTCGGTAGAATATTAAGTCAATTCTGATGCCAAACTGGCTAAATGCGTTTGAATCTTTTTCCTATTGGAGATACTAGGTTTGAATGCCAGTTCCGGTGCTCAGTCTTCTGGGTGTACAGAATCTCGGAGATACAATATTATCTCTTAGCATGAATTTGAGGTTGTGACGTTACATGGAACATTGGTGACAGTTTCTTAGCACATCGCCCAATAGATTCCATTGAACCCAAGTCTCCTGTGACATGCCGGGAAGAATGGCAGCTAGTTAGCATGCTTTTTACATCCCAGACTAACACATGTTCATTGCACGTCACGGTGAAAAAAGATTCACATTTTTCCATGATCCTGACAAACCACTTACTATATATATTCGACGAGTATGGCTGGCTAAATTTAACTTCAATAAGGAGATATAACCTCAATTCATTTTATAACTTCACAACCCTAATACATGCATACATGGCAACAATGTTTCTTAGTAGAAGTTTATTATTCATACATTAAGACAAGAAGGAAATTTCAGTAGTTGGGTGATTGAATCCAATGTTATTTGCAAGGCTAGGAGAAAAAGGCAATATCTTTCAATTTCACACATTACAAATGCTTACAGGGTAGTCAGAGAAGTCGGGCAGTTCAAGGTTTATGGATTGAACCTATTTACATACATACACCTCACGCCTGTCTCCCTGTAGAGGGATAGGCAGAGATCACGGATCCCCATCGGTCCCACTGACGGACCACTTTCGCTTCATTGACACTGATACATCTTCTCATACACACTCGGTTGGTATAGGTACTCTTAACGTCACCCTTTTTCAATATAGCGAATTTTTAAACCGATTTGTCACCAGATAAAACTACAATGCGAATGATTATGTTATGTGTACTTCTACGTCTACTCCGAAGAATTATGTCGATTCAGGAAGAGCTGCCTATCCTGCCAAGGATAATAGTCTATGTGTAACGGGGAGTAGAGATAGCGCCACATAAGGTGGCAGTTGGAGGCGTCGCCACAGTCGCGTAATTCAGTGTTACCAGTAAACACGCCAAAACTAGCGCTCACTGTGCCATACGGCTCGATACATTATAGGTTTCATTTGTAACGGTCTTTGGTTGCAGAGCTATAAACTCAAATAAAACAAATTAATATATCAACGTCAAAATATATTTATTTAAAATAGGCCCTATCACAAGCTCTCTTTGAATGTTATCTTATGATCTAAGTATAAATTAAAAAAACTATTTCAAACATGGCACTGAGCATTGTCTTTACATATTTTTTACCGAGGTTAGTTCAGCGGAGACCCTAGCTTGGAGAAGAACTAACAAGAAACTACGGAAATCAATTTATTATAATCACCCTTAACAAACATAAAAATTACAAAGATTAAGCAAAAAACACAACGCTGGTAATACTAAATTTACCTTTCATACAAAATAACACGCAATGGCGGAAACGTCAAATTTAGTTCCAAGTTTGGCTACTGCCAATTTATGTGGCGAGATCTCTAAAAGAAGTTACCAAGCAATGAGTATTTACTATGAACGGTTATACAGTGGATTTCATTTATTACGACCTTGGTTGTAGCGTCCATTCTATAGCGACGTTAAATCTAAGTCCCTTGAATTAAAGCATACTATAGTATGTACAAACATATGGCTATAGCAACTTTAGACGTAACGTCGAGTTCGGCTGTAGCGAAAATTTTTTAATAGTTAGTAATAAAGTCTAGGAAATCCCATGCAGATGTTGCGTAATTTTTACAATGAATCAATATAAACCATGTACACGTCCCTATCTTTTGCCTGTAACGACATCACAGTTGGCCCTTCGTCGTCGTTATATACGAAATCCACTGTATATTCAATGTGAAGCATATATTCTAAATAGCTTTGCTCATACACCTCTCCCTAATCCCAGATCCTTGAAGCATAGTCATAATTAGCATTCGCCGACCAACGATGAAGTCATCAAATATTAATATTATAATTTAATAAGCAATGGGTAGTAATAAAACACATGTGGTTGAAATTCAAAGCATTTTATTGTTAACTATTGTAAACTCTAATATTTGTTTTATTGTACTATTATATGATGCTTAAATAAAGAATTTGGAAACCTTAGTGAGAGAATGCTCATCGCTTGGACTGAAGCAAATAAACAATTGGTAAGAAAATACATACATACACATTCACATCCTAAACTTAATCAATGGATGTTTCAAATGCACCTGGGTAAATAAACATACATAGACGTCCCTCCTCAGACTTACTCCACTAATTAACTTTGACAGCCTCACAACTGCGTCGCTGCTGCGACACTTCTGCCTCTCGGCTGTAAAATTGGCATTCTGCTAATATTTAAAGTTAAAGGCTATTAAGCGCTGCAACGTAATTGGCAGATAACTTTCCAAGTCTGATGGCGACCCCTCAGCCCCTAGATAGGCTGATGATATATATGTCACTCGATAGAAAATGACAAGATCTATCTCTCATGAGCCGCCTCTGTTGGCTAAAAGCAGTTTTTAAGATATAGCGGAAACAGTGATTTCGAAAATTGGCCATTTTTATATTATTAGCGTATTGCCACCACCATACCCCACTATAGGGGATACAACCTATGTCATAAGATAGGGCAGAGTAATATTGATTGTATGACTGTAGCTTATGTTAGCTGAATGAGCGGCTCAGAAGGGGCAGACGAACGAGTCTGAGGTATGACAAAACGAAATTGGCAGATAACTTGCCAAGTATGATGGCGACCCCTCAGCCCCTAGATAGGCTAATGATTTATATGTCAATCGATAGCAAATGACAAGATCTATCTCTCATGAGCCGCTTATGTTGGCTAAAAAGACAGTTTTTGAGTTATGCCAGAAAAACTAATTTCCTAAGAAATCGTCATTTTTATTTCCTCGATGTATTACCAACCCCCCACCCCACTTAAAGGGAATGAAGTCTATGGTATTACATAGCACTACTAGTTGGTTAACTCGTGTCAATAGATGATAATGGCTTAATAAACAGTTAGGGGGATACAGGCTATTCAGCGCTGCAACGTAATTAGCAGATAACTTTCCAAGTCACCCCTCAGCCCCTAGATAGGCTGATGATTTATATGTCACTCGATAGAAAATGACAAGATGTCTCCTGTGCCGCCTATGTTGGCTAAAAACACAGTTTTTGAGATATAGCGGAAAAAGTGATTTCGAAAATTGGCCAATTTTATATCATTTGCATATTGCCACCCCCATACCCCACTATGGGGGATGAATATTATGTCATTAGATAAGTAGCTTTATTTTAGTCCTATGATGTTAGTTGTTTTTGACTAGATGAGATTTTCACAAGGTTTATTTGAATATTTACGAGGAAAGTAAGAAAATCATTTCATAGATACATTCCAACGTGAATTTCGACCCCTCAGCCCCTTCACAGGGGGATGATATTTAAATCAATTGATAGCCCTGAATTAGACTTATATTCGATATAGTGTAGGAGGTGGCTAAATGGCCAGATGTCATGTTATATTGGAAAACATTTTTCCAATATTTGTTATTCTGTTTTTTCAGCTAATTGTCTACCCTTTGCTTAATAGCAGGGGGTGAATATGCTATGGCGTGGAAGCATTTTTTAAGTACATGCTATTGCATATATATTTTTAAGTCATATCTGTAGTTTCACTATGTTACGGTCATAAATACATAGTGAAGAACAAGTCATTATGACGATAATATAGTATATTTCTTCATACATATCAATTATAATGCATCTTTAATCATTGAGGAAGTATTTTTATTATAATTAGCCTATTTAGCATGGATTTTTAATACAATACATCGATTAACCAAATCTGAACAAAAAAAAATTATTTGGTCGGGTTATATTGGCAGATAACTTTTGGCAGATAACTTCACACCGGTACAATCGCTAAGGTAGTAATTCTATGGAACCTCGAACCCACGTGTTGATCAGATAGTCAAGTACACAATGTGACAGGTGGAAAGCCATGTCGCCATTTACAAGCACTTACTATTACCTGTTGAAAGAACAGGTAGGTTTCCTCACGCTGTATTCCCTCACCGTATAATTCGATGCATTTCGTAAATATCATTAAAGAATCCGCTTGAAAGTAGATTCAGTGTGTCACATGTCTATTTATTAACGTATCTTGTGAAAGAGAATGGGGAAGCATGAACTATTATGTTCTTAAATACGCTACTTACATAAAGAAGCGGTTGGATGACCATAAATATGTTCCATTCCATATCTAACTGAATATTTCGTATTAATATATTTCAATGATTGACCAATCCTTATTAGTTCGGCGTATCGAATAGATGGTGTGTGTGTAGCAGAAAGAAAGTACTTACATATGTTTTGCCTCACAAAATGGCGTAAAAGCGTACCTCGTTATGCCACGCAAGTTCCCATACAGATATAGCGTAAGGCCCACTCCTCTTAGCAATGGCTCCATGTAGAACGGCCACTCCAACTATCGCAAAAGGTGACACTTTCCTCGGAATATTAGTATATGCAATGTGTATAAGAAAAACGTGTTCTTTTTCAGACGCAAACGATTAAGCAGAACCGCGAGAAGGAGAAGCTGAAAGTGACCCACGACAAGCAGCTGGACGACCTGTCCAAGGACATCGACAACGTGAGCGCACACATATACATTCACTTCCCTTCATCCCAAATATTGGTGATAGGTTGCAAGCCCATCGCCCGACAGCTTCCATGCACCCCTAGTCCCTTAGTCGCCTCCTACGACATGCCGGGAGGAATGGCAGCCAGTAAGCATTATTTTGTGTCCCAGCTAGCACAGGACAAACGCTGTCCCTCCCGAACAGTGTCCAAATAATTTCGCTGCATGTGTCACCTTTCAGGGGATAGTCCGAGGGAAGTGTGTTGCGCGATGCTCGTGCTGTGCCCAGCTACAACTTGATTCGAACGCTCCTTGGGAGGCGTCAGTGGCAGCTTAGGCTAGTGCAGGGGCTAGCCTGTTCAATATTCCTAAGGTGCGAATGGTGTGCACTCGACGAAGCTTAGAACCTCGCGCAGGGTAAAGGAGAAGGCTGATTAGGTTATTGTGTCATTTATTGTAACTTCAAAGGAGAGAAAACAGATGAGTCCACTTTCCAACTGGGCCAAAGTGCCCATGAAGTTCCACAGATCAGGTGATTGATTATGTCTTGGGCGCTGCTGCAGACTGCGGGTGCGGATTTGCTGGAGAAATCAGTAATGGAAAGCATTCGCATCTATCAACTTTGTCTGGGATTGGTCCGTCAGGTACCAATTCCGCAATGGCAATCTCTCCATCGCAAGTATATTGTTTTCCATCTTCTGATTGGGCACCAAAAACTAGTTGTAATACAGAACCCCCAATAACATCTTTCTCCTTTCCCGAAACAACCGACAAAAAGGAATTGTTGCTTTTCAAGTAAAGCAGTGCTTCTACGGCCCTGAGCTGGTACTGCGGCTCGTTTGGATGTTTGAGTTCTTTCCACTCGCCAATTTCATCCTATACAAGAAAAAAAACTAGTTTATTCACGACTGATTACTAACCACCTGAATGCAAATCGTGAGATCCCGGGTTCCATTCCCGGTGGAGGCAGAGTTAATAACTACCGGTTTCTTCTGCTTTCCAGTCTGGTTGTTGATTAAATATACTATATATGCATTTATCTATATGCAATAAGTCTATGTTTTCTTAAATATACGTAGACTAGTACCCTTGACAAAAGTCTTAAATGAACTTATTAAGTGGATTGCCAAATATTATTATTAATAAATAAACGGGACTTATCGCATAAGTTTTTATGTAATAAAGGTGCTTTTATTATTAACCCGACGTTACGGCTACTTTATTCGGTAACTTTATTATATAAAAACTTACGCGATAAGTCCCGATTAGTTATTAATCATGAGTATAAATCGTGAATCTCTTAAAACTATAAATATTATTATTATATAAATCATAAAACTAAATTATCAATGATATTCTAATAGTTTAGTGTAGGTTTCTGAAATCGCGTCGTCATTGTATCGTCGCGGTATAGGTGGTTGATTTAAAAGAGGCACATGGAAAAGACAAAAGGACGTCTCATATCAGGTTCGAGAGAACGATCAGAGTCAGCAGGCGAGAGGAGGGAACGAGGACTCACCTTCGAGCTCTCAGCTCTCCCAGACAGTGGCAGCAGGACAGCGCTCAGCAGGAACAACGACATTGCGAGTAGGGAGGCCATCTTGGCAATTGCTTCAGGTTGGATGCTCAGCTCGCTCGCTGCTTCCAATATATACCTTGGACACGCGTGGCACCGACAATCGATTGGTGCCGGTACACCGATAAGGCTAGAATTTCATCGTTTTTAGGGGCTCTGCGGACAAAAACCTACATCGAGAGTAGTGGGAGCTGCTGGCTTTCTTCTCAGCATATTTTACGAGGCGCCTGACACCCTGCTTCAGAAGATGTAGGCAAGTCACTACTATGCTTTTCCCTCACTGAAATCAACAACATGCGAAGTCCTGATGCGATTAGCCGGGTCCACACCAGACGATCCATCGCGCTCCGATCGCGCGAGGCAGGAACGTGCTCCAAAGGCGCGCTCGGTGTGGACGTGCCTCGCGCGATCCATGCACAAGATTTGGAGCGCGCGAAATGGATATTTTGCAAAGACATTTAAATGTTTATGGGACCGAAAAGATGTTCACCTTTATCTGACACTGATCGAGATTTGGATGCCTCACACCTGTGTCCGCTTGTTTAGAGAAGGAGACGAGAGTTTGAAATGTTTTTCATTTTGTGCTAATGATGACGGAACCCGAATTCTTAAAGCGAAATTATTGATCTCGGCCATTTGATTATTGATAATGCGGCTGTGAAATAGTACACGGCGAATTTGATTGATTCAATCATCGTATGCTGTACTCAATTACAGCGTAACGTAACGAATCATGGAAATAGCCAACCAATTATAGAGATTAAAAAGTAATATAAAAGTACACGAATCTAATTCTATGTGGAATTTATTTAATTATTTTCAATGATTAAATTATTTTGGCGCCTTGTCATGTCTCCCGGAGCGCTGTCGAGGCGGGATCTGCTGCTGCTGCGGCAGAGAGTTTGAAGCGGCGAAAATATTCTTCACTTGGTGGGGAATATAGTTTTGTTCCTTTCGCCGTTGAAACTCTCGGCTCTTGGGGGGCGCGGCTCATGGGGTCATAAGGGATCTTGCCCATCGCCTGCAAGAGTCCAGTGGGGATCGCAGGGCTGGTAGCTTCCTCCGCCAGAGAATTAGTCAATTAGTCTATTCAGAGGGGGAATGCTGCCAGCATATTGGGCACTCTGCGCTCCAATGACAGCGACAATTTTTTAGACATATTTAATTTATAGGTAATTTAATTTAATTAGTTTTAAGTTTGTAAATATTTTGTTAGTTTTAATTCCTTGTTTTATTGTATATAACTTAATTTGAATTTATGAATAAATATTAAGACTTATAAAAAAAAATTATTTTCAATTAATAATATACAACAGCCGTTTATGATTCGTCATCAAAGTCAAGTCAACAGCTCATTGAAAGTTGAAAACACAAATATTAATTTTCGGTAGAATATTTAGTCAATTGTGATGCCAAACTGGCTAACTACGTTTGAATCTTTTTCCTATTGGAGATACTAGGTTCGAATGCCAGTTCCGGTGCTCAGTCTTTTGGGTGTACAGAATCTCGGAGATGCAATATTATCTCTTAGCATGAATTTGAGGTTGTGACGTTACATGGAACATTGGTGACAGTTTCTTAGCACATCGCCCAATAGATTCCATTGAACCCAAGTCTCCTGCGACATGCCGGGAAGAATGGCAGCTAGTTAGCATGCTTTTTACATCCCAGCTAGCACAGATTCATTGCACGTCACGGTGAAAAAAGATTCGCGTTTTTCCATGATTCTGACAAACCACTTACTATATATATTCGACGAGTATGGCTGGCTACGTTTAACTTCAATAAGGAGATATGACCTCAATTTATTTTATAACTTCACAACCCTAATACATGCATACATGGCAACAATGTTTCTTAGTAGAAGTTTATTATTCATACATTAAGACAAGAAGGAAATTTCAGTAATTGGGTGATTCAATCCAATGTTATTTGCAAGGCTAGGAGAAAAAGGCAATATCTTTCAATTTCACACATTACAAATGCTTATAGGGTAGTCAGAGAAGTCGGTCAGTTCAAGGTTTATGGATTGAACCTATTTACATACATACACCTCACGCCTGTCTCCCTGTAGAGGGATAGGCAGAGATCACGGATCCCCATCGGTCCCACTGACGAACCACTTTCGCTTCATTGACACTGATACATCTTCTCATACACACTCGGTTGGTATAGGTACAATTAACGTCACCCTTTTTCAATTTAGCGAATTTTTAAATCGATTTGTCACCAGATAAAACTACAATCCGAATGATTATGTTATGTGTACTTCTACGTCTACTCCGAAGAATTATGTCGATTCAGGAAGAGCTGCCTACCCTGCCAAGGATAATAGTCTATGTGTAACGGGGAGTAGAGATCGCGCCACATAAGGTGGCAGTTGGAGACGTCGCCACAGTCGCGTAATTCAGTGTTACCAGTAAACTCGCCAAAACTAGCACTCACTGTGCCATACGGCTCGACACATTATAGGTTTCATTTGTAACGGTCTTTGGTTGCAGAGCTATAAACTCAAATAAAACAAATTAATATATCAAAGTCAAAAGTCAAAAGATGTTTATTTAAAATAGGCCCTATCACAAGCTCTCTTTGAATGTTATCTTATGATCTAAGTATAAATTAAAAAAACTATTTCAAACATGGCACTGAGCATTGTCTTTACATATTTTTTACCGAGGTTAGTTCAGCGGAGACCCTAGCTTGGAGAAGAACTAACAAGAAACTCCGGAAATCAATTTATTATAATCACCTTTAACAAACATAAAAATTACAAAGAGTGAGCAAAAAACACAACGCTGGTAATACTAAATTTACCTTTCATACAAAATAACACGCAATGGGGGAAACGTAAAATTTAGTTCCAAGTTTGCCGTCTGCCACCTTATGTGGCGCGATCTCTAGCTTGCACCGTTAAATGTGTGAGTTTTAAAAGAAGTTACCAACAATTAGTATTTACTATGAACGGTTATACAGTGGATTTCATTTATTACGACCTTAGTTGTAGCGTCGTCTATAGCGACGTTAAATCTAAGTCCCATGAATTAAAGCATACTATAGTATGTACAAACATATGGCTATAGCAACTTTGGACGTAACGTCGAGTTCGGCTGTAGCGACAAGTTTTGAATAGTTAATAATAAAGTCTTGGAAATCCCATGCAGATGTTGCGTAATTTTTAAAATAAATCAATATAAACCAACGACATCCGGATGTACGAAATCCACTGTATATTCAAGGTGAAGCATATATTCTAAGTAGCTTTGCTCATACACCTCTCCCTAATCCCAGATCCTTGAAGCATAGTCGTAATTAGCATTCGCCGACCAATGATGAAGTCATCAAATATTAATATTATAATTTAATAAGCAATGGGTAGTAATAAAACACATGTGGTTGAAATTCAAAGAATTTTATTGTTAACTATTGTAAACTCTAATATTTGTTTTATTTTACTATTATTAAATGATACTTAAATAAAGAATTTGGAAACCTTAGTGAGACTTGAGACTCCTTATTTTCTTCCTCTCCTTGTAAATGCTCATCGCTTGGACTGAAGCAAATAAACAATTGGTAAGAAAATACATACATACACATTCTCATCCTAAATTTAATCAATGGATGTTTCAAATGCACCTGGGTGAATAAACATACATAGACGTCCCTCCTCAGACTTACTCCACTAATTAACTTTGACAGCCTCACAACTGCGTCGCCGCTGCGACACTTCTGCCTCTCGGCTGTAAAATTGGCATTCTGCTAATATTTAAAGTTAAAGGCTATTAAGCGCTACAACGTAATTGGCAGATAACTTTCTAAGTCTGATGGCGCCCCTCAGCCCCTTTATTTTAGATTTATAAGTCACTCGATAGAAAATGACAAGATCTATCTCTCATGAGCCGCCTATGTCGGCTAAAAACACAGTTTTTGAGATATAGCGGAAAAAGTGATTTGGAAAATTGGCCATTTTTATATCATTAGCGTATTGCCACCCCCATACCCCACTATAGGGGATACAACCTATGTCATAAGATAGGGCAGAGTAATATTGATTGTATGACTGTAGCTTATGTTGGCTGAATGAGCGGCTCAGAAGGGGCAGACGAACGAGTCTGAGGTATGACAAAACGAAATTGGCAGATAACTTGCCAAGTATGATGGCGACCCCTCAGCCCCTAGATATGCTAATGATTTATATGTCAATCGAGAGCAAATGACAAGATCTATCTCCCATGAGCCGCTTATGTTAGCTAAAAAGACAGTTTTTGTGTTATGACAGAAAAACTAATTTCCTAAGAAATCGTCATTTTTATTTCCTCGATGTATTACCAACCCCCCACCCCACTTAAAGGGAATGAAGTCTATGGTATTACATAGCACTACTAGTTGGTTAACTCGTGTCAATAGATGATAATGGCTTAATAAACAGTTAGGGAGATACAGGCTATTCAGCGCTGCAACGTAATTAGCAGATAACTTTCCAAGTCTGATAGCCACCCTTCAGCCCCTAGATAGGCTGATGATTTATATGTCAATCGATAGCAAATGACAAGATCTATCTTTCATGAGCCGTTTATGTTGGCTAAAAGGACAGTTTTTGAGTTATGACAGAAAATTTAATTTCCTAAGCAATCGTCATTTTTATTTCCTCGATGTATTACCAACCCCCCACCCCACTTAAGAGGAATGAAGTCTATGGTATTACATAGCACTACTAGTTGGTTAACTCGTGTCAATAGATGATAATGGCTTAATAAACAGTTAGGGAGATACAGGCTATTCAGCGCTGCAACGTAATTGGCAGATAACTTTCCAAGTCTGATGGCGACCCGTCAGCCCCTAGATAGGCTAATGATTTATATGTCACTCGATAGAAAATGACAAGATCTATCTCTCATGAGCCGCCTATGTCGGCTAAAAACACAGTTTTTGAGATATAGCGGAAAAAGTGATTTCGAAAATTGGCTAATTTTATATCATTTGCATATTGCCACCCCCATACCCCACTATGGGGGATGAATATTATGTCATTAAATAAGTGGCTTTATTTTGGTCCTATGATGTTAGTTGTTTTTGACTAGATGAGATTTTCACAAGGTTTATTTGAATATTTGTGAGGAAAATAAGAAAATCATTTCATAGATACATTCCAACGTGAATTTCGACCCCTCAGCCCCTTCACAGGGGGATGATATTTATATCAATTGATAGCCCTGAATTAGACTTATATTCGATATAGTGTAGGAGGTGGCTAAATGGCCAGATGTCATGTTATATTGGAAAACATTCTTCAAATATTTGTTTTTCTGTTTTTTTGAGCTTATTGTCTACCCTTTGCTTAATAGCAGGGGGTGAATATGCTATGGCTTGGAAGCATTTTTTAAGCACGTGCTATTGCATATATATTTTTAAGTCATATCTGTAGTTTCACTATGTTACGGTCATAAATACATAGTGCATGAAGAACAAGTCATTATGACGATAATATAGTATATTTCTTCATACATATCAATTATAATGCATCTTTAATCACTGAGGAAGTGTTTTTATTATAATTAGCCTATTTAGCATGGATTTTTAATACAATACATCGATTAACCAAATCTGAACAAAAAAAAATTTATTTGGTTGGGTTATATTGGCAGATAACTTTTGGCAGATAACTTCACACCGGTACAATTGCTAAGGTAGTAATTCTATGGAACCTCGAACCCACGTGTTGATCAGATAGTCAAGTACTCAATGTGACAGGTGGCAAGCCATGTTGCCATTTACAAGCACTTACTATTACCTGTTGAAAGAACAGGTAGGTTTCCTCACGCTGTATTCCCTCACCGTATAATTCGATGCATTTCGTATGTCATTAAAGAGTCCGCTTGAAAGTAGATTCAGTGTGTCACATGTCTATTTATTAACGTATCTTGTGAAAGAGAATGGGGAAGCATGAACTATTATGTTCTTGAATACGCTACTTACATAAAGAAGCGGTTGGATAGCCATAAATATGTTCCATTCCATATCTAACTGAATATTTCGTATTAATATATTTCAATGATTGACCAATCCTTATTAGTTCGGCGTATCGAATAGATGGCGTGTGTGTAGCAGAAAGAAAGTACTTACATATGTTTTGCCTCACAAAATGGCGTGTTTAAATTGATTCTTATACCCCCTCCATCCAGCGTACCTCGTTATGCCACGCTAGTTCCCATACAGATATAGCGTAAGGCCCACTCCTCTTAGCAATGGCTCCATGTAGAACGGCCACTCCAACTATCGCAAAAGGTGACACTTTCCTCTGAATATTAGTATATGCAATGTGTATAAGAAAAACGTGTTCTTTTTCAGACGCAAACGATTAAGCAGAACCGCGAGAAGGAGAAGCTGAAAGTGACCCACGACAAGCAGCTGGACGACCTGTCCAAGGACATCGACAACGTGAGCGCACACATATACATTCACTTCCCTTCATCCCTTCCGGGTAGGACAGAGCCTCGGAGACACGATCACATCTCCTCGGTCACAGCGTAAAATTAATTTGCGATTATAAATTGAATATTGGTGATAGGTTGCAAGCCCATCGCCCAACAGCTTCCATGCACCCCTAGTCCCTTAGTCGCCTCCTACGACATGCCGGGAGGAATGGCAGCCAGTAAGCATTATTTTCTGTCCCAGCTAGCACAGGACAAACGCTGTCCCTCCCGAACAGTGTCCGAATAATTTCGCTGCATGTGTCACCTTTCAGGGGATAGTCCGAGTGAAGTGTGTTGCGCGATGCTCGTGCTGTGCCCAGCTACAACTTGATTCGAACGCTCCTTGGGAGGCGTCAGTGGCAGCTTAGGCTAGTGCAGGGGCTAGCCTGTTCAATATTCCTAAGGTGCGAATGGTGTGCACTCGACGAAGCTTAGAACCTCGCGCAGGGTAAAGGAGAAGGCTGATTAGGTTATTGTGTCATTTATTGTAACTTCAAAGGAGAGAAAACAGATGAGTCCACTTTCCAACTGGGCCAAAGTGCCCATGAAGTTCCACAGATGAGGTGATTGATTATGTCTTGGGCGCTGCTGAAGACTGCGGCTGCGGATTTGCTGTAGACTTCAGTAATGGAAAGCAATCGCATCTTAATACTTTGTCTGAGCCGCAGATTATTTCTTTGTCTGGGACTGTCCCGTTTTTATTTTCTCCCCCAAGGAAATCTCTCCATCGCAAGTAAATTGTTTTCCATCGTCTGATTGGGCACCAATCACTAGTTGTAATAAAGAACCCTTAGGAAGTTGTTTCTCCTTTCCCGAAACAACCGACACCAAGGAATTGTTGCTTTTCGAGTGAAGCAGTGCTTCTACGGCCCTGAGCTGGTACTGCGGCTCGTTTGGATGTTTGAGTTCAACCCACTTCTCAGTTTCATTCTATACAAGAAAAAAAACTAGTTTATTCACGACTGATTGAACGTTAATTACACTGGTCTACATCAAAATTGCCTTTTACATGAAAATATACTACATTGATAGTATTTCACTCGCTGAACATGAATATACCAGTTAAAATTCATAATTAGCTCTTATTGTGCATTTATGCTATATAAACACAATAGCGGGTAAAGCGACAGATTTACCACATTAATGATGATAACTTAAAATATTTAGTGATCACCTGTGGAAATTTTATTATTTCACAGTTGTTTGTTGTGTTTAAAGTTGACTGTGTTTCGTTCAACAGTTAAAACTAGAAAATGTCACCGTTTTTTTAAATTTTTACTGGAAAATTTACAGTTTTCGTTATGACGCGTAAATGTTTAATAGTGCAGACGATTTTTGCAACATTTGTGGTAAGGTGACCCTTACTAACAAAAGATGCTCAATAACACAACGTTTAGAAGCAGCTTACTTCCATTATTTTGGAATTAATATTAAAACCAAGACAAATCGTGGTACACAATAACGTCAAGCACCTTCCTCTAGTTAATACCCAAAAAAAATTTCTACCAGCTTTACATATCAAAATTGGGACTAATGAAAAACTTTATGAAGGCTTTCAACATGGATGGACCAGCATTCCAATATCTGCGAAGTAAATTTCCACGTATAAGCGACCCCAAAATTAAACAAGGAATATTTTATCGGACCTCAAAGAAGACAGATACTAAAGGACCAAAACTTTGATTCAGTTTTACTTTGAAAAAGAAGCATGGGAATCTTTAAGAGCAGTTGTTCATGTTTTTTTTTGGTAATAAGAGTAATGACAATAATGTTGAACTTGTGAACAATCTCCTTCAAAAGTATCAACAGTTGGGTTGCAATACCTCCCAAATAATTCATTTTCTTCACTCTCATCTTGATCATTTCCCTTCTAACTGCGGTGATGTAAGTGACGAACAATGAAAAGGAGATACCAGGGCTGATGGAATGCGTCAATGTTAGTGGACTACTGCTGAAATTTCCCTAACGGTGATTACAAAAGACAAACTAAAAAGAAGAGAAAAATCTTAATCAAATACGTTATTTTTTATTAATTGTAATATTTCACGTTTTATGTTAGTAAAAATCAAAAAAGAATAGAAAATAATTGAAATAGTTTTTTAGAAATAGTTTTTTTAAATAAAGTTTTTTGCACTTTAACGTGTTACTAAAAGTAAAATTTTGTATATTAGGTATATTTCCAAAATAAGAGCTAATTAAAAAAACATAAGTATTATTGTTTTCTTATTCAGTAACCTCAAATAATATAAAAATAAAGTTTTTAATTGAAAGGCACACAAAAAGTTAGATTTTGTAGACCAGTGTTATTAAACTTAAAAATAATTTATTTTTTGAAGACGCGATCGATTAACCACCTGAATGCTAATCGTGAGATCCCGGGTTCCATTCCCGGTGGAGGCAGAGTTAATAACTACCGGTTTCTTCTGCTTTCCAGTCTGGTTGTTGATTAAATATACTATATATGCATTTATCTATATGCAATAAGTCTATGTTTTCTTAAATATACGTAGACTAGTACCCTTGACAAAAGTCTTAAATGAACTTATCCAGTGGCTTACCAAATATTATTATTAATAAATAAACGGGACTTATCGCGTAAGTTTTTATGTAATAAAGGTACTTTTATTATTAACCCGACGTTTCGGCTACAATATTCGGTAACTTTATTATATAAAAACTTACGCGATAAGTCCCGTTTAGTTATTAATCATGAGTATAAATTGTGAAACTCTTAAAACTATAAATATTATTATTATATAAATCATAAAACTAAATTATCAATGATATTCTAATAGTTTAGTGTAGGTTTCTGAAATCGCGTCGTCATTGTATCGTCGCGGTATAGGTGGTTGATTTAAAAAAGGCCCATGGAAAAGACAAAAGGACGTCTCATATCAGGTTCGAGAGAACGATCAGAGTCAGCAGGCGAGAGGAGGGAACGAGGACTCACCTTCGAGCTCTCAGCTCTCCCAGACAGTGGCAGCAGGACAGCGCTCAGCAGGAACAACGACATTGCGAGTAGGGACGCCATCTTGGCAATTGCTTCAGGTTGGATGCTCAGCTCGCTGGCTGCTTCCAATATATACCTTGGACACGCGTGGCACCGACAATCGATTGGTTCCGGTACACCGATAAGGCTAGAATTTCATCGTTTTTAGGGGCTCTGCGGACAAAAACCTACATCTAGAGTAGTGGGAGCTGCTGGCTTTCTTCTCAGCATATTTTACGAGGCGCCTGACACCCTGCTTCAGAAGATGTAGGCAAGTCACTTCTATGCTTTTCCCTCACTGAAATCAACAGCATGCGAAGTCCTGATGCGATTAGCCGGGTCCACACAAGACGATCCATCGCGCTCCGATCGCGCGAGGCAGGAACGCGCTCCAAAGGCACAAGATCCATGCACAAGATTTGGAGCGCGCGTAATGGATATTTTGCAAAGACATTTAAATGTTTATGGGACCGAAAAGATGTTCACCTTTATCTGACACTGATTGTGATTTGGATGCCTCACACCTGTGTCCGCTTGTTTAGAGAAGGAGACGAGAGTTTGAAATGTTTTTCATTTTGTGCTAATGATGACGGAACCCGAATTCTTAAAGCGAAATTAATTGACCTCGGCCACTTGATTATTGATAATGCGGCTGTGAAATAGTACACGGCGAATTTGATTGATTTAATCATCATATGCTGTACTCAATTACAGCGTAACGTAACGAATCATGGAAATAGCCAACCAATTATAGAGATTAAAAAGTAATATAAAAGTACACAAATCTAATTCTATGTGGAATTTATTTAATTATTTTCAATTAATAATAATAACATACAACAGCCGTTTATGATTCGTCATCAAAGTCAAGTCAACAGCTCATTGAAAGTTGAAAACACAAATATTAATTTTCGGTAGAATATTTAGTCAATTGTGATGCCAAACTGGCTAACTACGTTTAAATCTTTGTCCTATTGGAGAGACTAGGTTCGAATGCCAGTCCTGGTGCTCAGTCTTCTGGGTGTACAGAATCTCGGAGATACAATATTATCTCTTAGCATGAATTTGAGGTTGTGACGTTACATGGAACATTGGTGACAGTTTCTTAGCACATCGCCCAATAGATTCCATTGAACCCAAGTCTCCTGCGACATGCCGGAAAGAATGGCAGCTAGTTAGCATGCGTTTTACATCCCAGACTAACACAGGTTCATTGCACGTCACGGTGAAAAAAAGATTCGAATTTTTCCATGATCCTGACAAACCACTTACTATATATATTCGACGAGTATGGCTGGCTAAATTTAACTTCAATAAGGAGATATAACCTCAATTTATTTTATAACTTCACAACCCTAATACATGCATACATGGCAACAATGTTTCTTAGTAGAAGTTTATTATTCATACATTAAGACAAGAAGGAAATTTCAGTAATTGGGTGATTCAATCCAATGTTATTTGCAAGGCTAGGAGAAAAAAGCAATATCTTTCAATTTCACACATTACAAATGCTTATAGGGTAGGCAGAGAAGTCGGTCAGTTCAAGGTTTATGGATTGAACCTATTTACATACATACACCTCACGCCTGTCTCCCTGTAGAGGGATAGGCAGAGATCACGGATCCCCATCGGTCCCACTGATGGACTCATACACACTCGGTTGGTATAGGTACTCTTAACGTCACCCTTTTTCAATATAGCGAATTTTTAAATCGATTTGTCACCAGATAAAACTACAATGCGAATGATTATGTTATGTGTACTTCTTCGTCTACTCCGAAGAATTATGTCGATTCAGGAAGAGCTGCCTACCCTGCCAAGGATAATAGTCTATGTGTAACGGGGAGTAGAGATCGCGCCACATAAGGTGGCAGTTGGAGGCGTCGCCACAGTCGCGTAATTCAGTGTTACCAGTAAACACGCCAAACCTAGCACTCACTGTGCCATACGGCTCGATACATTATAGGTTTCATTTGTAACGGTCTTTGGTTGCAGAGCTATAAACTCAAATAAAACAAATTAATATATCAAAGTCAAAAGATGTTTATTAAAAATAGGCCCTATCACAAGCTCTCTTTGAATGTTATCTTATGATCTAAGTATAAATTAAAAAAACTATTTCAAACATGACACTGAGCATTGTCTTTACATATTTTTTACCGAGGTTAGTTCAGCGGAGACCCTATCTTGGAGAAGAACTAACAAGAAACTCCGGAAATCAATTTATTAATAATCACCCTTAACAAACATAAAAATTACAAAGAGTGAGCAAAAAACACAACGCTGGTAATACTAAATTTACCTTTCATACAAAATAACACGCAATGGCGGTAACGTCAAATTTAGTTCCAAGTTTGCCGTCTGCCACCTTGTGTGTGCTATGTGGCGCGATCTCTAGCTTGCACCGTTAAATGTGTGAGTTGTAAAAGAAGTTACCAAGCAATTAGTATTTACTATGAACGGTTATACAGTGGATTTCATTTATTACGACCTTGGTTGTAGCGTCGATAGCTTAACTGACCACCTTAGTCTGCTTGGCACTGAGCTCACTAATACCTTGAACTTTGGTGAAAACATAGAATCAAAGGCCAAACTGGCAGCGAAAAAACTTGGCATCCTCAACAAGGTTAAGCAGTATTTCCTACCAGGGCAGCTCTTAACATTATACAGGGCTCAGGTCCGATCTTGTATGGAGTACTGCAGCCACCTCTGGGACGGCTCTGCCAAATATCAGCTAAATGCCCTTGATTCTATCGAGCGCAGAGCTAAGCGACTGATTGGCGAGGATAAACTTGTCTCTAGGCTTCATAGCCTAGCTCACAGACGCAAAGTTGCCAGCCTTTGCGTTTTTTACAGGCTGTACTTCGAAGAGTGTGCGAAAGGATTGCACGAGCTTATACCGCCCTCCCCTTTTTACCACCGAACACGAAGATGCACAAAGAGGTATCATCCACACCTTGTGAATTTGCCAAGTGCCCGTACGAATCGCTTTAAAGCGTCCTTTATTATGCGGGCTGGCAAGGAGTGGAATTCCCTGCCTGCGTCTGTATTTCCGGAAGGGTACAATCCACAGACTTTTAAATCGCGGGTGCATAAGCACTTTCTGGGAGAGCTCGGTCCACCTTAGGGCTGACCAATCCAACTACTTAGATTAGTACGGGACAAGAGCAATCCCATTCTAAATAAAAAAAATATATAAAAAAAATTTCCTTGAATTATAGCATACTATAGTATGTACAAACATATGGCTATAGCAACTTTGGACGTAACGTCGAGTTCGGCTGTAGCGACAATTTTTGTATAGTTAGTAATAAATTCTTGGAAATCCCATGCAGATGTTGCGTTATTTTTACAATAAATCAATGTAAACCATGTACACGTCCTATCTTTTGCCTGTAACGACATCCGGATGTACGAAATCCACTGTATATTCAATGTGAAGCATATATTCTAAGTACCTTTGCTCATACACCTCTCCCTAATCCCAGATCCTTGAAGCATAGTCATAATTAGCATTCGCCGACCAACGATGAAGTCATCAAATATTAATATTATTATTTAATAAGCAATGGGTAGTAATAAAACACATGTGGTTGAAATTCAAAGAATTTTATTGTTAACTATTGTAAACTCTAATATTTGTTTTATTGTACTATTATTAAATGATACTTAAATAAAGAATTTGGAAACCTTAGTGAGACTTGAGACTCCTTATTTTCTTCCTCTCCTTGTAAATGCTCATCGCTTGGACTGAAGCAAATAAACAATTGGTAAGAAAATACATACATACACATTCACATCCTAAATTTATTCAATGGATGTTTCAAATGCACCTGGGTAAATAAACATACATAGACGTCCCTCCTCAGACTTACTCCACTAATTAACTTTGACAGCCTCACAACTGCGTCGCTGCTGCGACACTTCTGCCTCTCGGCTGTAAAATTGGCATTCTGCTAATATTTAAAGTTAAAGGCTATTAAGCGCTGCAACGTAATTGGCAGATAACTTTCCAAGTCTGATGGCGACCCCTCAGCCTCTAGATAGGCTGATGATTTATATGTCGCTCGATAGAAAATGACAAGATCTATCTCTCATGAGCCGCCTATGTTGGCTTAAATAACAGTTTTTGAGATATAGCGGAAAAAGTGATTTGGAAAATGGGCCATTTTTATATCATTAGCGTATTGCCACCACCATACCCCACTATGGGGGGATGAATATTATGTCATTAGATAAGTGGCTTTATTTTAGTCCTATGATGTTAGTTGTTTTTGACTAGATGACATTTTCACAAGGTTTATTTGAATATTTGTGAGGAAAGTAAGAAAATCATTTCATAGATACATTCTAACGTGAATTTCGACCCCTCAGCCCCTTCACAGGGGTGATATTTATATCAATTGATAGCCCTGAATTAGACTTATATTCGATATAGTGTAGGAGGTGGCTAAATGGCCAGATGTCATGTTATATTGGAAAACATTTTTCAAATATTTGTTATTCTGTTTCTTCAGCTAATTGTCTACCCTTTGCTTAATAGCAGGGGGTGAATATGCTATGGCATGGAAGCATTTTTTAAGCACGTGCTATTGCATAATATAGATTTTTAAGTCATATCTGTAGTTTCACTATGTTACGGTCATAAATACATAGTGCATGAAGAACAAGTCATTATGACGATAATATAGTATATTTCTTCATACATATCAATTATAATGCATCTTTAATCATTGAGGAAGTGTTTTTATTATAATTAGCCTATTTAGCATGGATTTTTAATACAATACATCGATTAACCAAATCCGAACAAAAAAAAAATTATTTGGTCGGGTTATATTGGCAGATAACTTTTGGCAGATAACTTCACACCGGTACAATTGCTAAGGTAGTAATTCTATGGAACCTCGAACCCACGTGTTGATCAGATAGTCAAGTACTCAATGTGACAGGTGGCAAGCCATGTCGCCATTTACAAGCACTTACTATTACCTGTTGAAAGAACAGGTAGGTTTCCTCACGCTGTATTCCCTCACCGTATAATTCGATGCATTTCGTATGTCATTAAAGAGTCCGCTTGAAAGTAGATTCAGTGTGTCACATGTCTATTTATTAACGTATCTTGTGAAAGAGAATGGGGAAGCATGAACTATTATGTTCTTCAATACGCTACTTACATAAAGAAGCGGTTGGATGACCATAAATATGTTCCATTCCATATCTAACTGAATATTTCGTATTAATATATTTCAATGATTGACCAATCCTTATTAGTTCGGCGTATCGAATAGATGGCGTGTGTGTAGCAGAAAGAAAGTACTTAGAGTACCCGCCACATAAGGTGGCAGTAGCCAAACTTGGAACTAAATTTGACGTTTCCGCCATTGCGTGTTATTTTGTATGAAAGGTAAATTTAGTATTACCAGCGTTGTGTTTTTTGCCCACTCTTTGTAATTTTTATGTTTGTTAAGGGTGATTATAATAAATTGATTTCTGGAGTTTCTTGTTAGTTCTTCTCCAAGGGTCTCCGCTGAACTTCTTCTTCTCAATCGTTACGCTCTTATCAGAGCGGTCGTGGTCTTCATGACGTGGCATCTTGAGCAGCCGAAATGGTTGGTGAACTAACCTCGGTAAAAATATGTAAAGACAATGCTCAGTGCCATGTTTGAAATAGTTTTTTTACATACATACATACACATCACGCCTGATTCCCTGTAGAGGGGTAGGCAGAGATCACGGATCCCCATTTGTCCCGATCCTGACAGACCACTTTCGCTTCATTGACATTCATACATTCTCTTATACACTCTCGGCGGTTATAGGTACTCCTAACGTCACCTTTTTTCAATATAGCGTCTATCTGACTGTTACATATATGTCTTATTAGGCCGGCCCCTACATAACCGCCCTTCCACTTCACTCATATATATTCCTTTTGTCAATATATAGTTTTTTTAATTTGTACTTAGATCATAAAATAACTTTCAAAGAGAGCTTATGATAGGGCCTATTTTGAATAAAAATATTTTGACTTTTGACTTTGGTATATTAATTTGTTTTATTTGAGTTTATAGCTCTGCAACCAAAGATCGTTACAAATGAAACCTCAATATAATGTATCGAGCCGTATGGCACAGTGAGTGCTAGTTTTGGCGTGTTTACTGGCAACACTGTATTACGCGACTGTGGCGACGCCTCCAACTGCCACCTTATGTGGCGGGTACTCCATATGTTTTGCCTCACAAAATGGCGTGTTTAAATTGATTCTTATACCCCCTCCATCCAGCGTACCTCGTTATGCCACGCTAGTACCCATACAGATATAGCGTAAGGCCCACTCCTCTTAGCAATGGCTCCATGTAGAACGGCCACTCCAACTATCGCAAAAGGTGACACTTTCCTCGGAATATTAGTATATGCAATGTGTATAAGAAAAACGTGTTCTTTTTCAGACGCAAACGATTAAGCAGAACCGCGAGAAGGAGAAGCTGAAAGTGACCCACGACAAGCAGCTGGACGACCTGTCCAAGGACATCGACAACGTGAGCGCACACATACACATTCACTTCCCTTCATCCCTTCCGGGTAGGACAGAGCCTCGGAGACACGATCACATCTCGGTCACAGCGTAAAATTAATTTGCGATTATAAATTGAATATGGCGACATTAGCCATTAGACATTAGCTGGCGACAGGCTCGGCGAGCTGAAGGACTTCGAAGCATGTGCCCTCCGCTCATTATGCCAAAATACAGATCAGCTGGTTTTTCTGGCTCATTTAAATTCATGTCCTGCAAAATTTTTAATGATCTTCCTCCGCCTATTAGGAATTCCGTTTCCAAGGGCACTTTCCGGAAGAAATGTTTCGAGTTTATCCTTGCTCAACAAAAAACTGGTGTATAGCATGATATATGGTAAAATTTTAGTTGTTTTTCATGTTCTGTTAGTCAGTTGTATTTCAAATTGTTAGTTTTAGGTTTTTGGCGTAGAGTACCCGCCACATAAGGTGGCAGTTGGAGGCGTCGCCACAGTCGCGTAATCCAGTGTTGCCAGTAAACACGCCAAAACTAGCACTCACTGTGCCATACGGCTCGATACATTATATTGAGGTTTCATTTGTAACGATCTTTGGTTGCAGAGCTATAAACTCAAATAAAACAAATTAATATACCAAAGTCAAAAGTCAAAATATTTTTATTCAAAATAGGCCCTATCATAAGCTCTCTTTGAAAGTTATTTTATGATCTAAGTACAAATTAAAAAAACTATATATTGACAAAAGGAATATATATGAGTGAAGTGGAAGGGCGGTTACGTAGGGGCCGGCCTAATAAGACATATATGTAACAGTCCGATAGACGCTATATTGAAAAAAGGTGACGTTAGGAGTACCTATAACCGCCGAGAGTGTATTAGAGAATGTATGAAAGTCAATGAAGCGAAAGTGGTCTGTCAGGATCGGGACAAATGGGGATCCGTGATCTCTGCCTACCCCTCTACAGGGAATCAGGCGTGATGTGTATGTATGTATGTAAAAAAACTATTTCAAACATGGCACTGAGCATTGTCTTTACATATTTTTACCGAGGTTAGTTCACCAACCATTTCGGCTGCTCAAGATGCCACGTCATGAAGACCACGACCGCTCTGATAAGAGCGTAACGATTGAGAAGAAGAAGTTCAGCGGAGACCCTTGGAGAAGAACTAACAAGAAACTCCAGAAATCAATTTATTATAATCACCCTTAACAAACATAAAAATTACAAAGAGTGGGCAAAAAACACAACGCTGGTAATACTAAATTTACCTTTCATACAAAATAACACGCAATGGCGGAAACGTCAAATTTAGTTCCAAGTTTGGCTACTGCCACCTTATGTGGCGGGTACTCTATATTTTCAAATTCACTTTTGTTTTGTTATTGGTTTGGCTACAATTGGTGGGACAATTATGACACAAACAAGTATCAAGCATTGCAAACTTTTTGTTTTAATTATTTATTTTATTTTTTCTCTTCTGCTTTATGTATACACTAGAGTACCCGCCACATACGGTGGCAGTTGGAGGCGTCGCCACAGTCGCGTAATCCAGTGTTGCCAGTAAACACGCCAAAACTAGCACTCACTGTGCCATACGGCTCGATACATTATATTGAGGTTTCATTTGTAACGATCTTTGGTTGCAGAGCTATAAACTCAAATAAAACAAATTAATATATCTAAGTCAAAATATGTTTATTTAAAATAGGCCCTATCACAAGCTCTCTTTGAATGTTATCTTATGATCTAAGTATAACAACAATAAAGATTATTATTTTTATAATTAACAAACATAAAGATTACAAAGAAAGTGAGCAGTGTGCCAGTTTTTCCTTAACAATAATTATGATCCCTATCGCCTAACGTGGTAAACGGTAAAAAGTGGCTTTGTCCAGCTATTCAATATATTATATAATATATATATAATATATTCAAAATTATAAATATCACAAGCTCTCTTTGAAAGTTATCTTATGATCTAAGTATAAATTAAAAAAACTATTTCAAACATGGCACTGAGCATTGTCTTTACATATTTTTTACCGAGGTTAGATTAGCGGAGACCCTAGCTTGGAGAAGAACTAACAAGAAACTCCGGAAATCAATTTATTATAATCACCCTTAACAAACATAAAAATTACAAAGAGTGGGCAAAAAACACAACGCTGGTAATACTAAATTTACCTTTCATACAAAATAACACGCAATTGCGGAAACGTCAAATTTAGTTCCAAGTTTGGCTACTGCCACCGTATGTGGCGGGTACTCTATATGCATTTTAACCTGTTTACATATTATTATTATTTCTTTTTTACTCATATATTTATTTACAATACAGGTACGCATTTTAAGGGTCTATCAGAATATCAGGGTTGATTGTGTGTCATTTCACACTTCAACCATACACTGAGATGGGTCCATTTCGCACAGGCACATATTTGACAATTTAAGATAGGTTAGTTTTAAGTTTTTTTGTTAAATGTTCTTGTCATTTGTGTCAATTGTGTGCTTTTGTGAATAAAGGTTTATTATTATTATTATTATAATAAAAAAAATAATAATAATAATATTGGTGATAGGTTGCAAGCCCATCGCCCAACAGCTTCCATGCACCCCTAGTCCCTTAGTCGCCTCCTACGACATGCCGGGAGGAATGGCAGCCAGTAAGCATTATTTTCTGTCCCAGCTAGCACAGGACAAACGCTGTCCCTCCCGAACAGTGTCCAAATAATGTCGCTGCATGTGTCACCTTTCAGGGGATAGTCCGAGTGAAGTGTGTTGCGCGATGCTCGTGCTGTGCCCAGCTACAACTTGATTCGAACGCTCCTTGGGAGGCGTCAGTGGCAGCTTAGGCTAGTGCAGGGGCTAGCCTGTTCAATATTCCTAAGGTGCGAATGGTGTGCACTCGACGAAGCTTAGAACCTCGCGCAGGGTAAAGGAGAAGGCTGATTAGGTTATTGTGTCATTTATTGTAACTTCAAAGGAGAGAAAACAGATGAGTCCACTTTCCAACTGGGCCAAAGTGCCCATGAAGTTCCACAGATGAGGTGATTGATTATGTCTTGGGCGCTGCTGCAGACTGCGGCTGCGGGTATCTTGGAGAAATCAGTAATGGAAAGCAATCGCAGCTTTCAACTTGGTCTGGGAATGGTCCGTTTTTATATTCTCCCCCATAGGCAATCACTCCATCGCAAGTATATTGTTTTCCATCTTCTGATTGGGCACCAAAAACTAGTTGTAATGAAGAACCCCCAATAAGATGTTGCTCCTTTCCCGAAATAACCGACAAAAAGGAATTGTTGCTTTTCAAGTAAAGCAGTGCTTCTACGGCCCTGAGCTGGTACTTCGGCTGGTTTGGATGTTTGAGATCAACCCACTCTCCAATTTCATTCTAAACAAGAAAAAAAACTAGTTTATTCACGACTGATTGAACGTTAATTATTAATCTTAAAAATAATTTATTTTTTGAAGACGCGATCGGTTAACCACCTGAATACAAATCGTGAGATCCCGGGTTCCATTCCCGGTGGAGGCAGAGTTAATAACTACCGGTTTCTTCTGCTTTCCAGTCTGGTTGTTGATTAAATATACTGTATATGCATTTATCTATATATAATAAATCTATGTTTTCTTAAATATACGTAGACTAGTAACCTTGACACAAGCCTTAAATGAACTTATCAAGTGCCTTGCCAAATATTATAATTAATAAATAAACGGGACTTATTGCGTAAGTTTTTATGTAATAAAGGTACTTTTATTATAAACCCGACGTTTCGGCTACATTATTCGGTAACTTTATTATATAAAAACTTACGCGATAAGTCCTGTTTAGTTATTAATCATGAGTATAAATCGTGAATCTCTTAAAACTATAATAGTACATTATGATACAAGTGTGCTAAGTTAGTCATTACAGTCGAGGTGGATTCTAACCGAGGAGGACTTTAAGGAACCGAGAGCTGTAATGACTAAATGCATACGAGTGTCATACGACTATTTTCAACACACTTGTGAAGAAAATAAAATTTTCGGTTTCATTTTCTTCCTAGATCGATACGTTCCCCATAGAAAATAAAATCGATTTTTTTAACATCGATTTTTTATCACCCATCTCAAGTTCCATATGTCAAACTTAATAAAAGGAAACAAAAAAAAAGTTGCTTTACTTTTTGATGAAAATGAGGTTTAGTTTAATAGGTTGTATAACTTTACAGCACAAGTGCGATAATATAATACAAAAGTCACAGTTTGATAATATGTCAAATTACATGCCTGAATTCCGTGCAATTATAGTCACTTTATGAGCAAGTGTGTTGAAAATATTATTATATAAATCAGAAAACTAAATTTTCAATGATATTCTAATAGTTTAATGTAGGTTTCTGAAATCCATACAATCTATATATCCAAGTTCTGAAATCCATCCCATGCCATCAGAGGAGTGGAGGATCCATTGTGGGCTGCAGGAAAAGGGGAAGCCTCCTACCTGGCCAGTTCTTTGTTTCACGTGTAATGGCTTCAGTTGGAATTTTGTATATATCTTGTTTCCGTTAAATATTTTAATTGCGCGTTCTAGGATATTGAGTAGGCGCTCTAGAGGTCGCCACGGGTAGTTTACCTTGTATCGATATGTCGCTGAATAGTGGTTACTTTAAAGATTCGACAAAACGCGTCGTCATTGTATCGTCGCGGTATAGGTGGTTGATTTAAAAAAGGCACATGGAAAAGACAAAAGGACGTCTCATATCAGGTTCGAGAGAACGATCAGAGTCAGCAGGCGAGAGGAGGGAACGAGGACTCACCTTCGAGCTCTCAGCTCTCCCAGACAGTGGCAGCAGGACAGCGCTCAGCAGGAACAACGACATTGCGAGTAGGGACGCCATCTTGGCAATTGCTTCAGGTTGGATGCTCAGCTCGCTGGCTGCTTCCAATATATACCTTGGACACGCGTGGCACCGACAATCGATTGGTTCCGGTACACCGATAAGGCTAGAATTTCATCGTTTTTAGGGGCTCTGCGGACAAAAACCTACATCTAGAGTAGTGGGAGCTGCTGGCTTTCTTCTCAGCATATTTTACGAGGCGCCTGACACCCTGCTACAGAAGATGTAGGCAAGTCACTTCTATGCTTTTCCCTCACTGAAATCAACAACATGCGAAGTCCTGATGCGATTAGCCGGGTCCACACCAGACGATCCATCGCGCTCCGATCGCGCGAGGCAGGAACGTGCTCCAAAGGCGCGCTCGGTGTGGACGTGCCTCGCGCGATCCATGCACAAGATTTGGAGCGCGCGAAATGGATATTTTGCAAAGACATTTAAATGTTTATGGGACCGAAAAGATGTTCACCTTTATCTGACACTGATCGAGATTTGGATGCCTCACACCTGTGTCCGCTTGTTTAGAGAAGGAGACGAGAGTTTGAAATGTTTTTCATTTTGTGCTAATGATGACGGAACCCGAATTCTTAAAGCGAAATTATTGATCTCGGCCACTTGATTATTGATAATGCGGCTGTGAAATAGTACACGGCGAATTTGATTGATTCAATCATCATATGCTGTACTCTATTACAGCGTAACGTAACGAATCATGGAAATAGCCAACCAATTATAGAGATTAAAAAGTAATATAAAAGTACACGAATCTAATTCTATGTGGAATTTATTTAATTATTTTCAATGATTAAATTATTTTGGCGCCTTGTCATGTCTCCCGGAGCGCTGTCGAGGCGGGATCTGCTGCTGCTGCGGCAGAGAGTTTGAAGCGGCGAAAATATTCTTCACTTGGTGGGGAATATAGTTTTGTTCCTTTCGCCGTTGAAACTCTCGGCTCTTGGGGGGGCGCGGCTCATAGGGTCATAAGGGATCTTGCCCATCGGCTGCAAGAGTCCAGTGGGGATCACAGGGCTGGTAGCTTCCTCCGCCAGAGAATTAGTCTGGCTATTCAGAGGGGGAATGCTGCTAGCATATTGGGCACTCTGCGCTCCAATGACAGTGACAATTTTTTAGACATATTTAATTTTAGGTAATTTATTTTAATTAGTTTTAAGTTTGTAAATATTTTGTTAGTTTTAATTCCTTGTTTTATTGTATATAACTTAATTTGAATTTATGAATAAATATTAAGATTTATAAAAAAAAATTATATTCAATTAATAATATACAACAGCCGTTTATGATTCGTCAACAAAGTCAAGTCAACAGCTCATTGTAAGTTAAAAACACAAATATTAATTTTCGGTAGAATATTTAGTCAATTGTGATGCCAAACTGGCTAACTACGTTTGAATCTTTTTCCTATTGGAGAGACTAGGTTCGAATGCCAGTCCTGGTGCTCAGTCTTCTGGGTGTACAGAATCTCGGAGATACAATATTATCTCTTAGCATGAATTTGAGGTTGTGACGTTACATGGAACATTGGTGACAGTTTCTTAGCACATCGCCCAATAGATTCCATTGAACCCAAGTCTCCTGCGACATGCCGGGAAGAATGGCAGCTAGTTAGCATGCTTTTTACATCCCAGCTAGCACAGATTCATTGCACGTCACGGTGAAAAAAGATTCGCATTTTTCTATGATCCTGACAAACCACTTACTATATATATTCGACGAGTATGGCTGGCTACGTTTACCTTCAATAAGGAGATATAACCTCAATTTATTTTATAACTTAACAACCCTAATACATGCATACATGGCAACAATGTTTCTTAGTAGAAGTTTATTATTCATACATTAAGACAAGAAGGAAATTTCAGTAGTTGGGTGATTCAATCCAATGTTATTTGCAAGGCTAGGAGAAAAAGGCAATATCTTTCAATTTCACACATTACAAATGCTTACAGGGTAGTCAGAGAAGTCGGTTAGTTCAAGGTTTATGGATTGAACCTATTTACATACATACACCTCACGCCTGTCTCCCTGTAGAGGGATAGGCAGAGATCACGGATCCCCATCGGTCCCAGTGACGGACCACTTTCGCTTCATTGACACTGATACATCTTCTCATACACACTCGGTTGGTATAGGTACTCTTAACGTCACCCTTTTTCAATATAGCGAATTTTTAATCGATTTGTCACCAGATAAAACTACAATGCGAATGATTATGTTATGTGTACTTCTTCGTCTACTGCGAAGAATTATGTCGATTCAGGAAGACCTGCCTACCCTGCCAAGGATAATAGTCTATGTGTAACGGGGAGTAGAGATCGCGCCACATAAGGTGGCAGTTGGGGGCGTCGCCACATTCGCGTAATTCAGTGTTACCAGTAAACACGCCAAAACTAGCACTTACTGTGCCATACGGCTCGACACATTATAGGTTTCATTTGTAACTCAAATAAACCAAATTAAGTCATTCTATTCGGCGCGGCGTCCATTTTTCAGCGTCTTACTAGCGGAGCCGCCATACAAACGGTCATGAACACGCGAGGCGTGTCCGCGGCTCTGCGACTAAGAAAAAATGAACACGCCACGCGTGTCCACTGCATCTGCTCGAAGTTTAATGTTTCTAAATAGTCTAATACATTGTGGTAGTATATTTCCTTAGTTCGGTTTGTGCAACGAAAGAGATAAGGTTGTGGCAACAGTATAGTGATTTTAAACTAGGAATTATGGCGGAATATGGATATTTAGGTAAATAGGTAAATTAAATATGATGTGATTCTCAAACTTTCTTATATATTATTAAATTTATAATATTTTTTGTTGTTTGTATAGTATATACATTATTTACTCATCTATCGACTAAAATCACTCAGAAACATATTATTGTGTAAGTACTAATATTATAATAAACAAGCTAACGTAGTGAGTTTGATGGAAAGTTAAACAAACTTTTAGAACCTCTGGTCGCATACTCAAAGTGGACACGCGTAGCGTGTTCTTGGCATCCCACAAGGTATACGTTTTTAGTATAAAAATAACTTCTTTCAAAGTAGAAACCACGTGAATATATGGCTATTCGTTTGGTAAATACCATGTACACAAATTCTTATTAAATTTTTTCATGTACTTTTCGAGATATAATCGAAAACTTATGGACACACGAGGCGTGTCCGCGGCGTGGCGAGTAGAATTTTCATGGACACGCGAGGCGTGTCGTTGGCTCCGAATGAGTTAATATATCAAAGTCAAAAGTCAAAATATGTTTATGTAAAATAGGTCTTATCTCAAGCTCTCTTTGAATGTTATCTTATGATCTAAGTAAGTATAAATTAAAAAAACTATTTCAAACATGGCTAAATTTACCTTTCATACAAAATAACACGCAATGGCGGAAACGTCAAATTTAGTTCCAAGTTTGCCTACTGCCAATTTATATGGCGCGATCTCTTAATGTGTGAGTTGTAGAAGAAGTTACCAAGCAATGAGTATTTACTATGAACGGTTATACAGTGGATTTCATTTATTACGACCTTGGTCGTAGCGTCCATTCTATAGCGACGTTAAATCTAAGTCCCTTGAATCAAAGCATACTATAGTATGTACAAACATATGGCAATTTTGGACGTAACGTCGAGTTCGGCTGTAGCGACAATTTTTTAATAGTTAGTAATAAAGTCTTGGAAATCCCATGCAGATGTTGCGTTATTTTTACAATAAATCAATATATACCATGTACACGTCCTACCTTTTGGCTGTAACGACATCCGGATGTACGAAATCCACTGTATATTCAATGTGAAGCATATATTCTAAGTACCTTTGCTCATACACCTCTCCCTAATCCCAGATCCTTGAAGCATAGTCGTAATTAGCATTCGCCGACCAATGATGAAGTCATCAAGTATTAATATTATAATTTAATAAGCAATGGGTAGTAATAAAACACATGTGGTTGAAATTCAAAGAATTTTATTGTTAACTATTGTAAACTCTAATATTTGTTTTATTGTACTATTATTAAATGATACTTAAATAAAGAATTTGGAAACCTTAGTGAGACTTGAGACTCCTTATTTTCTTCCTCTCCTTGTAAATGCTCATCGCTTGGACTGAAGCAAATAAACAATTGGTAAGAAAATACATACATACACATTCTCATCCTAAATTTAATCAATGGATGTTTCAAATGCACCGGGGTAAATAAACATACATAGACGTCCCTCCTCAGACTTACTCCACTAATTAACTTTGACAGCCTCACAACTGTGTCGCTGCTGCGACACTTCTGCCTCTCGGCTGTAAAATTGGCATTCTGCTAATATTTTGATCTGCCACAGTATTGCCTCAATAGCGAGTCAGTGGCGCTTCAGTGGGAATATAGAAATGTCAATAGTGGAGTACCAAATATATACTTCAGACGCAGAAGTACTTCAGATGTAGTTCAATAGCGCTTCAGTTGCTAAAATTTATTAGTGGAGTGCCAGAAGTGTCAATTTACCGCCACTGAAGTATTACAGTATCGATACTGAAGTAATATTGTGGCTAAAATGAATTAGTGGAGTAAGGGCCCTGTTTCCTTGTAAAGCGGTATGCAGAGATGACGGATCCCCATCTGTCCTGATCCTGATTCGATCTGAGGTATGTTTAGAACTAACGAACGAATTAAGTATTAAACAGTGTGTAGTTAATTGAAATTAACCCTGTTTTTAGATTAAACCAATATCTAGTACTAAATAGATCTGATCATCTTGTGAAACAGGGAAAACTTGGTACATAGACCCATTTCAGAATATGACTCACTAAAAAGAATTGTAAAAAGGTTCAATGGAATGTAGTTCCATTGTATTCTTATGTATGGTATGTTATTATTCAAGCTTTGCAATTTACAACAATACTGATGTATTTAAAACAAACTGCAAGTATGAGAAGGAATACCACAGCAGGACAAAAGCATACTCATCATGAATTGATAATAATATATGGATATTATTTCACCAATTGAAGTTGCCCCTTGGTAGGTACATTTCAGACTTGTTAAGGATACTAGTCAATGTATATTTAAGTAATATAAACATATTATATATCATATATAATCAACGAACAAACTAGAAAGCGTAAGTAAAGTGTAGATCTTAACTCTGCCTCCACTGGGAATGGAACCCGAAACCTCACAATTAGCGTTTAGGCGCCTAACCTATCGCGCCACAGAGGTCATCAAATTGAGTCACATGAATTGGTATCTATCTCCAAGAGTGATGGTTGGTCAGCCCACCCTTATTAAAAATAATAGATTCATCCTATATATGTAACACGAACATCATAGAACTATCATATAACATTAACAGTAGGTAGACAGATATCACAGATCCCATAAAAAGAATGATAATGATGATGATGATGAAAGATGAAGAATTCTTCACGTCATGTTGTATGCGATTAAGGGACTAGAGCCATTCAGAATCTATTTGGTGATGGGCAAGCAAGCTGTCACCAATGTGCCGTGTGACAGCCTCAATATTTGTGGTAATAAGTGACTATGGAAATATTTTCAATCTCCAAAGTTCTGTCAACCCTGAAAGGGATTAAAGAACAATATTGTATATATTATGTATGTGTGGTTTGAGTATACATTCTGTATAATACCTGGTCATTACTTATGCTGTAATTTTTGTATAGTTACTTAACAACAATTTGGGTTTAATAAAATTAATTTCTAGTGCAAATCCTAAATAAATAATAACAGTATGACCAACTTACTGAATGGATCAAATCTTATTACTTCCAGTTTATCGGCAAGACGCTCTCTGATTTGCACATACTTATGCCCAGAAACTACACTTTCCATCAGAACTAATACTGATCTGAAAACGAGAATTAATTAATAAATTTGAAGCAAAATAACATAACCTCAATAATAACATCTAAAACATACTTGCTTTTCACTTTCTTTAAAAGTGGATTTGTTAGAAACATTTTGTCATAAAATATTTCATGTACAGGATTAAATTCTAAACACGAATATTCTAATCTTTATAATTAATTTAAATATATTTAATAGATTCAATCTGATTTTCAATAAAAGTTCAGTTCAATTCCTTATTGTACTTCCTGTCAGCCGCTCTTCAATTCTTTTTTTTTTTTAACGTAAAGATCATAGATAAAATTACTTATGGAAAGTAAAAAAAACTTTTTATACTGATTAATGATAATTTGATAGGAGCATAAATGTAAGTTGACCGTAATTATTATTATTTATTAAATACACAAGCACCTCTTCAAGCTAATGCGTGTATATCACTGCTCTTGAGTTACGAAAGTTTTAAAATGTTTATCAAGCCTGTTTTATTCCATGTACCCAAGCAAATTGCTCCTTGCATGCAAGTTCTTGTTTCCTCTGTGCAATTTGCGTGTGAGGTGTAAGTAATTGTAAATGATGCTTTAAAATTTTCAATCATGCGGTTTCATTCTGACATTAATCATCATTCATTCAAATCGTTCATTCTATTTTTACATGTCCGCAAGTGTGATTGCCACGTATTTCACATTTTTGTAGAGGAATTTCCTAAAATTTCTGCTATTTGGAGTTAAGAAACCATAATAATTCTTATCTAGATAGAATACGGTTTCAAAGGTTGCATATTTATTGTTAAATTGGTGAACATGTGCTCAGACATCCACATTCGAAAAACAAACTCGTGCGGTGTGACGATGGACTTGTGAGCCGGCATTAACTGACGCAACCGAAATAAGTGAACTTATTGTGTATTAGTTTCATTATTATAAATCTCCTATAGCTTCGGAATTCTGGGAATACATTCTCGGATTTATATTAAGTATTTTTTACGTGTGTAAAGGGAACTATGAAGAACGACATGAGCATGGAGAATGGCGGAGGCGACGCTAACAACATTTCGCCGACGAAACTCATGGTTAACTACATACCTGAGTTGATGACGCGCGACATGATGTACGCGCTCTTTTCGGCGATGGGAAAAATTGAAAGCTGCAAACTAATAGCTAATCGTGGATACGGTTTCGTAGAATACGAAAGACATGAGGATGCAGAAAAGGCCCGAAACGCGTTCAATGGACTTCTCATGCAGGGGAAGACGCTCAAGGTTTCCTTCGCACTGCTCAATCCGGAGAACAAGACCAGTCACAAGCCCGACACGGACTGCAACCTGTACATTAGCAACCTGCCCCCAGACATGAACCTCGAGCGCCTGAACGCTCTCTTCGCGGAGTTCGGCATCATCACCAACAGCCGCGTTTCTCAGGGCATCGGGTTCGTGTGTTACGAAAGCCGCTCGCAGGCCGAGGAAGCCATCAAGCAAATGAACGGCAGCTCGCCAATCGCGGGAGCTGGACCGATCCTTGTCAAGTTCGCCAACAAACCCAACGTCAACAAAAACGCCCCGCGGCCCACGAGCCGTCCTCCTGCAGCCTCGGCCGCGATGCCCTTCAACGGAGGCCCCGTCTTCAATGGCGCCGCATCGGCCTTCAACGGAGCCAGTCTCATAGGCGCCAGGCCCTCACCTGCATTCGCTGCTGGATTCCCACAAGGCTCCCCACCTCCCTTACTACCCTCTCCGGGCAAAGCTCTACCTTTTATCAACAAGGGGCAGCAGAGGTTTAACCCCATGGCAGCCGCTAACCATTCGCCTTTGCCACTGATTGGAACGCCTGCAAGTCCTGTGCCCCTGATGCCTGGTCCCCCAGGGCCCCACCAGACCACAGTGTATGTGTACAACATTGGAGAAGACACAGAGGAGCTGGCCTTGTGGCAGCTGTTTGGACCCTATGGAGCCATAGACTCCATCAAAGTGATCAAAGATCCAGAGACAAAGAAAAACAAAGGCTTTGCATTTGTGAACATGCGCGAGTACGATGAGGCGGCGATGGCCATCCAGGCGCTGAACGGGTACACTCTGAATGGCCAAGTGCTCTCTGTTAGCTTCAAGACGCAGAAACGGGGCAATTAGCCGTCAAACGGCCAGTGGGACGCCAGTGATCAGTGTACTGTGACTATTGGATCATTCCAAAACTCGAAATATTTTTATACACATGAAGTTGAGACGTGAGATCCTCGTGCATTTCAGATTAGTCGCATAAGTATTTTTGTAAGATTAACGTTAGTTTTTTACAAGCGAGAGCGCGACATGACGCCCTTTCAATTGAATGCTTGACGATTATTATCATACTTTTATTATATGTGTACTTTTATCATATGGTATTATATTATTGGACTATGACTCTGCTGGCAGTGCGCTGGGCGGCGCCAGAGCTACCCAAGTATCGCGTGCAGCCTACCATTGTATGTTTTATCTTTTAATAAATTTCATGGTTCAATATTGTGTATTGTATATTTTTCTCTATTTTGTTTTCTATATTTATCCCCGTAAGGAACATCTTAATATGATATACAGTTTAATATATTTGTGGCAGTGATAAGTACTATTTGTATGTAATATATTTGGTACTTATGTGTTTTAATGCTTCCTATTGCATGTTGTGTTGTGCCTAAGTAATCTTATTATGTTTATTTAACTGACATTTTATAGCATAGTCACCCCTAATATTTTGCTATAAATAGTCTGCATTCAATTTGTGGGTAAAAGAACTAAGTCATTGCTACCTCTGAACATTAAAGTACAAAGTCACTTCAAGGAAGCTTAAAAACATTGTCAGATCATTTTAAAAGTGAACGAAGACCAATAGACTTAGTATAACAGTGATTAAACCAAAAGACTGCCACAAATAGTTTAAAAGTGAGACAAATATTCAATGGAAATGCAAGGTGAGTATATTTTGTTTTCTTCAAACCTGACTTACAAAATATAGAGAAAATGCTACTTTTCTATCATTGAATGGTATTTCCTGTTGAACTGCAGACTATCTGTAGAATCTATTTGTATTTGGAAGTATTATCCTGTTCCACAAACAGGTAATAGTTGTGGTTGTAAATGGCGACATGGCTTACCACATGTCACATTGAGTACTGACTATCTGGTCAACACGTAGGTTCGAGGTGGGTATAGAATTACCACTTTTGCAATTGTGGAGATGGACACCTGAACCTCGTGACTACCCTGCAAGGGTTAATGGTTGTGAACGTGTTTTGTCTTTTTATCTGGGGGCCTAAATATCATTGTTCTATCTCTCCAATGAATACAGACCCGTTGTTGCCTTTAGTTTACATGGCAATCTGTATGACAGGGCATGCCTCAACGATAGGCAGATACTTAGCTTTTGTTTACGTCCCAGACACAAAATTTTGGGTTCAATCGTATTTTACAGTATTATAATATCGACGCAGACAGCTAACGACCTTAAGAAATGCGAGTATGTATACATCTTAAATTCGTACCGTTATTGATTCAGACGTTTGGTATATAGTTTACTAAAAAAACAAACGCCTTCACGACCATTAACCCTTGCGGGGTAGTCAGAGGTTCAGGTGTCCGTAATTGCGAAGGTAGTCATTCTGTGAACACCTCGAAACCACGTGTTGACCAGATAGTCCGTACTCAATGGACAGGTGGTCAGCCATGTCGTCATTTACAAGCACTAACTATTACATACTCGGGGAACAGGTAGGTTTCCTCAGGATGTTTTCCCTCACCGTAGAAACTACTGTATTTTAATTCGATAATGTACATAGAAATTTATTAAATTTCATTTCCATGCTCAAGAGGGATTTGAATCCTATACCCACTGATACAGAGCCAAGCCCCAAACTAAAAAGTTTAGAGATAAGATTGCAGAAATTGATGATTGGTTACTAGCCTTACGCTCAGTAAGTTCATACTCAATGTATTAACAGCTGGTTAGTTCTTATTCATTTAATAAGTCCCAGACTGGATGATAAAAGTATGTCAATCGAAAATAATCATACACTTGAATTGTGAATGCTACGAAACGTGAAATGGTTTTAATACGCTATTAGTTTCTTGAATATAAACCTCCGTATACATACTCGCCGGTTATAGGTACTTTCACGTCACCCTTGTTCAGTACGGTACATAATAAAGAAAAAAGAAAGAAAAATAGTTTATTCACTGCATATTTACATAAGAACACAATAGAAACATTCAAATAAAATGGAAACCTTGATGCAGTGAAAAGGTGCTGCCTCAGTAGTTATACGATGCAGCTAGGCATCAATGGTCCTCCGGCAGCACCCGATTCGGAATTCGAATTCCCATCAATTCAATTAATAGTTCATCACACTTCTTACCATAAGGTATACCTTGAAGCCCCAAGTCCCTTAGTCGTCTCTTACAAAAGAGGTAATAAAGTATGTGGTTATATGAGAATACCTACTTAAATGGAAGACTGTCGGATAAACGGGGGCCTTACTCCAATAATGCATTGTAGGCACATATATTGTGCCTACAATGGATTAGTGGAGTAAGGCCCCATTTCCCTGTAGAGGGATAGGCAGAGATCACGGATCGCCATCTGTCCCGATCCTGACAAAACCACGTTCGCTTCATTGACACTCATACACACTTACTCCACCATGTGCCAAAGTGTCAAATTACGGCCACTGAAGTATTACAGTATCGATACTGAAGTAATATTGTGCCTACAATGCATTAGTTAGAGTAAGGCCCCGGGTAAATAACTCATAATAGTCTAGATAAAATAATAATATTTGTAACCCAATTTAGTACGTAAATATATGTAAACAGTTTATAAAACTACGAATATATACATACATATATTCACGCCTCTACGTCCCTAACGGGAATGAGACAGAGACCATAAATTACCACGGAACGAACCAGACAAATCTCTCTTGCTAAACTCACAACCAATAACCTTCTCATAAATGCTCTTCTGTTTTTCACTACGTACACCCGCCTTGAGAAGAATGTCTCCGATTTGATCTGTATAAGTTCTTCGGCTTACCCCGTCCAACTCTACCTTCCACTTTGGCTTTATAGACTTATTTTGTATATAAAGATCGGAGATGTTACAAAGACTTAAGTTTTAATTAAATTCGACATATAGTTAAACATATTAAGGAAAATTATATTCCTAATAGTTAGTAGTAAAGTAGTATGTAAACAGTTTTTTTCATATTTTGTTCCCTAAATAAATTACTCTATATACTGTCAACCCCCTGATTAATCAGTTATCATTCATCACTAAACATGCCCCATACAGACTAATTATTATGGATAGCCTTTCACAACTTTTGGGTTTGCAAAACTCTTGTTATGGAGTTGTATGTATTATGTATTGTAATAAAATCTCTGTTTTCGACGATATTTCACTCATACATTTACAAGACCCCTTTCAAAGGATGCTGAGTATCTGAGACCCCTAAAAACCTCGGGGTCGAAATCTATTGTCAACTTTATAACTATCAAAACAATGAATATTTAATGACAGGTTGCTAGCTAATCACAGAATAAAATCTACCAGTAGTCCCTTAGTTACCATTGTGAGCAGAAAGATATTTAGATCGAATTCTATTCTCTTCACAATACTATTATTGACAAAGACAAACGCGTTCACGAGCACCCTTGCGGGGTAGTCGAGAGGTTCAAGTGTCCATCTCCGCAATCGCGAAGGTAGTAATTCTATGGCCACCTCGAACACACCAGTTGACCAGATTGTCAGTACTCAATGTGACAGGTGGTAAGCCATGTCGTCATTTACATAGCACTAACTATTACCTATCCTCATGATGTTTTCCCTCACCGTAGTATTCGACGCATTTCGTAAATTTATTTTAATAACGAAAATGTACATAGAAATTCATTAAACTTCATTTCCATTGGTACATGCTCAAGCGGGATTTGAACCCTGTGCCCACTGATACAGAGCCAAGCCCCAAACAACTGAGCTACGTCGAATTTACTACTATTATTGATGTACCAAAATAGTTCATAAGGGTGCATGAATCGACGTTGTCTAGCATATAGCCGTCCCTTTCACACTCGACGTGGTGTGAAAGGGAGGGAAAGCGGTCAACAGTCTCTCGATGTCCTTGAACGTCTGAAGGTCATCCAAATTCAATATTGTTAAGGCTGTACTGCACCAAATTTAATTCAATGTTTCCCAATTTACCGAATTCTTACATTTATTTACACATACAAACACTTCACGTTGTGGAAAGGGCAGAGATCACGGATACCCATCTGACCCGATCCTGAAAATTATTTCACTTCATTGACACTCATACACACTCGAAGGTTATAGTTACTTCTAACGTCACCATTTTTCAATATGGCATCTATCTGGCTTTTTATATGCATTAGTTATGTATAGGTTATCTCCTTGTTCGCTTTCAGCATTAGTATACTTTAGGAACATTCGTTGTTTAGTTTATATTGTATATGATATTTAAAATATTGGGTTTTTTAAACATTAGCGTAGAATAACGTTGACTACATCATCGCCCAATAGATTCTATTGATCCGCCAGTCCCCTCACCCTTATTCAAATAAAGGTAAATTATTTAATAATTACCAATTACCCGAAAATCATAAAAAAATCTTGAATTTTTGCACACAGGCTCGTGTTTGTTTGAGGGTTAAAAGCCTACGACAGGTAGTTGAAAGAAAGAAAAATGTTTATTCGAACATAGTTAAGTTACCTACGCCCCAAATAGCATGGGACTAGTAGTAGCACGGGATAGTAGTGTCTAATAATTTCTATTTAATTTTTTGTTTATATTATTTTTGTTTGTTTCGTATGTTTTTTGTTCGATAAATTAATTTTGAATGGATATGTCCTTAACAGCATATACGTAGACATTGTTCGTATGAAAGTTGATAATTATTTCGACCTCTCAAGGAAGTTTAATTAACCAATATGAGGCGGTTTTTGCCTTGTTAACCAAACAATCATTTAGGCTGCTAGCTGGGGTTTAAAGAGTTAATAACTAGCTGTTATTCTGCTCTGCCAGTGACCAAAAGCGGTCATTATTCTCAATTGAAATATGTACAGTCAACGCTAAAAGTGCAGTCCCAGTAGCTTTTTATAAGGTTTACGTTTATAAGAATAAAGACAATATTCTTCATTTCACGCGAACGTATAGTGGTCAAGACAATGCATAGTGACGCCAGTTTTAAAATGTAAAATATTGTCTTTCGTTCTTATAAACTTAAACCTTATAAAAGTTGCTGGGACTGCACTTTTAACGTTGACTATACAGTGTAATAATTTTTGCGAAATGCACCAACTACGTTGACCAAAAATATCGTGAGATAAACTACCTATTCCTAATTAGAAATAATAGTCGGTGCTTCTAAATGGCAATAGAGTTTACCACCTGTCACATTTGGTAATGACTTTCTGTTTCACACTCAGGTTCGAGGTGGCCCTAAAATGACTTTCTTCACAATTGCAGAGATGGACACCTGAACCTCTGACTACCCCGCAATGGTTAATGTTCGTGAACGCGTTTGTCTTTTGTATATAAGGAAATTGATGATTCCTTAGGAAATATGGCTTCTTTTATGTATTATTGTTTGTCAGGTCATTGATCTAGGGTTTAAATAGAATACTAGCCATTGCCTTTCTTAATGTTTTAAGAGGTAACTAAGGGATTATAGGTAAATCTGAAGGGTGATGGGCTACCCAAAACCTTGTTAATGTAATACGAAAATAAAACAAAATGACACGGGTTTTATGCATTTAAGGTTCTGTCATACCGAAAGGGACAAAAATACAAGTATGTGCCAAATTTATTATAGTATTTGCAATTAAATCACTCTATCTATTAAAAAAACCGCATCAAAATCCGTTGCGTAGTTTCAAAGATTTAAGCATACAACGGGACATAGGGACAAAGAAAGCGACTTTGTTTTATACTATGTAGTGATATATATTTTTAGATAAATATGGCTTACTATAATAAGCTTTCTGGACAATGTGGGGCATTGGTTATCAGAGAATTACTTCACCATTTAGCGTTAAATCGAATGATAAACCATGTGAATTCAGTTTCAATGATAAGATATATGTAGCTCTAAGGAAAACCTGTGTTTACCGACCTCTATCTTATCTCACGCTTAAAGTATCAAGTACTCAAATTAAACAATATTTATAACTGATACTGTAGTTCGATAACTGTCACTATTGTTGGTTTATCAGGATGGGCTGGCAACCTGTCATCCATATCCGATATTGTGTTTGAAATATCATACTCGTACTATGTATATAAAATAGTAATGGTTAATATTTAAGACATTATTACACCAATCGAACTAGCCCCTTGCTAAGTAAATTGAAGACTTGTGTTAAGGGTGCTACGTTAACGTATATTTAAGAAATATATACATATCATTTATAGATATACATATATAGCATATAAAATCAACGACCAGACTAGAAAGCAGAAGAAAAGCGTAGTTCTTAACTCTGCCTCCACCGGGAATCGTACCCTGGGACCCCACGATTATCGTTCAGGTGTCTAACCGATCGCGCCACGGAGGTCGTCTACTTATACATAAGAGAAAGTGCAGCTAGCTACATTACATGAAGTCCCAGGCTAGTTTGGAACCTAATAAATGCACTGCAAGTCTAGAATACAGAATTCTAGTCCGGATACACAGAAACCTAGATTCGTGACCGTTGTAGTCATTTACATAATCAAAAACTAGTATTTGTCCAAATTTGCATTTTATTAAAGTCACGTCGCATACATTTCAAGGCTGTCTGTTTTAATATCTCTGGTTCTGTGGACACACTTGATATATAATAAGCTATATGAGAAATCATTGGTAGACTGACTGAGTAGATGTCTCCAAAAATTTTGCCCACCCTGAAGGGAATTAAGGTCGTGAAAGTATAATACATATTATGTAGGTTAGATGTTGTGATGGACAATCGAACCTCTTACTAGTTACTGCGTTAAGTTAATGAGATATATATTCTTTTATATAGTATAATAAGTATATGTCTTAAATATATATTGACTAGTACCTTTAACAAGTATTAAATGAATTTACCAAGGGGCTAGTTATATTGGTATAATATTGTCCTACAATATTATATTATCTCCTAGGTCACTTTTTAGCATGAATATTGGGGTTGTGATGTCATACTGGAACATTGGTAACAGGTTGCTAGCCCATAGTCCAATAGATTGCATTTACCCGTTGTCCCTTAGACGCCTTTTACGACATGTCGGGTCGAATAACCGAACTTCGTCTATACGTATATATATTCGCCTATATGTATATACTATATGTATTTATATATAACTATTTAAAGAATTTTTGTGAATGAGAATTTTGTGTTCATTCAATAATTAATTTCATGTTTTCTCTTTTTCAGAATCCTCATCTAAGAAAAAGACAAGATTAAAAACCGTAAGCTCCTCTATACATTGGTAGGTATTACTAGATTGTATGTATCTATTTCATATGTATATTACGTATTACATATTAAAATGAATATAAAAAAAATTACGTCCATAATGTAACTAGAAAACTTATCGATTTGGCATGTAATTTTAGGCAAAGTTCAGAGGGATCATAATATGTATTATAGAATCATGAGTTAAGTCAAACTTAATTAGTGATCAATATGGTATGTTAAAGGTTAATAGAGTGTAAGAATTCTAAAGGTTTTACATTAAGTTCCGTATCAACCTTAAAGCAAAGAGGAAATATTAATACTGAAATACATACTATGTACATATTTATACATGGCCTAAAATATCGTAAACAATAAAAATATACAATTATCAATTATGTAATTTAAGAATATTGAATATAATTCACTTTTATTAACGGAATCCTAAAGAAAATAATTTTGATACTATTTTACACAAATAAAACATAATTGTTTGGTTAATGATCATTCCAATCGCCTAAGTGTAAGGTTCCTGGTTCGATTCTCACTAGAACTATCCGATAAATAATATTTTTTACAATAGATCTTCATATAGTATAAGTATGTAAAACTCAAGGACTAGAAAAAATAAGCTATTTTACGTAGTTCAGCAAAAGCTGACTTAAAACTACTTTTATTACTTATAAAGATATTTCCAAATTGCATTTTTTAACTTGTCCTACTGACTAGTCTTAACTACCATTAATAAACGTTTTTACGAAAAAAATGTGTATATCATATCAAGATTTTGTTGAATGGTTAAAACAGTATATGGTTTGAAGTCAATTATACAAATGGATTCGATACCAAAAATGAATGATTTTGTCTCTAATATATATTTCAATCCACAATCATATCAAAGGATGTACTTCAGGGCATAATAAATTTACACTTTTGTCAAAATTCTAAGGATTGGCTTACGTTATCGATTTTTAAGTAAATTACTACTTAACATGATAAGAAATACTAAAAATATACATTTATATGTCGAAAACCTTTATAGAGAAACATGTACATAAAATTGGTACTTTTTATACGTTTTAATTGAAAATAACTAGTCATGGTCCCTACAACATTTGAAAAATGTGATAAGATTTTGATTCCACTTTACAAGAGATTTAATTAGTCGTAAGACACGGTTGAGAACCGATGTATTATTTTTATACTAAGCTATTGTACGTATGTAATTCGTTAATTATGTAGAAGCATGTATTTAGAATTATATGTAGTTTTAGTTGTTGTTAATTTAGAACTCCTGTAACATCTTTTGTAATTCATGTACACTGTTTCTATATTATCGAATATAGTGCAGTCAAGGTTTCGATAGTTTTGCTAAAAGAGCGAGGTGACATTATATCTCAATGGATCTGCCCAATCAAAAGAGTTTAAGGGACGTGAATGTATGTTTTTTAACAGGTAAATAATTGAAAGCTCATCAAAATACTGAAATGTACACCAAAATATAGCTAAACGTACACCAAAGGTTAGGTTTGGGTTGGGACTGTATTATTTTGGTGTACAATCCAGTATTATTGGTGTGAATTTTCGTACTATAAGATGTTCGTTTAAATACTACCCGTTTTTATATCGTAGAGAAACCTATATTTTCTTTAACATTTCATTAAGGAGTTACAAATTAACAACAGCTGCATAAAATGCTTAAACCTATGTACTTGTTTACGAAATATTATTATGTATGATATGTACGCATAGCGTATCTTATGATTTAATATGGTGTATGGTTTTATAATTATTTCCTTGCAATGCATTTAATAAATATCTTTTTGAATATCACTGTGTATTATTGTATTGTGAACACATAATCAAATTGAAAACATTCTTCTCAAGGCGGGTGTACGTAGTGTGAAGAACAGAAGAGCATGTATGAGAAGGTTAGTGGGTGTTTGAAGCAAGTGAGATTTGTCAGGATTGTTGAAGGTGGCGATCTAGTCTCTACCTATGCCATTAGGGAAGTAGAAATATGAATATATGTACGTAATGTGTATTCTTACCTTTAAGGTGTCTTACAAACCCCTGACTACCCCAAAGGGCCAAAACTCGAATATGCTTTATATAACATACACGATACAGCTACTCCCGGATTCACAGACTATTATCCTTGGCAGGGTAGGCAGCTCTTCCTGAATCGACATAATTCTTCGGAGTAGACGAAGAAGTACACATAACATAATCATTATTGTAGTTTTATCTGGTGACAAATCGATTTAAAAATTCGCTATATTGAAAAAGGGTGACGTTAAGAGTACCTATACCATCCGAGTGTGTATGAGAAGATGTATCAGTGTCAATGAAGCGAAAGTGGTCCGTCAGTGGGACCGATGGGGATCCGTGATCTCTGCCTACCCCTCTACAGGGAATCAGGCGTAAACGTGTATGTAAATCGGTTCAATCCATAAAGCATTTGTAATGTGTATAGTTAGTGCTTAAATTGAATGATATTGCCTTTTTCTCCTACCCTTGCAAATAACAATGGATTAAATCACCGAATTACTGAAACTCCCTTTTTGTATTAATGGATAATAAACTTCTACTAAGAAACATAGTTGCTAAGCATGAGTGTAATAGGGTTGTGAAGTTTTAAATTAAATAGAGATTATATTTCCGTAGTGAAGTTAAACGTAGCCATACCTGCCGAATGTGTATTCAGTCAGTGATTTGTCAGGATCATAGAAAAATGTGAATCTTTTTTCACCGTGATGTGCAATGAACCTGCCTAAGCTGGGATGTAAAAAGCGTACTAACTAGCTGCTATACATCCGGGCATGTCGTAGAAGACTTGGAAGTCAATGGAATCTATTGGGCGATGTGCTAGGAAACTATCACCAATGTTCCATGTAACGTCACAACCTCGTTAACGTCACAATTCATGCTTAGAAGTAACCTAGGAGATAATATTGTATCTCCGAGATTCTGCACAACCGTAAGGTATTAAACGATGTAATGTATTATTGTTGTGTTGTTATTGTATGTATTGTTAAATCTTATTATATGTGTATGTATGTTATAGCTAACTAACTTTAGCTTGTTTAAGTTTGCAATTCTTTCTTTCTTTTGACGCAACATTTATTATACAAATTGAATACACGAGAAATGAAATAAAATTCAACGAAAGCTTACTACTACTTTTATTTGTCGATTTCAATACACCTTCAATCTCAATCATTGGCACGCTGAACCATCAACACTACGTTCACAAACACATCGAAATTACTAAAATTGGAATGTGTAACGGAATGTTCGCAAATCGAAATAATCGCTGTCGTTAAATAAATTGATCGTTTGTCGATTTCGAATAATCTCGGGACTAGACCTCGTTAAGTTTTGCCAAAACTAAAGCGTTTGTGACTTAAGTCCATTCGTTAGTTTAAAAACGCAATAAAAAAATATACAAATACAAAATTATACACACGATACGAGAAATTTATAAATTAATAATATCATATGTTCAAAACACGAAGAATACTGAATTAAATACTGTAAATATTAAAAATAATATGGACGCAAATCATTTTTATTGCACAAAATAATAATTTACTGGCCACTCAGTACTTCCGCCAATTACTCCGACCCTACATAGGCACTGATTTATCAGCTATCGTATCATAAAAGAACCTAATATTATAAATATTGCATCATCTCATTATTTTGGGTGTTGGTAACTATGAATCTCATTTATGAGTAGTTAAATTATTCGATTACACAATTAGAATACAATTAATACTATATCAACACCCAAACGATACGAAATATATAGCAGATGAGAAAAAACCTTTTTTTATCGTTTTTATTAGTTTAACCGACTAGTTAATTCACTTAAATTTACATTACGACCGACTGTAATACAAAAGCTGCCAATATATTTTTACAATTGTATAAGACTTATTATTCCGTAAAAAACACGTACTATTTTTACAAAAAATGCGTAATATACATTCCCATGACTACATTAAACTACGGCATAAGTTACAATGATGAACACGAAAAAAATTGTTTTTATAAAACAGAAATCTTTCACTTATGCTATTTGTACTATTAAGTCGAAAGAAAAAACGAAATATACATAAAAAAGACCCTTACAACCGTTCGTTTTGATAAAAAATCATACATACAGGTTCGTATTTACAATTTGTACATTACTTGTTTGTGCCTACATGATATTATCTTCATATGCGAATGGAATAATTAAAAATGAACGAGATTTTTGTACTAATTCACGACTCTATCGAACTAACTCTTTTACACCAAAGCTTCATTTTGCTTGATTGAAAAATTAAAATTTCGGTTGCTATTAGTTTGATAGAATTGTCAAAAATCACCATAATAAAAAAACTATTAGGCACGGCTTACGATGTATGGTTAAAACTAAATGTATGTAAAAAATGTTATTTATACATAATGTACAAGCTACGATGAACACAGTCGTCATTTGTAAGGTACCGACAAAAATACATCACTCATGATCACATGTTGTCAAAATGTAATAATTCACACTTTTATTTTCGTATTATTTTTGCGTTCTAATACATAACATTGGGGATCTACTACATAAATTAGTAGAGCAATGCTAATAGAACAACTCAAACATCACATTCAATTGCCGATACCTTCAACAACTTTAATTTCATAAGACACAAGTTCTAAAAACCTGCAAAATAAATCAAAATAAACGCGTTTTGCTCCTTGGAATGCAGAGATTCACCCACTCCTAATATTTCAAGATATGACGTCACATGTTCCCACAAGATTCACTTTACACCACTATAGTCCTCAGCTCGAGGCCAGTTCGACACACTACCAAGTTTAAAGCATTTATACGAAAGAGCGCAAAGAAACAAACCGAAACAACATACACGTTAATATCAGAGGTTCACGTATTAGCTATTACGAAGTTAGTAATTCTATGGCCATTTCGAAACAGTCAGTACCTAATGTGACTGGTAGTAAACCTTTTCATTTACAAGCACTAACTATGCCTCTTAAGTAGATTTCCTCAACAAAATTAGTGCACTTCACAAATCAATTTAATTGCAACTAGAAAAGCTTGAACCAAACAAGATACGCTCCGACGTTTAAACAAGGTAGTCGTGGAACTTCGTAAGCCTTTGCTACGAGTGTCTCGGCGGTCTGCGGTCTCCCTCCATGGTCTCGGGGCTGAACCGGACCCGGGATTGAGACCCGGCGGACGCAGACACGTACGAACTATCCGTTTCACTCGTCATACTCTCCGGGGGAGTAGGGTTAGTGGGGGTGCTCCCACCAGAAATAGGTTTCTTGTACTTCTTCAAGCTAGATCTTAGCTTAGTCGGGCCCAAGTCTAATCCTAGATTCGACCTGTCACCGTCTTCATGCCTGTAGTAGTCTCTTGGGGGTAAATATTCATTTTTTCTAGGATATTCCGGCGGTATTTTGTTTGGTGTCCTTTCCGGTTTCCGGTAACGCGTAGGAGAAAACTCCTCATGGCAGTTTGAAGCTGAAGAGTTGGAGGACGTCCGCCTGTGACTATAGGGCCGATAGTCTTCCCTATAGTCATAGGAGATCTCGTCATAGGCGCCGTACTGTTGCGGCTTGGGTTCCGTCCTCTCGTAGGGGTATTCGTTCCTGTTATAGTAGAAGTCTCGTTCGTGGGAGGGAGATTGGAAGTTCTCCCTGTAGTTGTGGTAGAGATCTGCGATGTGGTCGGAGGTGGACCCTCGTCTTGAGGAGGTGGTGGCGAGGGAGATGCCGGACAGTGGCTGCGCTGAGTGCCCGTACCCGGATGAGGACGATGGATGGGCGTACTGCGTGGGGGAGTCCGTGAACCGGATCGGCTTGTGCTCGATTTGCTGACTCGAAATCTGGAAAATGTGTTGTGATGTTAGAAATGAAAAATGACAAGTAATTGTACGTGTCCTATAAATGTTAAGACATTAAATTGTCAAATAGTAAAGTTTAAAAATTAAGAGCTAATAAGTGACCAAGGAGATGTTTTCAGTCTTTCCCGAAAGGGATTAAAGGATGTGATGTAAATAACTTTAAAAAGACGACGCAAGTTTATTTACATTTTATGTTGTTCAAATCAGACTTGTCAATATCACCAAGTACATAAATATCAATGGTCTCTCCATTGGTTTCCAGATTCTAATAGGAATCCTCGATCTCCCCTGTAGGGAAACCATGATGTGTGTACTAACCGGTGATCCAGTAATAGCGGAGAGCGGCGTCCGGGAGTGGCGCACTGGCCCATGGTACGTGTTGTGCCCCACCACGGGGTGCTCATACGACGTTGACGATGATGGAGACGGTTCTTCTCCTCTGAAACAGGAACATGGGATTAACCTTTTAACCGCCTGAGTCGACGATTTATCCGACACAAAACCTCCTTTATTATTTACACAATTTCTATACATATTGCGATGTTTTAGCCTAAAATACATTGCTTTTTGGAAAGTTTATATATTCAACCTTTTATTTAATGTTATAATTCAGAAGTATACATAACATCTCTATTTTCGTAGGTATGTATCTTTCTATTTAATGTACCGGGCGCTGGGGGCACGCCAACTGAGAAAAGTTGTGGCGGTTAAAAGGTTAATAAAGGCGTTCACGACCATTAACCCCTGTAGTTCAAATGTCCATCTCTGAAATTGCGAAAAATCTATGGCCGCCTTAAACCTCGAGTTGATTTGAATAAAAATTTGCGAACTGCATCGAATACTACGGTGAAGGAAAACATCGTGAGGTAACCTGCCTATATAATAATAGTCAGTGCCTATATACGGTGATACGGTTCACTACCTATCACGTTGGGTGCTGTCTATCTAGTGATACGCGGGTTTCGAATGACCCATACCTAACATGCCTTCGAAATTTCGGAGATGGGCATTCAAGCCTCTGACTACATCGCAACCTACTTATTCCCCGAACAGGATTGATACTACATATGTAGGTTATTGGTTGGATGACCTGAATAAGGTCGCTGGTAGTGGTTGGCTGAGGGCCACGAGTGGTCGTGTTTTATGGCGTACCCTTGGGGAGGCCTATATCAACCTGTGGACTGAAATAGACTGATTGATTGATATACTATATGGATTAGGGTATGGGGACGATGTTATACTATTCAATAGCCCCATCTCACCTATGAGGCTGCAACGTCGGGTGCAGGGGGCTGACGTTGGACACCCTGACGTCGTAGCCTGCCGCCACGCCGCCCAGCAGCGCGGCTATGTTGTACATCACCAGCTCGATTATGCCCGGCTTCTTGTACTTCTGACCTGTAACACAACAAGATATGACGATGATGGGTTTTGTAAAGAGCAATGACTTATAGAGGAATTTAGTCTCTTAATTTCAATCTTTTCGATGGTAACGTAGTATTCTCAAGTTTTTAACAGCATACTACAGTTGTTTTAGCTTTAAATTTAACGATATTTATGCGATATAAACGTATAACTTCTATTTATTTATAGTTACGAAAATCGACATAGGAACTTTTTGTCTTCGGTTTTAGAATAATAGGAGAATATAAATAACTTTTCTTACGATTATATTGCTCTCTTTATTAATATATTTTTTTCACTAACTAGAACTCTTAATAACTAGCATAGTAATACAAACACTTTACCTTCATTATTATACAGGGTAGGCATGGGAACGCCCTGTCTCGATCCCAACGGGTATTCGGGGCCCCATCCCTCCGGACTGTAGTCTGTGGAACGCAACACAGAGTCAAACACTGCTTACAAAAACACAGATAACATGTACAAGTCAGAAAACGTTACTTGTAGAGGTAATAAATATGTTATACAGTTAAAAGTCCTCGCTTTAAATCGGTAGATTATTGATTGAATACACACTAAGAATAAAATGCAATGCATGCTTCAAGCCATTCCGGGAATAACCAAAAACTCTAGTAAAAATAACAATACTTACTTCGTTGTTTGGCGATAGATCTTGAATTATTTGGAAAGCTCAAGCTAGTTCCCATTCACCTATTATTGTCATTATTTCAAGGGGTTGGTTAGTCATTAGTGCCCATGTTAAAAGAAATACACCGGTTCTATTTAAATGATATTTATTCCGTTTAGCTGTTGGTCTGTTACTGCCTTAACTAATGACAATATTCAAGGTAGAAGTCGACGTGGGAGGCGCACAGTTTTACTCCACCACCGTGTTATTCGGATACAGAGAAAGGAATCTAGCTAATGGATATAAAACCAACGTGTCTCGTAGAAAAAACTAATAAATTATATCGATTTGATCTCGGTTGCCATGCTAGATCTTGTACACTACACAAAACGCTCCCGGTTTATCCCATTCTTGTAAACGTGTCTTAAATTACAGATAAACTCAGTAGACGTTTCTCGAAAATATTGTAAACATTTGAAAGCGTGCCAATATATATAAACGCGAGAGATTAGAACAATAATAAACAGATACATGTATTATAAACTGCATAAACTATATTAACAGTTCCATTTATATCTTGATCATGTTTAAGGTAAAAACATCGTGAAATTGTTCAAGTCAGCTAGAAAAAAAAGGTTATATCTAGTGATTAGTAAACTTTTTGTAGCACCATTTGGTTACTATAGCAGTTTGTTAAAGGCGTTTTAGTTTTATTTGGGTAGAATAAGTAATATTTTTCTTTTATTAGCTTTATTTTCTAGTAAGATTATTTCATAGTTAATAGCTAGAAAGCTGTTAAGTTAATATATAAAGGAACAAGGTTCTTATTTCATTTGTAGTCAGGTAAACTTTAGAATATGTCAATATTTCCGTAATCTGACCTACCACCCGGAACGAATGTGTGGTACTTTTTTACGAAATTAAATTTGTTCAAACTTTACCAAAAAAAAGTAATAAAAATATATTTGGAAAGAATATTTTATCACAACTTTGCGATAAAAAATACTAAACAAAAAGTATTTATATTAAAAAGTGACTACAAGAATATGTTGTAGTATGATCGAAAAAGATCAATCTAAAAAAAAATTGCTTGAAATTCTTTTAAGCCTGGTTTACTTTGTCAGATATGAAAGGAACTGCGTCGAAAAAGATATATAGATAAATATGTGATTTAAAAACAGCAGAGAACGAGATAGCTAAGCATGCATTGCACTTGAAATACCTGGCTGGAAGCAAACAAATGCTTACAATTTACAAAATATAATTAAATAAAAAAACACTAAACTTACAATTCTACAGTAAAACTAAACTTAAAATAAACACGCTCAAACTACATAAAAGTAACGCAAAGTTTTTGACAGAAAAAGCTAATGTTCGTAAATTTTATATCAACGTCATCAAATATAAAAAGGGGAATAAAAATGCAAATGTTAGGATATGAAAAATGAGATCCAGTTATACAGTTCAACATAATTTGAGTCTAATAACAACTCTATTAGAAGTCAAAGTTGTTGATAAAGATGAAAAGATTTCGATTAAGTAATTTGATTGAAACAATGATCATTAGGTGAAGAAAGTTATAATAGACAAACTAATCCGTTTTGTTAATCCTCATCTTAATTGAAAGAAAATGTAAGCTATGTTTCTTTGAAAATATAAGTAAGTGAGACTCAAATTATACCGTAGCATAACTCTAAACACCGTTCAATTACTTTGGAATGCACTGTTGATTCCTGACAGATCTTTGCAACTTTTAAAACCTCAAAATAACGTAGGATTCTTCTATTATAACATTTACAAACCCTACGTTTGGAATAGACATCTTAATATGACTTAATATAAATTTTTAGGTGTTGAATTATCTATGCAATATTGAGTTGAAAACAAAACTAAACGTAATCATGTCATAGTTAAAATGACTCGACCTTTTTAAAGGGGTTATGAGATTTGAAGGGATATAATATTGAACTGTAAATCAATTTTACGAAAGAATACTTACAGGGGTGTTGCAGATCATCTTGGGACGTTCCTTTAGTAAGCATACACAGAGAGAAAGAAAGACATTTACATTAAGGCAAGAAAGTTTAGGTAAAACCCTTTTATTGTTAGATTGGATCTCATTTCTGAAAACTGAGATCTATAAAGATAAATAAGTATATAAGTTTGCGTAGCACAGATCGTAGATATAAAACTAGAAAGAACTAATTTAAATTATAAAATAGTACGTACTGTTAAAAAGAACTCATTTACAAAACTTTAAGGAAAAATTGTGTGCGTACTTTAATCCTTAATTAAATTATAAATTCCTTCGCTTGTATAGTACATTTTTTTCAAATTAACCGGCTCTATGTTATAAATCGACATAAAACCTAACCATTTAGAATAAATGCATTAATTACACAATATTTACTCATCCTACCTAAGTTACAAGAAGAAATAATTACACTATTTTTGCAAAGTAGCGTAAAATATCTTCACATTTAAACTCCTAGCTATAACTAACATATTCCACCTAGCTAGATCTAGCGATATTTAAGTCTTTTTTTGATTTTCAAATATTAGTACTTAAATTAATTAACTCTGACGATTATGGAACTGTTTTATGTTTACAATATTTACATTTTAAAGATATATGATTGAAGTTTGTATTGGCATTGATGGGTATACTTCCGTGACATATATTTTGATATCTTATTAGAAAGGATATACTATTGATATGTTCATTATATTGGAATGTACAAACGTACAAATCTTTTTAAAGAAAACGTTAATAAATCTTATTATCTTTAGAAGGAATGGATAAAAAAGCATACTTAAAAGAAAGGAATGTTTCAGCATTGAAGAAAACGACAATCAATAGTGAAAGAAGACATTGAATGTAGATTTATAAAACCCATAACTTGTGAAACTTTTTATACCACAATCATAATATATATATATATAAATTAATAATCAAAGTTCACTACAGCCAGTTACATATACCCATCTCCACCTAAACCTCAATCATCGGAATCCTTAAGCAGCGCTGTGGTCTCATTGCACAGATTCCCCGCGACCGCCAGCAGTCCCGCCAGGCTATTGGACCTGATGGACTTGAGCAGGCTCTTGTCTTGGCTGCCCTTGCGCTTTCCCTTGGCATCCACGTCAAACACAGTCCCATAATCGTTGAGGTCCGAGGCGCTCGTGAACATGGAGCAGAGCAAGAAATTAGGCTTGGGCTCGTCCCGGAGGAGGTCGTCGTGGCTGCCCGACCTCTTTTTGAGGCTGGCCTCCTTGGTGCCGCCCCTCACCTGTGACTTGGAGAGGCGGTGCTTGCGCTTTTGGTTACCTGTGATTCGCGGGTGGTGCCCGGTGGGGGGGATGGCGGGCGCTGATTGGCTGAGCGCGTGCGGGGGGCGGCCCCGCGATGGAAGCGCCAGTTGGACTCGCTCCCGCTGGTGCACGCTGGATGGGCCCCACGTCTTGCCCTTCACGCCGTCCGCCGGCACTGCAATCATACACACAACTGATTATACGAGGATCCTATAACAAAGCTAAACAACGTTACAGCTGTATCCCATTGACAAAATACAGGTTAGAGCACCAAAGCTATGTTGTGAGTCTGAATGGTAGAGAAAAGAGTGAAGAAGACTATGTAAAACAGGTAAACCATGACTGGGAACGTATCTGATGAATACAACACCTGTACATACATTGGGTATTAACAATCAATTGAAACGTTGGCTTTGAACTATCAAAGCTGATCTCTTAATCATCTGCTATTTACAAATATACTATCAATACTTTTACTAAATTTCTTCAAATAACTAAATTGAACTGTAATAGCATTAACATATTACGATAACTAGCCAATCCTGTAACCCTTAGCGTCGTAATCAAACCCTTAAGAACCACGTCTCCTAATTACATTCTATGTTTCGTCCCCATTCCTTCTATACAAATCCTACTCACAAACAATAGCCTTCATGATGGCCGGTGACCCTGGGGGCGTGTCCCTGGCCAGTGCCACCAGCTGCCTGCCACTGCCGCTCTTCTCTCCATCCGTGGGACGCACCGTCAGCGTGTGACGGAAGTCCACGGGAGAAGATATCGCCTCCTTACGCAGGAGTTTTATGCGACTGAACTTGCCTGGAATGTGAGAAATAGTAGTACTTAATATCTTAAGTATGGCATTCTGTGTTTGGATTACAATCTGGATTTTTAGAACTAATTTGGATTGTGTTTATGTTATGATTGTATTCTGTTTGTGTATCAATTTATAAATAAATAAAGTATGAAAATACATACATATTCTTTTATGCAAATCCGATCGATGATAGGAATTGGGATTAGGAATTTTATCAACTACATCACATCTTTTAATCCCTTTCAGAGTGCACGGAATCTTGGAGACGATAATATCTCCTAGCCCGCTTTTAGCATAAATATTGAGGTTGTGATGTCAAATCGAACATTAGTGACAGATTGCTAGCCTATCACCCAGTAGATTCCATTTACTCTTAGTCCCCTCCTACAACATGTCGGGGAGAACGACATCAAATCAGCATTTTTTTTGCATCCCAATCTAGGATGGCCCCATTCGAAATCATTTTTACTACAAGTCATAAACCCATTTACCATTACATACTTCACCAAAGCTTTTTGCAAAATAATATTTCAATATCAGATCAATAATAGCGTAAAGTTGGTAGTGGATTATCAAAAGCGACATATTTCGCCATTATTTAAACAAAATTTGACACTTGCCGATTTCAATGGTGAAATTTGACACTTTTGGTCATCCACTACCGACTTCACACTATTATTGATCTGATACTGAACTTATGCTAAAACAACTTTAATGTAGTAGGTTTAAGGTAGTAGGTTGTTTAAGCTAGTAGGGCCCAACTAATGTTCCACCCACCTTTCCTGGTATTAGGCTGCGGCGGCTGTCCCTGGGGCATGTTGCCCTCGAAGAGAAGAATGTGGAACTCCCTCTCCAGTAAGTTCTTCTCCCTCATCTCCAACTCCCTCTGCTTCCGGAGGAGGGTCATCTCCATCAACTTCTGCTCGGCCTGGACGCGGCTTAGCTCCTCTTGGAGACAGCTTAGCTCCTGAGAACGAGAGGTAGACAGGTTAGTAATTATAGCATATTATACATACATATTATACTCACCCTAAGATACAAGGCTCTGTCCTTTTTTAGGGAGTATATTATTTTTTGTAAAATGATGTATCTTTTACTGAATAAACTTTTATTAACATACATACATACACATCACGCCTGATTCCCTGTAGAGGGGTAGGCAGAGATCACGGATCCCCATTTGTCCCGATCCTGACAGACCACTTTCGCTTCATTGACATTCATACATCTTCTCATACACTCTCGGCGGTTATAGGTACACCTAACGAAATGAAATGTCACCTTTTTTCAATAGAGCGTCTATCTGACTGTTATGTCTTAAACTTAAACTTTTATTAAATATCAGGTCATTTATTCAATCCATATCGGAGTGAATAGAACCTTGGTCTACTTGGTCACTTTTATTTATTATCCCCCCGCCTATAAGCCTTTGAGATAAGCCCAACTAGTTGACTTCCATACTTAATCTTTACGAATATAGTCACGTGACTACGAAGATGTTGTACATTCAAAGTACATATTTCGCTTGATATGGAGTACCAAATTAGCGAAACGTAGAGAATTTAAAACGCATTGATGAAAGACGTTAGCAATGATCTCAATAGTAATTTAAAGTTTTCAGTACCCTTAAAGGGTTATTTATACCTAATTAACTTGCACGTATTATATAATTCTAAACAAAATAAAACACTCACTAAAAACTTAAATACATAATGAAAATTTCATGATAGATGTATGAAGAGCTTAGCAGGTGATATATGCATATAAATTCATACAACTTTTAAGCCAAATCCGATGAGTAAGCTTCACTAAACGACATCTATGATTGAAACTGTGACACTAACCTCTTCAAACGTCTTACAATCCTACGGGGTGGCAGTGCGGGAAAAAACAAATTAATAACATGTGTTCTAAACATTGTAGGGGGTAAAACTTAAACTAGGTATATAGTAAAATAAAATAAAAACAGTTTTGCGTCTAACATACATAAGGCTGTTTTAAGTCGTAAAGTTAATAACTTAAATACATAGATACTATACTAAAAATCACACAGAACTCATACAAAATTCTCTATTTCAGCAACAGCTATTCATTATAGTCTATTAAATTAATTAGTAATTATGGTCTATTATTAGTACATTAAAAAACTTTACTCCGTGAAAGATATAATCTTTCTTCAGTCCCATTTGGCATCATTAATGGAACTATGACAACATGAATATGATAATTCAGTGACTCGATTATTCTTTTCAACCCAAAAGTAATGAACGGGTGTAACAATACGGATCTATACAATTTAAATACACCTGTCACATTCATCCCTAATCTCATCCAAGTACATATAGAACCAACAAAACAAAATAAAAGTCTATAATATATAAACACATCCATGCTTTTTTTCCCATACCAACTTCCATAGCCTATAATTTCACCCATAAATCAATGTTAGCGCCATCTATACGTCATCATCATCATCAGCCTGTATCAATCCACTGTTGGACATAGGCCTCCCCCAAATGACGCCACTTCTCCCTGTCAGTGGCCGTTCGCATCCATTCGATGCCGGCCAACCTGCGCAGGTCGTCTTCCCACCTTGCCGGGGGGCGCCCCACACTACGTTTACTGAGACGCGGTCTATCTATACGTATATATACTTAAACCCATACATATATATACGTTTGTTACTATTTTAATACTATGTTATTTATACCATGTAATTAGTACGTCATCGAAAGGTTGCCTGTTAGGGTGACGTACATTTCTGAATTAAATAAATAATATTTACACCTCTATACCCTATCCACACACCCCGTGCACCAACCTTGGCTTTCTGTCGCACCTCCTCGAGCACCTCCTCAATCTCGATGCGCCACTCATCCTGCATGGTATGGAAAGACTCGTGGGGTCCCCTCGTGAACTCCGAGTCCCGGATCCGTTCCAGCTGCTGTAGGATTTCCGGGAACATGGGCCGGTCATGCGCGTTCTTGTTCCAGCATTCTGGAATGTAGGGTTGAGGTATAATGTCTGTCTAGTTCTCTATTGTGTAGCGTACATACATACATATATACACATCACGGCTGATTCCCTGTAGAGGGGTAGGCAGAGATCACGGATCCCCATTTGTCCCGATCCTGTCAGACCACTTTCGCTTCATTAACATTCATACATCTTATCATACACTCTCGGCGGTTATTGTGTAGCGTGTATTTATGTAATTAATGTACTGTACTTGTATTGAATAAAACATTTGAGTTTGACTTAAATATGGAAAGTTATATACATATGCACCAGCAGAAACTATTAAATAACTGACTCCTTGTATGACTAATTTCCAAATACTAGTTGTAGTGCGTAAATGATAAAATATAGATGTTTTTAATAAAATCAACAAAACAAAAACAAGCAATTCAATTCAACAAGCAATTGCGGAGATTGTAATTCTATGGCCACCTCGAACCCACATGTTGACCAGAAAGTCAGTGCTCAATATGGCAGGTGGCAAGTCATGTCGCCATTTAAATAGATTGAAATAACGTATTATTAACGTACGTATTAAGTAGTATATTATTACAATAGTCAACGTCAATTACAGAACATCTTTTTCGGAATGGACTGAACCTCACACATCGAATAATCTCTTTGACTCCTTGATCACTTTTAACCTTAATATTCCCCATGCAAACCATCACAAAACCAATACCTAACCTAAAAAACTTATGCTCCTATATTATTTCGACACGTAAATCCTGAATAACCAACCTCATATCACTATAAGACCAAAACACAAGCATCCACTTACGTTCCATAAGCTGCAACCAGCTCTCGGGACATGTGCTGGGTATAGGCAGTGCCAGGGTATTCTTGGCCACCCCATAGGCCACGGTGAGGCCGTCCAGACCCTTGTAAGGGGTCTCGCCTGTCAGCAGCTCCCAGAGCAGGACCCCGTACGACCATACGTCGGACGCGTGGGAAAACGTCGAGTATTTTATCACCTGGAAAAGAGTGGTGTGTAGAAGAGTGTGTATGAGACGGTTAATGGGTGTGAGTGAAGCGAGGGAAATTTGTCAGGATCGTAACAGGTGGCGATCGATAGTCTCAAACTATCGCGTTGGGGATGTAGAGGCGTGGATATATGTAAGGTAGTGCTATAGTTTACATTTTTATGGTATATCAAAAGGCTAAAGGTGTGTTACTTGTGATGGTATTTAAATGGATTAGTGTTTTGGTAATTGAAAGTTCTGATTCAAAGATGTTATTACATCTTTGGTATCTTCTGAAATTATAAATACAGACAGGATCGGGAAAAATGGGGACCTAAGATCTCTGCCAACACCTCTGTAGGAAAACGGACGTTATGTATACATACATACATATCTTGAGGCTTGGGGTGACCACGAACAAATCGGTTTCACCATAAATATACGATAAAATGGTGAACGTGAAGTGTATGTATGTATTTTTGATTAATTTTTCCATACTTTGACATCACTACAGTACCAAATGGACCTTTCTAGAAAAAATACATGTCTCTATATAGTCTCACAACATCTGCCTACCTCCGGCGGCATCCAGGCGTAGGTGCCTCCGTAGGACATGCTGGTGGTCTTGTAGGCCTCCCTGGCGAGGCCGAAGTCCGTGATCTTCACCGTTTTGTTCTCCAGCGTGTCATCAGGTAAGATCGCTTCGTTCAGGAGCACTGGAATGGAGGAAAAGGGGTATTTGTTAGTCATAATAATATGTTATAAGACTGTATTAAGTTGTAAAGTTGGCATCATAAATATATAGATGCTATACTAAAAACACACGGAATTCATACAAAATTATCTATTTCAGCAACAGGTTTTAAGTAATAATGTAGGATATTTTTACTCCAATTCAATTAGACCTTAGTACATCCAAATTGTGTTAGGGGTACTAGTAGGATAAATACGTATATGTAAGAAGTAATACTTATAGATAAATACATATTACATTATACATTATTATTAATTATTATACATAAGACATTATTACGTATACCACATCATGATGTCATCATGAAATTTCATGGCTCCAAGTTTCTGTCTATTTCGTAAAGAGATTTAAGTACGACAGTGTATATGTCTGTATTAAGTATATTACTTCTTAATTAAAAATTGAAATTTCACTAGTGAATGGATACGAAAACCCACACTTTCGTCCTTTTTAAGTCCCATACCAGCTCGGGTGCGTTAAATTCAATGATATGGCCTCTCAACGGGTTAGACAGAGATTATCGAACTCTCAACCGAATTTACACAAGGTTAACCACGTTATTAGCATTGATGCCTTACCAATGACACTACACGTCACTAGAGGGCAATAAGAAGAAGAAGAAAGAAAAAAATAGGTAATAGTCAGAGCTTATATACGGCGATACAGTTCACTACCTATCACGTTGGGTGCTGTCTATCTAGTGATACGCGGGCTTGGAATGACCCATACCTAACATGCCTTCGAAATTTCGGAGATGGGCATTCAAGCCTCGGACTACCCTACCATAATAAAAAAGGGAGTGTGTATACATAAGTCGTGAAGCGTATGTATGTATGTAAAAAAGAAAGAAGAGATCTATTTACTGTTTATTTACATTATCATTTGATACAACAATATTAAGGAGTAGGCACTTGATGCAGTGAAAAGGTGCTATCAGTTTTTGATGCATCTAAGCTGCATCACTGATCCTCCGACAGCACCCAAACCGAACCAACGAAGATGTATATCTTCAGGCACATTTACCATAACCAATGTTTTGATATATGGAAAAATTGTAGATTAGTAATAGTTTTAAGAGATTCGCGATTTATACTTATGATTAATAACTATATTGAAAAAAGGTGACGTTAGGAGTACCTATAACCGCCGAGAGTGTATGAGAAGATGTATGAATGCCAATCAAGCGAAAGTGCTCTGTCAGGATAGGGACAAATGGGGATCTGTGATATCTGCCTACCCCTCTACAGGGAATCAGGCGTGATGTGTATGTATGTATGATTAATAACTAAACGGGACTTTTCGCGTAGGTTTTTATATAATAAAGTTACGGGCTGCCCGTGACCATGGCTGCTGCAACGTAGCCGTAACGTCGGGTTAATAATAAAGGTGACTTTATTATATAAAAACTTTCGCAATAAGTCCCGTTTAGTTATTAATGTTGTAGGTTAGTAGCCAAATACATTGAGAGCTCTTTGTGGTTGCAACAAAGACGAATACGAAAGGTTAGTTAGTGGACTAAATTGATTTGAATTTATTCTATATTTCAAAACTGTGTTCAAAGCAACAATATACATATACATTCACGCCCTTTAATCTCTTTCGGGGTGGACAGAACCCTGCTGACATGAAATCATCTCCTTGGTCACATATTAGCAAAACCACATAACTAATATTTGGGTTGCGCTGTCATAATAGAACATAGGTGACAGGTTGCTAGCCCATAGCCTAATAGACTCTATTTACGCTTAGTCCCTATGATATGCCGGGACGAACGGCAGCTAGTTAGCTTTTTTTCGACTCAGACTAGCACAAGACAAACAAATAAATCAAAAATGTATCTTTAACAATATTAACTAGTTATTTCATCATACTATTGTCCCTTACAGAGGCCGTAAATCAATGTACATGAAACGGTGCGTTTAATGAGTTATTACGTTATACGTAAAGGGTTATGTACCATACCCGTTCACCTTTTACAAGTTTTAAATTGAAAGTTGAACTATTATTATTATGGCTACTTGTTTTGTCATAATATATAATATTAAAGTCTCAGATGACTATGAAATAACATAAGGATACTTATGTTCTTAAATTGCAATGAAGTAGACAAAATCATAGGTTCCCGAAAAAAGAAAATGGGTTTTACGTTGGGGCCGGCCCAATAACGTCATATTGAAAAGGGGTGGCGTTAGTAGTACCTATAATCGCCGTGTGTATGAGTGTTAATGAAGTAAAAGTGGTTTAACAGGATCGGGACCAATTACGTGATCTCTGCCTACCCCTCTACAGGGAATCAGGCGTGATGTGTATGTATGTATGAAAATAGGAGTTTTTTACTAGTGTACTGACTACTTTAATGTAGTTCTTTCGTTATACATTATTGTTACCTTAAGTCTTTACCACCCTTTCGCATTAAAGGCTTGATAATTCGTATCGTATTCGTAACGAATGTGTATGCAGTTTCCCTACGATGTTTTCCTTCACAGCAAGAGTGTTGTGAAGAGTCCTAACACAGTTTTATCCGGGTCAAAAGGAATCTTAGTAGATCTGGGACTCTGAATAGGTTTTGAAGTAAAATAGCTGTCATTCTGCTCAATTAATAGGCTTTTAGGAGTTATTTTGGTCGTCATTAAGCCTTATTGTCGAATGTAATATATAGTTCACTAATATTATGCTTTTTTGGTAGGGCAGAGGTACGAATTAAAACTCAAGTTAAAGAAACTAGTTAACATAACTTTAGGCATTAACTATGTGTAAATTGAACTATTTCGAACTACTATTTATATTTTTAGCTTTAAATAAATAAATATATAGTCAGGCAAACGACATTTTCGGTACTTTTCTTCCACAATATCAAAGATGAAGCCTCTTACCTATTATTACACGAAACGTATTTTATTAGATATACATTACAGTTTACAATTTCTGTACCAGCTAGTAAACAAAACTTGCTTAATTACGACAGATCTACCGAAACAAAACTTATCTCCAATGCCATATACATCTTTGGAAAGCGCCAAACAAATAGGCCGGCCTATTCGCACGTCACTCCACTTAGATAAGATCTATCCGAATCGCCAAGATTTGCGTCAACGCGGACTAAATCTAGTTTCTATTTCTAGGTACTAGGAGATTGGGTATTTGTGGTCTGAATTCGGTTTTACGCGAAGCTCTGACTACCCTGCAAGAGATAATGGTATGTGGATTACTGAGTGCCCCGTAAGAAATATTGGTCGTGAAAGTGTTTGATTCTTTGTTTTTTTTTAATTATTTTGATCAGTATTCAAGTATCCAAATTACTTTCTATTATAACATCTTTAACATTTCGGAATCGCAATACCTAACTTGATTTACTAACTTATATAACAATTAACCAAACAAAAACTTTTCTTAATTCCTTAAACTCTCCTAAGATCAAAACAGATAAGTTTCGAAACTAAACCATCATAACCCACTGACATCTCCAACTACAGTTACCTGTATCCACCTAGCACAAACACTAACAGTCAAAATAACTGAAATACAACCGTCATGTTAGCTCATACAATTAACAGTGTCCATATCACTTGCCAAAACCTTACGTGACCGGAACACGGCGACCGAATCGGAAACATAAGGCAACGGTTATTGGGGCCGTGTGCTTTGAAATTGGAATATAAAACTTAGGACCTTCTTAATCCCTAAGGAGATAGAAGCTTAGAAGTTATAAGGAAGTTTGTGTTTGAGAGTTGGGGATGTAAAATGGAGTTAAAGTGATACTTTTGGAATATCGAAATTACATTACATGATTTAGGAATAATCCTTTATGTAGCACAGAAATCTGCATTACTATATTATAAGGATCTAATGCATAATATGGATCCATTATATATGCTCCCAAATAGCAGCGATACGGGCGTGACGAAAGTAAAGAAAATGTTTAGTTAATCTAAATCTTAATTCTTTTATGACTATTAGTACTGTAGTATTATATTATCTGTGCTATTAGTAAGTAACTAAGTATGTAAAAGTAATTTTTATGGTTATGTTCTAGTTGTAGTCGGATTCACGATAATTAATTATATTGCATGTTAAATATTTAACGTAATTTTTTTTAAACCCATTAAATGTCAATATCTCACTATGCACGATATTGTTATTCTAAATTCAAATTATTATGACTCAATACAAATACCGTTACAGCATATTCATTAAACTTCGATACTTATTTATTTGTGGCACTGGTTGTCTTCAATATTTCTCTACCAATATTACTTATACTTAGCAAATACAACTAACTAGTTAACTAATAATCTACCGAATAATGACTTAGCGAATTTCGACTAAAACACCATTTTAAGGACCTGTTAACCAATATTCTACCCTCAATCCTTAGCAATCCATCAGCAAGCCAAATGCCCTTAGATCCCAGGTCACGTAGACCCTGGCGTCATCTCATGCATTATTCAGGAGGAAATGCGGAGACCTCAGGATATGGCAGGATCCGCTCTTGCATCCGATTGCTAGGAGATTGATCAAGCCTTTAGCTTGTGTTACATAACATACCTATGTTTCCTTCATATGCATTTACGTAATTTAATCTCTTTCTGAGTATATAGAACTTTGGAGATATAATATCTCCGAGGTCACTTTTTAGCATGTACGAGTATATTTGGGGGTTGTGATCTCAAAATGGAACATTGGTGACTGGTTGCTAGCCTTTCTCAATAGATTCTATTGTATTTTTTATGTACGTTACATTTATGTGATTTCCCTTTCGGGGTAGAGAAAAGTTGGAGATATAATATTTCCTGGGCCACGGAAGTATATCATAGTATCTGAGGTTCTGATGATCGTAATAAGGAATTCGGGCAGCAGATTGCTAACCTATCGCTCAGTAGATTCCTTTATCCCTAGTCTCTTAGTAACTTCCTTTGCCGAAACTAATTAGCATTCAATTTAGGTTCCAGACTAGCACCGGATGGGTTACGCAACAATTTCGTTACATTTTAACGTCGTTATTATACGGTGGGCTGATAACTCTCGTATATATTGTACAAAAAACAAACTTAACACATTTATAAAGCAAAAATGTCCTAAGTGTATGTTCCTCTAAGTTCAGTTAGTTATCCAGAGAAAGAGGTACTTAAATTACAAGTTGCGTTCTTAGAACACAAATTATGGTTTGGTTTATTTGAGAATAAATACTTTGGTACACGCTACATTTATAGCTTTGTCCCACTTGGAAACTGCTATAAATTATTACCATTTCGTAGCCGACTTACTAGCCAGCCTCGAAGGCCTTAACTACCATTATACATACATATTCAAACCTACACGTCCCTAAGGGAATAGGCAGAGACTATCGATCGCCACCTGCAACGATCCTGACAAATCTCTCTTGCTTCATTCACACCCATTAACCATCACATACATGCTTTTCTGTTCTTCAAGCTGCGTAAACCCGTATTAAGAAGAATGTTTTTATTTGATCTGTATAAGTTCTACACAGCCTACCCTATTCAACTGTACCTTCTACTGTGGCTTTATAAAATCCTTTTTAACCCTCCTTTCATCCAGCCGCTCCATGTGTCCAAATCTCAATATACCTTTCCCTATTTTCGTCACTACATCTTCTCTCATACCACAAAGTTAGTAACCAATACACAGCTTTGTACTAAGCCTTAAGGCCTTCAAAATAGGACAAAGGAACATAAATATACCTACTTGTTAAATAGCAGTGCATAAGACATTGCCTTTGTTATAAACAACGTGAATATTGAAATAAAAATTGTCACATTTCATTGGATAAACAATACTGGTGACTTGTCTTTTCTCGGAAAGGCCCTATTGTTGTAGACAGCTGACGACCTTAGCAACGATGCTAGGAACATTTACTTTGTATTTAATGTAAATTGTTCCGATGATCACGTTTCCCGTTCAAAGAGACTTGGAAACTAACTGGCTGTCATAAATGGCATAATTAACAAGAAAGAATAATTTATGCATACTTCACATAAACTTATTTGCATAGTCGTTAATAGAACAAAAGATTCCGAAAAACCCTTTGTTAATAGCCTTACATTACGTAGCTAGAAGGATGTAATAACTTTAAGAATATTTCTAATGGTGGCCAGCCTATAATCCAAAGATACTTGAGAAAAACCTAGTGTACATTCATCATTTACGACTTGCTAGGAAGAACGGTTTTATCATATTCGACCTTTTGCTCGTTAATTTATTAAGACAAGATGGCAAAAATTCTGTGACTTAACTCAGAATTCCATTTTCTATAACTAGGAGACTGAATCTATCATTGGTAAAAAGACATTGCAATATTGCGAAGTTTAGATATTATGCTTGTACAAAGCAATATTAAAGCCTTCCTTAGCGAATTGATTAAAAAATGTATGTTCTATTAATCTTCATGAGACTATTCTTAAGTATAGACTGTGTTTCATTCTTAATTCCAAACCATAAACTACCCTACCTAGCCCTACATCAACACACACATTTTATTATTTACACCACGTTACGACCATATATGTGATACACCATAACACGCATCACACTCAACCTTCTCTCGAGATAAGCGGTAAAAAGACACATTTATGAGTCCAAACCAACAGACAATTTTACGAGGAGGGTAAGCCAAATTACTTTTTGAGACTGTCTCAATGGCTACGTTTGTTACTGCACTAAGGTTTATTATTGTTTGTTATGGCATACTGAAATAATATTTCGCGTTATGTATCCTGTTTGTTTTTTAGGTTTCTTCACATTATGTTTATTGGGGCACATATCAATGGTGTCAGAAATCTTAGTTACTTATGTTAAAAGTGGCCAAGGAGATATTGTTTCCGCGGTAACTACTTCCTACTCTAAAAAGGTTTTAAAACCTACCATGGTAAATACTTTATATCAATGAATAAAACATTATTATAGTTAAGTTACGGTAACCTAACCTAATGTTACCCCCTTAGTTTTATATAATGTAACAAATAACCTTTCTATTTAGTCTTAGATTTACAATTAAAAGCTCCGAAGGATAGTTACAGAACTTCTTTTACGTCGCAGATGAACAAACAAAACAATTTCTAGAGACGCAACGGTTCTCTGTAAAGCTAATGTAACTTAATATAACTAACGAAATGGCTGAAGAATAATAAGCATCTTTATATTTAAGTTCCCTACATTTAACGTTGGATACTATATCGTTTAGTCCATAAAACGATCAATTTCCACGAAATAATTGATTAAAAGATTAGAGACCCTAACTGCAAGGGAAACCTAACTTAATTAGGGTGAAATTTAAGTACTCTACAGGGCGATGAAAAGCTTCACACCCCTAGATGGTTTAGTTAATAACTTTGTTATTGATTTGTAACTAACTATAGCGCCTTTTATGCTATACGAATTTGACCAGAAAGTTCACTTACATCGCATACATACATAATAGTTACACATACCCTCACCCTAAGATACAGGAGTCTGCCCTTTTTTAGGGAGTATGTTATTTTTTGTAAAATTATGTATCTTTTACTGAATAAACTTTTATTATTATAATTATCTGCATACAAACTTAAAACCCTTGATCTGTAGACGTAATCTTTAGACACATATGCACTAGTTATAGCATTTCGATCGATGTAGTGATGTGGTAGTGTCAGTTTGCTTAACCCAACACCCTATGGTTCCTTTGTCTCATATTTTACTACATGCTAGACTAACACGCGTTTATGGCGTGATTTTACTGTCTCTTACAAACAACAAAACATGTACGGGACAAGCTTAAATAATATAATAGTACTTAGCAAGTATAATTATACTTTTTAAAGCGGGGTATACTTAGCTATGAATATAGAAGAATTTGAATGAAAATTTAATGTATGAAAGACAGGATAGTTAGTTTAAGGTGGTGAAATTCTTATTCCGTTAGAACGTAGAGGCCTGAATTGTATGTACTAGCAATTCTAAGAACGTACCAATTTCCTAGTAAACTTTCCGACCAGCCTCGTTCTGACGTTGGCAACTAAAATATTCATCACAATGGCCTCACGAGACTCAGACACGTGCAGAGACATGTATGCACTATCTTTGTTTCCAATTTGTACATACCATACTATATGTGAATACACAGTCGTACATTTCTTCTCAAGACAGGGGTACATAGCGTGAAGAACAGAAGAGCATGTATGAGAAGGTTAATGTGTGTGAGTGACGCAAGGGAGAAATGTCAGGATCATTCCAGGTGGAGATCGAGACTCTGCCTATCCTGTTAGGGACGAAGAGGTGTGTATTTATGTATGTACAACCATTGAGTTTATAATCGTCTTGAATTAAGGAAAATAAATTACAGGTCATGTCCCCATATTGCTTAGTTATTTTCCACAATAGATTGCAAAGTTCGTTAGATCGAAAACACTCGAAACCTGACATCTATCATCTCCAAATATTCTATGTTATAGTATAGAATACTTGTAAATAGAGACGGTTTACAGCATGGCATGGCAGGGGCCACATGTAGTACTGACTTAGTCAGGGCTCGAGGTGGCCATAGAATTACTATCTTCGCAATCGTGGAGATTGACACCGAACCTTTGACGACGCAAGGGTTAATTGTCGTGAAAGCGTTTGTCTGTCTTTTGTCCAACGTAGGTCGGATGACTGACGTTTAGTTATCTTAACTGGGCACTCTAGTGGCCATAAATCCTCTTGCCACTTTCTACGTAAGGCAAGGCCAAGTGGATGGAAGGTATGATGATGACATGTAGTCATACCTTTTGAATAGGTGGACAGAATCTCCAAAACTACGGGCGCCTATAGTTCATAACGATGGAAATTTGCTGGAGTTAATACGACATAATATAAATAATAGTTAGCTAGATATTTGATTTTCATTAATAGGTGAGGTCTCCCAATAAATTCGACAGAACAACTAATGTTTTCACAACACGACTATATTATTCACAACAAGATACATACACTTCAGATATTAAGAAAGGTTTGAGTCTAAACCTCATGCTATTAGCATACGAGTACGTACAAATAAGCCTTAAAAACTATTTAAGAAAGATAACATAAGTAGTAGGGAAAGAAGACTTTTTTTCCTAATAGAACCTTTAATCCTGTATAATATGCTATTCCTAAGTCTCTCAGAAAACATGCACGTATGCACATATGAATTTAAACATAAAAAGGCATGCAAAGCCGTCGGTACAACGCAGTCTCATATTTAAATTGAAGCCGACATTCCTCAACTTAATTTTAGCATCGCTTAAATGTCTCGGAGCGCTTATAAAAGTTTAATTACAACTTTAAGCTGCGAGCTTTAAAGTAGGTTTTGGAATGGGCGGATTTTTTGTTTACGCGCCGTGCCATGACGAAACCTTCCTCATATGGTAGGCGGCACCTTTCGCGAACCCGGGACGGCAGTTCGCGTAATAGCGTGGCATAACTTGATTGGAAAGACCCATTCACCGTTTTACCAACACTCGTGTAACTTACCCTTTTGGAAGATAGAGAGTTGTCTCGTGCTAGATTGGGACGTAAAAAGAATGCTAACTAGGTGCCTTTCTTCCTGGCATGTCGTATGAGGTGACTAAGGGACTAGGGGTAAGTTGAATCTCTTGTGCGACAGGCTAGCAATCGTTAGTCTCATTATGACATCGCAACCCCGAAATTCATTCAAAGCGATAGTGAAATGGAATAAGTAAAGTGTAGGTTATGAGTACATCACCGTTCAGATTCTATTTTACCTGTATAGTTAGATGATAGATAGGTTTTCAGACAAAATGGTACATTACTCAGGCAATAACATTGGTGATCGAGTGAGAACCCGTGTACTAACATAATTACGAAGAAAGAACATCATTAAATTAGATGTATTTTCCTTACGTAATTTATGTACATAGTATTATGTGTCTACGGGACTACAGATTTCCTTAATTGAACTTACACATATTCACGTCTTTCCTAACGATACATAGCTGATACTATCGATCACCACCTTGCTTAACTCACAAATCTCTCTTGCTTCACTCACACCCATCAACCACACATTTTAACCTTATACAGTCTAATTTATGAAGTCTTTGACCCCATAACCCTTAGTCTGACACCCTAGCAACCCCCTAACATCACACCCACTTGCTCACAGAGGGTGAAAGGTTGTCTGGTTGGTCGTCACGGTCTGTTGGACTACGCAGGTACATGCCCGGGTGGGTTCAAGGCAAGGCGACGTATTAACAAGTGTGAGACTTAAGTTTATGGTACTATATTTTAGGCTCACTGATCAGTCTGAGTCTAAAATGTCACTAGGTGATTTAAAAACCGTATATTATTATTAATGGGTATTAATATGTAAGCTTTAAGAATAAGGTTCGAAGGGATTATTATCAATAAATAATAGTATATTTTATAACCCCAACAAAAGGTTTGATTTGACCTCATAATAGTGCCTACTCAATCGGCGATTTAAACTAAAAACTAATGATATGATGCATGCTTTGCAGATAAACAGTACGTAACGGTATTTAAAACTGTGCGTTCAAAATACTTATCACTAGTTAAATAAAGCAACAATATTAAAAATAAAGGTTTTCTCAAAAGGGGTCATAACGGTATGTAAAACCGTGTGTATAAAATACTCGTAAATAAATCAACACTTTTATAAATACATTTATAAATTTACGTAGTGTGAAGAACAGAAGAGCATGTATGAAGTTAATGTGTGTAAGTGAAGCAAGAGATTTGTCACCCGTTCCAGGTGGCGATCGAAGTCACTTTATATCCCGCTGAGGACGTCCAGTCGATATAGTTATGTATGTATATAATTAAATTCCGTATCATTTAAAACACAACCAAGCAAGCAGAAAGACAGCTAGTTACACCTTATAACATCCCAACACAGTCCTGAACTTGACAACACTAATTAGATAGGTGTTCGAGCAAAACAAACATAATAAATGCAGGTTGCGCGCAATTATGTCTCCGTACGCCGCAGGGTCATTCACCCCACACAGAGACACCGTCGTAATGGTGCCTAACCTCACGTATGTTATACCAGACGGGGTCTTCTTAGAAAGACTTATGACGCAAAAAAATGCTACATAGTGAAGAAGTATCAACTATAAACGCCGAGTATGTATGCGGATATACATATAGTTAGTTATGGACGAAAACGGAAGCCAAAAGGTCACATCAAGATGAGAACTCGTGATTTCTGGCTATCCTTTACAGGGAAACGCGCTTGATGTGCATGTTTGTCAACAGAACCTCAGAATCATCTCAAATAACTACTTAGTGATAGTTAATCAGATTTTTCGCAGTTTTTTAATATTAACAATTGTTAATAGTTAATTGTTGTTGTTATTTGTTGTTGTTTGTTTACTGTCGATGGACTGGTAATCACTCACTGAGAAATTCCTGGAGGGGAGGGAGTCCTGCACTATAAAATGGTATGCAAACAGGACTTTCTACAAATCCTTTAAAAATTGCCGGGACAATTATCACTATGGTGGTTGAAAAGTCAAAAACATAGAATATCAATAACAGGAAACTAAAGGAATAACTATATGTAAGTGAAGTGCAAGAAGCGGTTGCGTAGGGGGCGGCCCAATAAGACATACGACAGTCAGATAGACGCTATATTGAAAAAGGGTCACGTTAGGAGTACCTATAACCGCCGAGGGTGTATAAGATGTATGAGTGTCAATGAAGCGAAAGTGGTCTGTTAGGATCGGGACAAATGGGGTTCCGTGATCTCTGCCTACCCCTCTACAGGGAATCAGGCGTAATGTATCAATGACAGGTTGCTAGCCCATCACGCAATCAATTCCATTCACCCCATCGCGTAGTCTAATCTCCATTCGTCATACATTATCAAATAGGAACAAATAATTCTTCATTCACTATTCGTTATTACTTTGCATTTAGATTATGATTCACCGTTGTGATAGGCACCGTTTATTAGGTCATATAGAGAAAACATTATAAGGAGACCTACATATCATATTGAATAGATAATAGTCAGTGAAAATGCGACAGTTTTATCGCCTATCACATTAACAAGTTGTTAAATGACCTTCGTATCTGATCTGATCTGAGACTTGTCCACTGCGGGACTAGCCCACAAATTCAAGGTCACTCAGCGTGCTATGGAGCGGAAGATGCTCGGAGTTTCTCTGGTAGATCGCATCAGAAATGAGGTGATACGCCAGAAAACTAATGTAACCGACATCATGAAAAGAATTAGCACGCAGAAGTGGAGTTGGGCTGGTCACATATGCAGAAGGACTGATGGTCGCTGGAGCAAAAAAGTCCAAGAGTGGAGACCGCATCTCAGTAAACGTAGTGTGGGGCGCCCTCCCCGGCAAGATGAAACGACCTGCACAGGTTGGCCGGCATCGAATGGATGGCCACCTGTCACATTGAGTACTGACTATCTGGTCAACACGGTGGTTCGAAGTGACCATATAATTACTACCTTCGCAATTGCGGAGATGGACACCTGAACCTCTAACTACCCCGCAAGGGTTAATGGTCGTGAACGCGTTTTTTGAACTATATAAAACCATAGTAAATATAGACAGGTAGTCAGTAAGTACCTAGTTAACTTTCAAAATTTTTATACATCAATATAAACAAGATTACGTTAGTAAATCGTACTTAAAGGTCGTTTATGGGTCGAATGGTGACCCAGTCGGGTATTGAACCTGGTTCCAACCCGTTCCCGTACTAGGCACGGCCGTCGCCGTTTAAACAGATTAACAGTTCTTTTAACAGTACGGTGCAGTAAAGGATTAATATTACATAATAGCATTACGTAGTAAATTTTGAAATTTAGAAAATATGAATATTTTTGGAGAAACTTTGAGGAAAAATGTTTAGTTAACTACGATTAACTATTACTTTTTTATATATATGGTAGAACTAACAAAAAATTTCTAACAGTGGACCGTAGAAATATGTTATACATTGTGATATTAGGCTTATTATCTAAGATTTCATTACATTCACTCGTACATAATCCTTGAAGGGATAGACAGCATAAAAGGTTTCGTAGCCTGTTTTCTAATAACAACCTTATTATCACTGAAACATTGCTTTAACGTAAGTTCTAAAACATGCCGGTAAGAAACGTAGCTAGTTAGCATTATATGGAAGTCCCTATTAATCACGAGTCATCAATATTACGTAGGTAGACGCTATATTGAAAAAGGGTGACGTTAGAAGTACCTATAACTGCCAAGTATGTATGAGTGTCAATTAAGTAAAAGTGTTTGGTCAGGATCGGGACAAATGGGCATCCGTGATCTCTGCCTACCCCTCTACAGGGAATCAGGCGTGATGTGTATGTACGCATGTATGTCATCAACAGTTTGCGACAGATAACATCAAAACCATATAAGAACCAACCCTTATCTTTAGCAGTTACTTAATGGATTCAAAAATGACGGTACGGAACAAACTAACTTTAAGTAGTTGAAAACTAACCTTGTTTCTAAAATGCAAACTATATTTGGTAAGGCAGTGCTACTATCAGTACCCGACGCCCACCTAAACAGCTGTTGTAAACACGCCCAAGCGAAGCCCGAACAAGATATTAGACAACGCCATGACTATAAATAGGTATAAATAAGTAGCTAACTGTAATGGTTATTACTGCAAAAAGGATATATTGTTAGTTACTTATTTAAATAGAAACTGGAACTCAAGTATAGTTACTGCAATCTTTTAATTATCAAGTTAAAGACTAACGTTGTGACTAAAGTTATTTCTTATAGTAATTTAAACCCATAGACCAAAACTGTTTACCGTCGAGTAACTAACTAGTTATCATGTAATTCGAAAAGAATTTGCATAAGAAAAGTATGATTAAACAATATTAGTTTCCTATATCCCTATAGGGTCTGTCTTTTTCCAAGTCAGGAACAAAGTACACCAACTTATCTTACTACCATCCTACCCCAAGACAGTGTAACAATAAATAACTAGTTATCCAACTAAAAAAAAGTGTGAACACTTGCGTATCAACGCAATGGTGGGCTTAACACGTGAACATTGAATTTATGCTAATCACGACCCAGTTATCGCTTTCTGTGTCCATACCACAAGCTTACGCATTGAGATATTTCAACTAACTAGTTAGTTATGAACGGATTACAGAAACCAGGGATTCCCTATATCAACTCTTGTGTCTGGTTACCCCGGGACGTAAAAGAATTCTAAGTAACTAACTACTTGTGCTATGAGTAGTCAATAGTACGAGAATAAGGTGCCGTTCTTCTCGGCATGTCGTAGGAGGCGACTAAGAGACTAGTGGAAAATGGAATCAATTGGCGATGGGCTAGCAACCTGTCACCAATGTTCCAAAAGACATAATCTCAATATTCATGCTAAAAAGTGACCTAGGAGATACTAAGTTTCGTAGTCCTGTCGACCCCGAAAGGGATTGAAAGACGTGAATGTTATGTATGTTTATAAACTCTTGTGGTATGGTGTGGATAAATAATATGTGAACAAGGTAGATTTTTCTCGACATTTCATAAAAAACGGCAAATGGACTAACTAGAAGTGAATAGTTAGAATCTATTGGGCGATTGCCTAGTACGAGTATGTAACCTGTTAATAATATAAGAAAATAATAATTAACAATTATTACTTATTAAATTAATAATTATTACATTAAAAGCACTAAAATGTACAAAAAAATCTTCCGTGTATGTTTGAATACATGTAGAATTTGTTAAGATTTTTGTTTTGTTTACAACGTATTTTCAAAGATTGCAATAATCATATTCTCGCATCTATTGAATTATGGAGGTCATTGGACAAACATACGAAATACTTATATTGATGACCTAAAGTTTATTGCTATATTATTATTTCAACAATTAAACTTATAGATTGTAAATGACGGCGCGTGGTCATAACAATTAGTATTTATACTACGTAGGTCAATTGTAATAAGTATAGGGAAAATATCGTGAGCAAATGAACTCTAATACTGTAATATAGCATGTTTACGATGTTTTCCGTATATGGTGCTCGATGGCAAACAACCTAATTAGCAAATACTTTTTCTTTATTCGAACAAGTCGTGTATATTATTTATTATAGCTACTATATTTTTACTATTTATTATTCTAATGTCCAAACCTTCACGCTGACAAAACATACGTTATTTCAATAATCGATCTATAATTATCGTCGTAAAGCGCGTAAAATATCAGTCGTGTCTCGTTATTTACACTCCCATTCTTTATTCGATCAAAACACAATCAATGCAGCTCCCACGGCCCCGAAGCGCGTTTACACCTGACAAGTGATTAAGTGACAATACACGATTACACGGACAAGGCTGTCAAAGAATATTCAAATTTTGGGTAAAAACCACTTAGATAAGTGCCGAATAATCTGGGCCTTGTAGTAATGGCGTAAGATACGACTAAGTGATATTGGTAGCTGTCATTGTCATTGAGTGGTAAACTGACAATGTCAGACGAATTTCTCACATAAAAAATCCTTAAAAAACCCTTAAAATTCTAGTAGATAGTTATGTAACTATTGTATGATTAAATGGCCATCTTAATATGTAGTCCAATTGGAGTTTGGGACTTCCAATGAGTTGCCATTGCTGGCTCTTCCTTGCAAAAAGATGAAGAATAGGCTGAGGGTCCCTGAAGACTACCCTTTTTATTTTTAGTAGTAGAATAGCCACTAACTAATACGATTTTTAATTTTGGCAAAAGAGATCCAAATAATTTTGCTAACTTTACTTAGTTCTGTCCTTATAGATATAAAAGTGAATATGTAGATACATATATAATATTATTAAACAGAACACCTAGACATAATCTAGGTTTATGCAGTGTCAATTAGCTCTAACAAATGCAAATTCAGCACTAAGCGCCTATCAAGTCCTATATAGACATTTACTTTTACTCTTCATATCTGCATAGTATTGCGCCACCTACACACTCGCTTAGACGATATTCGACTGGGCAACAAAGAGAAACGCCCACTTGCTTATCCATGTCAATCTCACAATTGACAAATGGACTCAAATTAATGTTGCTAAATATGTAATTTGGGTTTTTATTTGGTAGACGTTAAGAGCATACAAATTTTAAGCAGGTTCAAGGGATAGCAGAAGATTAATAGTTTTAACTCTGCCTCTACTGGGAATAGAACCCTTACAATTAGTGCACAAGTTGTTAACCGACCACACCACGCACTGATGTCAATCGATTGCCACCTTGTTTTGCTCCCACCCTAACTTTTTTTTAGATTTTGTCCACTTTATCGGAGATTATTTTATGCTTATTGGTATGCAATCTTTATAGTAGGTAAATAATAACATGTGATAATATAACAGCCATCACTTTCATTGTAATCTGATGAAAACAGCGTAAGGGATGGTGGCCAGGTCTAAACAAATTTTCATTACATGTTAAGCACTCATAATAGGTGTTCAATGTCACCATATACTGGCATAGACTCTAGCTGAATACAAATCCAAAAATACATCTCTATCTATTACTAAATTTGAAACAGATGATTTCCATTAACATGTTATACAAGACAAGAGTAAGTAAGACTCCCTCATAAAAGTTCTACATAAAAGAAAACCTATTTAAAGAGCATTGCACAAAACTGAACCAATCTAGAGTCTACAACACAAAACAATATTTACTACAAATACTACAAACAGAATTCACACCTGGTCCAATTCACAATAGCCATTCCTATTTCATAATCGCAAACCAGTTGCAGCAACAGAAACCGACCAATGACAGCCTACTCTTGCGGGCATCATGAAATAATGCTGAATAAGGCAACGGCCACAACACAGCCTGTGTGGTCAACTATTACAATAATAGGCAAAGTAATAACTAGGCAGCTTTGTTAATTAAGCTCGACTTTCTAGTGGGACTAGTTAAGACTTGTTTTTGTTATGAAGTTGTTGGTAGAATATTTGCATAGATATAATGTGTGTATATCTTTGAATGATGTTGAGGTGATAGAATATTGAAGAATAATATTTATTATATGAAAGAGATATAATACCTGTTGGTAGAAGGACCTATAACCATCTAGTGTGTATGAGGTTTATGGATGTCAACAATGCAAAAGTGGTGTGTCAGAATAAAGATAAATGAAATAGAGTGATGTTTGTATGTATGTATGGATAAATAAATTAATAGAATATACAATAACCATAACTTTAAAACTTGAGTGATCACCACCTACAACGTGAAACACTACTCTAGTACTACAACCAGTCAAAAAAACTATTTTTATTGACAATACAGTCAGAATTTCTAGAAAATTATTACTCAGTTCTATCATTTAAAAGTGTACACACTACATGAAGCAGTGGTGTGTGCTCAGGGTAGGCAACTAACTCACATTAGTTGTTACAATATTAACTATTAAACTATATTATTTTGCATCAAAATAACCATGATAGCTATACATAGTTGTTATTTATGTCTTAGATTGACTCATCCAACCTGAGTGTTCACCGGTTACACATATTTAGCTATCTTTTAAGGTAGTTTAGAATCAACTATGATAAAAATTCAATGCATTCATCATAATATATAAATAGTACCAGTAACTTGGAAATGTTAAAAACAAAATCAAACTCACCATTAGAACTCTTGAGATCCCTGTGAATGAGTGAGATGGGTGCTTCCAGGTGCAGGTAGGCCATCCCTCTGGCAACCTGGATGGCCCAGTCCACCAGGATGTCAGGCCTGATCTTCCGCCCAGACAACACCCTGTTCAGAGACCCACCGGCCGCAAACTCCATCACAAGGCACAGATTGGGTTCCTCTAGGCACACGCCCTTCAAGGAGACTATGTTCTCATGGTCTAGCATCCAGAAGAGCTTGGCTTCTTGCAGGACGTGCTTCTTGATGACTTTGATGTCCTTGGTGGGGTCGAAGCGAGCCGCCTTGACGGCCACCACCTCCCCCTGCCAGTGGCCGCGGTACACCTGGCCGAAGCCGCCCACGCCGATCACCTCGTCCATCTTGAGCTCCGAGAAGGAGATCCGCGGCGGCTCCACCACCCCGAAGACGGAGGACACCGCCAGCGGATCCTTATCGGTAACGTAAACGGCGGGGAATATGCCGACGCGTTCGCCGATCTTCCCCGTCCACCAGCCATCGTCCCCGGATATCGTGGGGTCGGTGGACAGCACCTCGACGATGTCGCCGCGGTGCAGAGAGAGTTCATCTTCGCCTTGGGCCTTGTAGTCGTAAATCGCCGTGTACAGGGCGAGCGGCGCGTGTTCGGCCATGGCCCCGCGGCCGCACTCGGGCCGCGGCGGCATCACCCCGCCGCCATCCTGCCCGCCCTCGGCCGCACTCACGAGCCCCGACACTGCTGCAGAGTCTCCACCACACTGCACATAACCCGCACCTTATGATCACCGAATCACGCCGCCATCTTTGTTGCTCCCATCGATCATGGTGATGTTGTCAACAGGCACTTTATTTACTCAATACAATACTGAACTAACATTTAGAAATGAAAATGGTCGCCAGCTGTGTTCCACGATTATAATATGATAAATTTTATTTCACTTTCTGTCGTAATAATAAAATAAAAATACAACAACAACACGACAGCGCAGCCAGCATCAAACTATTTTTATTTATTTTCATCAGGTCAACACAGTGAATGTTGCCATTAACTCGAAATGTTGAACAGTTAAATTTGGTCATGCTAAAAAATTTAATATTGGAAAATTCATTAATTGTCTTCAATATTCATCAAACAAATTTTCCAATAATTCTGTGATGTACTTGCCATTGCATTATTGTTATTAAATCACATAAAATAATAATTATTAACAAGTAGACATAAGAATCGGCTCATAGATGGCGTACAAACGTTTGTGTGTTAACAGTTCATGCTCTAACTGTAGATGGCTCTAGTAGGCAAAATAGACGTGTTTTTCATTGAACTTTGAATTTTACCAATGATAATCTACAGTTACATTGATCGAGTAATTGATTATGTACTTTCTATTTACATTCACAACTTAGACATAGTAACAGCTAGAATGATTCGCGATAATTTGTTACTAGATAGTGTATGTTAATTTCGACAATGCATTCAACGGTCCCATGGTGTAATGGTTAGCACTCTGGACTTTGAATCCAGCGATCCGAGTTCAAATCTCGGTGGGACCTTGGTCTTTTTTTACTATTTTCATTATTTTAATATTTTTTATATACACGTTTTTTATCATCATGGCTATTATTAAACGAAGAACAATTTATCTAAGTGGCCCGTGACAAGATGTCAAGAGAGCGTGTAGGGATGCTGGAAAGAGGGCATTTATTGATCGGTCGGGACGGGGAGTGCCGTGAGTCGCTCGGATCGCAGCCGCGAGCTCAGCTTATAACATCTCTTATAAAACATTTAATCCCGGACAAACGCGAAATAGACCCAACGAATAAATACCAGTGCTTGTACATTTGAAACACCAAAATAATATTAACCTACTAACCCAATCAATCGCGTAAATAGCCCAAAAAACGTGTCTAAATATTCTCCATAACATGCTTGCTTTATATTAACATAATAATTGTTAAATAACCTTTTTTGTAACCCTTTTTTACTGTGATACGCGAGACATAATGTTAATTATAAGTAAAATGTGTGACTTGGAGTGCACGTGAAACAGCCAGTAGCATGGCCGCTATAGACTTCGGATGAGTGTCCTTAATGGAAAAATGCTAGAAAATATGTTATCATATTTTAAAAGTCGCTTTTATAGACGCAAATGTTCAAAGTGGTGCTGTCACAAGTACTGGCCCGGTCTGATATTATGCATTCGCCGTTTATGTAACACATCCTAAGTGAAAATGAATTCAAATAGCACCGCACCAATCAATTCTTCCGACAAAATGACTACAGTTAAATGCAAATCGGTTGATTTGCAAGGATACGTTATCATTATAGTGCAGACAAAGGATAATAAAGTCAAATTGTATGGTAAGTGTTCGGGTATACAACCTTTTTGTATACTCACTAACCTTTTTAAGACATTTTCATACTAGGCTGGCTGTATCAATGATGTATCTTCGTCTGTAGTAATTAAAAGTTATCACTGATATTACCGTATTACTTTCAACATTTTATAATTTCCTATTATTGAGAAATATTCATCATCATCACACTCATTTCTCTAATACGGAGGAAAAGAAGACGACATTAATTTATGATACCAGCTTTTCATTTACTTACATCCATACACCACTTTTATGATTACGATATGTAATTGGTTACAATAATTGATGTAAAAAAACTATAACATATTTTAAACAGACATATTTTAAATTAACTGAACCAAATAAGTGTTTTATTAGGTACACTAAATGCAATTTCGAGAAGAAATGTTTTCACTGTAGTTCTGTTCACCCCAAAATGGATAGAACTATAGGCGGTCATGTAGCATATTTTATAAATAATAATATATACAAATATTTTTCTTGCTTTTTATCCATATGCAATATTTTTTGATACGAATTTAACGAATCTATTTATTCTTTAGTTGAAATTCACACATATACATAATACGCTTCACGACTATTTGTGATTATGATATATCCATTCGGAGTAAACCGATCAAGTAAAATGTTCTTGGACCCTTTAAAATTCACGTGTCATCAGATAGCTAGTGACAGATTTACGTAAACTGATAATTTCTTATAGTTAAATAGGTATTTATCATAATGGTTTTCCCTCAACGAAACTAATAAGTAATCACTTAAAAGGTCACCCATCTAAATAAGTAGACCAGCGTTGCTTAGCTTTGAATATTGGGTTATTGTTTCCTATAATTTGATATTTATTTCTTTTGGCTTATATTAGCAACCTGTCATCAATATCATATATCAATTCCATATACATATGTATGTATAATATAAGAGTATCAATGTCATATATAACCACGAAAATTATTCGCGGTAATGAGCGAAACGATTGTTTTCATTTTTCAGTTTAAACCTTTTTAGAACTTACTGACACCTATCATATTTTGAATGTAGCATAATGAAAGACTGAAATTAATGACTGAAGTAGTTTCAAGAGTTAAATATTAAAAAAATATATACGTATAAAGTTAGTACAAAAACTAAAATGGCGGAAACACCATTTTTATTTCTCACCAAAAATATATATGTACTCGTATATATCTCCGGGATTCTGTCCACCTTGAAAGAATGTAATAACTTGAAAATAAATTCTTATACTTATAGTATACCTCTTATAAAGATGGTATACTATAAGTAAAAGTGACAGAGGACATAATTATGTCTTCGAGGTTCTGTATACCCGGAAAGAGATATAAGAACGTGAGTGAATAATGTGGTATTTTTACTCTCACTCCTTTGTTAGCTGGGACGTAGATAGAATATAAACTAGCTGTCTTTTATCCCGATATATCGTAGGAGGCGACTAAGGGACTAGAGGTCAATGCAATCTATAAGGAAAGCAGAGAAAGCGTAGTTGTTAACTCTGCCTCCACCGGGATTCGAACCCAGGACCTCACGATTTGCGATCAGGTCATTAACCAATCGCGCCACGGAGGTCGTCAAAATATATCTGAGGTTCTATACATTCGCAATGTACATACATACACATCAAGCCTGATTCCCTGTAGAGGGGTAGGCACAGGTCACGGATCCCCATTTGTCCCGATCCTGACAGACCACTTTCGCTTCATTGACATTCATACATCCTCTCATACACTCTCGACGGTTATAGGCACTCCTAACGTCACCTTTTTCAATATAGCGTATATCTGACTGTTATAATAATATGTCTTATTAGGCCGGCCCCTACGTAAGCGCCCTTCCACTTCACTCTTAAATATTCCTTTTGTCAATCTGCTATCATTCATCCGCATAACATGTCCAAAACCATCCGTAATGTACGAAGGTCGTATTATATATATATATATATATATATATATATATATATATATATATATATGTTAAAAATGTTTCATATCACGACCACAGGTTCCCCAGGGGTAGGCAGAGACAACTTGGAGGTGGCCGATGAAATAATGGATGTCAATGAGACGAAACTTGAAGACATGACGAGGAACGAGGTAGTCGGACATATACACGAGGTGAGTATAGTTAACATACATACATAATGTATTATATTCACGCCTCTAATTCCTTAGGGATAGGTACATACTAGATGCTATCGAGAGTCACCTTGAACGATTCTGACAAAATCTTCTAGAACTTGATGAACTTACACGACTATTAACCCTTTCGGGGTAGTCAGAGGCTTTGCTAGAGTAACTATGGAGATCTTTAGCTATTTATGTTTGAGCAAATAGTTATCAGTTATTTTTAAACACTCTATTTGTACTCATTTTTTTACTATATAAGACCGTGTCGTATCAGAATCGGGATCCGTGGTATCTGGCAACCCCTCTACAGGGAAATGGGCGTGATGTATAAGTTTGTATTTTTCGTGTGCTAAATAATATTAACCGTCCGTCGTTCATTAAAATGTACATTTTAAAATATTACTGACACATTATTCATTTAATTCTAATAACGTTACAATTTATACATACATAAATTCACGGCTCAACGTCCCCAATGCAACAGGCAGAGATTAGATCGCCACCTGGTACGATCCTGCCAAATCTCTTGCTTCACTCACACCCATTAACCTTCTCATACATGTTCTTCTGTTCTTCACATTACTTACTAATTATAAATTAGTTTATAATTTTTTTTGCCTCGCAGTGCATCGAATCTTGTCTCATCAAGTTACGAGTCAAACGGAGAGCCGACACCAAGCTATGTAAGTAAATATATCTCTAAATAGCTACCTTTCTTAAAAAACGACAAACGCGTTCACGACCATCAACCCTTGCCGGGTAGTTAGAGGTTCAGGTGTCCATCTCCCTAATTGCGAACTCTACAGGGAATCAGGCGTGATGTGTATGTATATTATATTTCTAAGCTGTCTACTCCCAACGTTATTAAGAGTAAGTAACACTCAAGGCATAAGAGCATTCGATGTGGCCTTAACTCAATCAGTCCTTAATAGCTAATGGACATTCAAACCTCTGACTACCCCGTATAGTAATTGATGTTGATGACGTATAGGAAAAAGGGAATTTGATCTGTTCATACATACATACAAATCTTGTCAGTATCTCTGTAGAGGGGTAGGCAGAGATCACGGATCCTTTCGCTTCATTGATATTTACCTACTCATACATACTCGGCGGTTACATGTATATACTTAAATATTGTTGTATTTACATTTCTGACTACCCTAGGATACAAATATATCACGCGTTGCTCAATAGAGGGGTAGACAGTTATAAGGTATCCCCATTTTTTCTTGATGTAATAAATAAAAAACACATTTAAATACATATGTGTTTTTCATTTAAGTACATAATTACCAGTCGCTAACGGTGAGAGAAAACATCGTGAGGAAACCTGCCTATCCCTCAGGATAGGTAATAGTCAGTGCCTATTACGGCGATACGGTTCACTACCTATCACGTTGGGTGCTGTCTATCTAATGATACGCGGGCTTTGAATGACCCATACCTAACATGCCTTCGAAATTTCGGAGATGGGCATTCAAGCCTCTGACTACCCCGCCATAATAAAAAAGGAAGTGTGTATACACAAGTAGTGAAGCGTATGTAATGAATTTTATAGATATCAATGAAGCGAAAGTCGTTTGTGAGTATCAGACTAAGGGGATATGTGATCTCTGCCTACCCCTTTATACTATCGCACGTTTACTGCGCATACCTTCTAAGAAGTCAGTCGTGAAGGCATGTTTAACGAATCGTAAGTTGTTGCGAATTATTAATCAATTGTTCACTCCCACCAAATACGTTCAAGAAATAACATTATCAATGTTGCCAGCTGTAAGATGTTGCTGGGATTAAGGTAGTTTTAAGTATTCGTTAGTTTTAGATATAGACATGAAACAGGTAATGATTCGTGACACCCCATTCAGAATTTCAAAATAAATATTTATTGTACTTATACACCAAAAAAATTCAGAACAAGTACTTAAGTTCGTATGTATTTTACTTCTGAATCAAATTATCATAAAATAAGTAACTTAAGTACGTTTATATAATAAAATACTATATGAGTGGTGAATAAACTCACTAGTAAAAAAGTTTAAACATTTAAAGACGTCCATAGTGAAACACTAAAGAAACCGTTGTAGTATTGTATTATATGGCTTCGAAACTTGGATGCGCTAGTAACTAGTGATGAATAGAAATATAATATAGTTCATTTTTACACAAAGAAATGAGGCGTTTTGAACAAAATCTATTTCAACAATATTTTTGTCTTATAACTGTAGTTGGCGTCCAAAAGTTACTGTTTTAATAAATTATGATAGTATTAAGACTTATTTAATTATTATGTACAGTAAGCAAGAAGCAAAAACAGCATAAATAGATTGAAATCATAATTTTTTGGCCTAATGTTATTTTACTTATAGTAGATACAGTATAGTAAAGTCTAAAAGCAACATAAAAACCTGTCGATTTTCCTCAACTATATAATGACAACACTGCTTAGAGCAACAAAGACACACCTATACGCAAGAGCAAGACAACCCTAACAGGTTTCCGCAAAGCCTCTTTGCTCACCAAGAAGGTTTTAAATTAAATAAAAAAACATTCTCTTGTTGTGTATTTTGTTGGAAATCGTGTTAATTTTTAGTTTTTCCTTTTAAAATGTTGGTTATTGTGTGGAATATGTAATGTTTATGTGGTGTGGTGGCCTAGCAACCGTCTAGTGATTGTAATATAGAAGAATGTGCTGTCGTGTTCGCATTTTGTGAGGTTAGTGAACTTCAAGTTTTGAAACTGTACCTTGATGAAGTTTGTACCTATCTGACGGATTATAACCTAGAATTTTAAATATCTTCTATGTAGCTACTAACCTAATTATATACAGTAATATGTATAGTATAAAATAAATGGTTTAATCTAATTAGCTATACGTATTAGGTGTAGACGTGACTTAACAAAAATGTCCTTACAATTTATTTATTTACATATAAAATATATTTATCTTACCTTTATAATTTAAATGAACTTATATAATAATATTAAAGTACTAGACTGTGGTATTATGGGACGTTAAATAATAATTAAATAATACAATCAGTAAGTGAGTAAATAACTAAGAGTAATGTAATCTTTAAGGCGATAGGCTAGCAATCTGTCACCACTATTCCATATTAAAAGCATTCCATTTATACTCTATACGATTAACTATCGGTAGATCTACTAAAATTAAAAAAAGGGTCACGTTAGGAGTACCTATAACCGCCGAGTGTGTATGAGAAGATGTATGAGTGCCAATGAAGCGAAAGTGGTCTGCCAGGATCGGGACAAATGGGGATCCGTGTCTGCTTACCCCTCTACAGGGAATCAGGCGTGATGTGTATGTATGTATGTAAAATTAAGAAGATATGTTATGTGTCCAAGTTATAAAAGGACATGATTGTATGTATGAATTTATATTTAAGTCTTTATGGAATTTTCATTGTTAAATTCTCGTATGAGTCATTGTTATGTTAAATAATGTGTATGTATGATCATCATGATAATCTGGGACTAATAATAATGTAACCAACTGCTTCTTGGCATATCGTAAGAGGTGACTAAGATACAAACACCTTTTCACGTATTATTGGTCATTAATACCTAAATCTATTTATTTAACAAACAAAAAACGCGTTCACAACCATTAACCCTTGCGGGGTTAGAAGTTTAGGTGTCCATCTCCGCAATTGCGAAGGAAGTAATTCTATGGCCACCTCGAACCCACGTGTTGACCAGATAGTCAGTACTCAATGTGACAGGTGGTAAACCATGTCGCCATTTACAAGCACAAACTATTACCTGTTCGGGGAACAGGTAGGTTTCCTCACGATGTTTTCGCTCACCGTATAATTCGATGCATTTCGTAAATGTATTTTTATTACAAAAATGTCCATAGAAATTCATTAAACTTCTCTTCCATTGCTACATGCTCAAGTGGTATTTGAACCCTGTACCAACTGATACAGAGCCAAGTCCCAAACAACTGAGCTACGTCGAATTACTTTCTATTTATATTATTCTAAAATTAAGTTAATAACTACCTAAATTTTCAATAATTGTCTTAAAGAGACGAAATACAATATTCTGGCCACTCCTTTCAGTATTTAAGTCGTTAAAGTATGTACCCGTATTTCTGTTTACCCTTTATCGTTCTCCGATGTTATGGTTCTTGTAATTTGCAAACAACCGCAGACTCTGACGTATTTCCGTTCGATGCAATCATACTTAAATTCACATCAAGTTCCCAAAGGTATGGACAGTACCTCGGAATATAAAAGCCCTTATATTATATTACACGTCACTCACGTTTAATCCCTTCCGGGGTGGACAGAACCTCCGAGACAATAAAGGTTACTTTATAGCATAAGTATTGGGGTTGTGTTATATTGTACGGAATGAATTAAGAGACGAATTGAAACAACGGAATCATAACTACGACTGACCTTTATTATAATAAAAAAAATATATAATAAAAAATTTATTATAAAAAATTTAAATACATTAATATTAAGGTTACACGTGGAATACAATAATGGGATACAATATTGGATACATGGTACTTGATACATACCTTACAATATGAAAAAATTGGAGATAGGTGACTAGCCTATCGCCGTATAGAATTTATATTCAACCCTAGTCCCTAAGATACACTTGATGGGAAGAACGACAGCTAGTTAGTATTCTTTTTACGTCCCAGACAGGACGGATTCTTAGTCATTTTTAACATATTAATAGTTATAATCACCTTTAGATATTATGATTATATTTTCGTCTTAGATCATCTTTTGATAACTACTTGTAGTATATCTATACGTTTTAGCACAATCGTAGTTGAATATCAGTTCAGTAATAGTGTAAAGTTGGAAGTGGATTAGCTAAAGTGACAAAATGAACTATTGTAGATAGCAAAATGTTAAAAATGCCCTCTTTTAAGAGATCACTTTTCACTTTTGTGTTAATCCCCGAACAAATTCACAATGTTACTGAAGTGTAATTGAATTGATATTTTGCAAAAAACATCAGTAACCAACTAAAATATTGTACTAACTTCTTAACATACCAAATTACCCCATGTCCCTTATTCATCTTTTACAAGCATCAATAGCCTTGGTACACCATATATGGTAGTACCGACCGAGTATTGAGTCCGCGACCCCTGATTTGTATGCCATGTAAATCACCAACGTACCATTGAGTAAATTTTCCTTGACTCGTTAATACCAGTACGTATTCTTCACGATCGTTAATCCTTTTGAGGTAGGCAGATGCTTGAAGCCTTAGGGACAAGTAATCTATACATACATATACATCATGCCGGATTCCCTGTAGAGGGGTAGGCAGAGATCACGGATCCCCATTTGTCCCGATCCTGACAGACCACTTTCGCTTCATTGACACTCGTACATCTTCTCATACATACTCGGCGGTTATAGGTACTCCTAACGTCACCCTTTTTCAATATAGCGTCTATCTGACTGTTATATGTCTTATTGGGCCCCTACGTAACCGCCCTTCCACTTCTATAATAATACATAATTCTATAATCTATACTTAATATTATTAAGATAAAGAGTTAGTTTGTTAAAACGAGATAATATATGAAAGTACTGGATTGAAATGAAAAATATCTTTATTTGTTGGATAGATCATTTATGCTGTATAGTATTATATTATCTGTGATTTATGTATAATAACAGTTCAATATGAGATCAGTAATAGTGTGAAGTTGGTACTGGATTAGCTAAAGTGACAAATTTCGCCATTTTTAAGCGTAATTTGACACTTGCCGATTTCAATGGTCAAATTTGACACGTTTACTCATCCACTACAAACTTCACACTATTACTGATCTGATATTGAACTGCGTTTGTGCTAAACCGCATTAGTGGACTAAGGTCCCTGTTGTTGTGTAATCATATAACCGCTGTCGTAGTTTCCTAAGACGCAATGGAATGTGTTAGACCGGTTTCGAATCAAGTCATTTGTACCCATTGTGTGGCTTACAAATTGTGCCCACGACTTTGTAACGTGGTATGAGCTTCACGTCTTATGTTTGAAGGGGAGACAGAAATGAGGTGCTGTTAAAAAGGGTGATGTTTAATATGGTTATTTTCGTAACCATATGAAACATCACATAACATTTGCGAAATGCACCGAAAACTACAGTGAGGGAAAACATCGTGAGGAAAGCTACCAGTTCCCCGAAGTTAGTGATTGTAAATGGCGACCTGACTTACCATCTGTTACATTGAGTACTGACTACCTGGTTAACACGTGGATTCGGGGTTGCCATAGAATTACTACCTTCGCAATTGCGGAGATGGAAACCTTAACGTCTGGGGTAGTTAGTCAGCGTCTTGAGCGCGTTTCTCTTTTTATATACATATTTTACTAACGTCCTCTCTTCCTTTTAAAATGGAACAATCTCGATATTGTTAGACTATGCTAGCCCATCGTTCAAATAGATACAAACCAGGAAGACTGGCTACTAATACTACTAATTAGCATTTAATTTACGCCCTAGAACTTATCGAACCTTCTTGTAAATAGAATGCTAACTAGCTGAATGTTTTCTTGTCATGATTTATATCATACATATACATTCATGTCCTTCAATCCCTTTCGGGGTGGACAGAACCTTGGAGACGAAAATTCCTCTAAAGCCACCTTTTAGTATGAATATTTGGGTTGTGATGTTATATGGAACGTTTGTGACAGGTTGCTAGCATATCGAATAAATTCAATTTACCCCTAGTCCGTTAGTCGCCTCCTACGACATTCCGGGAGAACAGCAGCTAGTTAACGTTCTTTTCACGTTCCCGACTAGCATGGGACTAGCTATATGTATATGTAGATATACTAACGACCTGCTCCGGCTTCCCACGGGTATAAAATATATAGGCTACTCCACTATTTAATGGATGTTATTATACATATAAACCTTCCTCTTGAATCACTCTATCTATTAAAAAAAACCGCATCAAAATCCGTTGCGTAGTTTCAAAGATTTAAGCATACAAAAGGAGAAAGAAAGCGACTTTGTTTTATACTATGTAGTGATATTTGAAGACAAACATACAAGTACTTGTTAACCATGTCTCATTTTAAGTGCTATCTATCTGATTTACATGTGGATTAGAGAACTAACAACTTCCTGCCACTGCCAGTGATTTGGCAGATTTAATTTTATGAATATATGTGACTGAAGTGGCAGGGCGGTTACGTAGGACCCGGCCCAATAAGACATATGACAGTCAGATAGACGCTATATTGAAAAAGGGTGACGTTAGGAGTACCTGTAACCTCCGAGTGTGTATGAGAAGATGTATGAGTGTCAATGAAGCGAAAGTGGTCTGTCAGGATCGGGACAAATGGAGATCCGTGATCTATGCCTACCCCTCTATAGGGAATCAGGCGTGATGTCTATGTTTGTATATTTTATAATAATTAGTTTATTTTAGTCTTTATTTATTCAGTAAATATTTATTAATTCGACGTAGCTCAGTTGTTTGGGGCTTGGCTCTGTATCAGTGGGTACAGGGTTCAAATCCCGCTTGAGCATGTACCAATGGAAATGAATTTTAATGAATTTCTATGTACATTTTCGTATTAAAAACACATTTACAAAATACATCGAATTATACGGTGAGGGAAAACATCGTGAGGAAACCTACCAGTTCCCCGAACAGGTAATAGTTAGTGCTTGTAAATGGCGACATGGCTTACCACCTGTCACATTGAGTACTGACTATCTGGTTAACACGTGGATGTAAGGTAGCCATAGAATGACTACCTCCGCGATTGAATGGTATTGTGAATGAGTGTCTTTTTTATAATGCATATATTACTTATGCTCTTATATCCTATTAAAGTTGCAAGTATAACACGTGATATATGACAAATATACAATTAGTTGTTGTGTATTCCATATTGTTAATCTTCCTTGCTTTACAGTATCTGACATCGGCCACAACATAGTGCAGGATGCGTTCCTCATCGCGGTGGAGGAGCAGGCTCGGCAGCGGCTGCAGCGCCTCTCCGCCCTCAAGAGGATCACCCCCGTTGACATGTCCCAACTCTCCATTGAGGTAGGTAGGGGTTTTGGGTGCTTAAAATGTACATACATGTAGTTAGATTGAAGTTAAAAAATCTTTATCTGTTGGATAGATCATTTATGCATAATAACAGTTCAATATGAGATCAGTAATAGTGTGAAGTTATAAGTGTACATACAAACATAAATTGTGCATGTTGTATAAGTGCATATTTATAAGTACAGCATCCATAAGTGCATATGTATTTATAAGTACAGGACCCAAAAAGATCATGGCTGTTGACATTCTCGTCGTTGTGATTCTCCATTGAGGTAGGCAGGCGTATGAGTGCTTAAAATGTACATACATGTAGTTAGATTGGAGTTATAGGTGTACATACAAACATAAATGGCGCATGTTGTGTAAGTGCATATTTATAAGTACAGAACCCTAAAAGATAACTCCTGTTGACATGTCTCAACTCTCCATTGAGGTAGGCAGGGGTGTGAATGCTAGAAATGTACATACATGTAGTTATATTGGAGTTATAAGTGTACATACAAACAAAAATAGCGCATGTTGTTTAAGTGCATATTTATAAGTCAGGATCCAAAAGAATCATGGCTGTTGACACGACTTAGTTCTCTATTGAGGTAGGCAGGGTTGTGGGTGCTTAAAACGTACATACATGTACTTAGATTGGAGTTATAAGTGTACATACAAACATAAATGACGAATGTTGTATAAGTGCATATGTCTAAGTACAGGACCCTAAAGGATAACTCCCGTTGACATGTCCCAATTCTCCATTGAGGTAGGCAGGGCTGTTAGTGCTTAAAATGTACATACATGTAGTTAGATTGGAGTTATAAGTGTACATACAAACATAAATGGTACATGTTGTTTAAGTGCATATTTATAAATACGGGACCCAAAATAATCATGGCTGTTGATATGTCGTAGTTCTCTTTTGAGGTAGTTAGGAGTATGGGTGCTATAAATGAACATATCTTTAATTAACCAATGAAAAAAGTTTGTGTTGGTTCTAGGACTCAAAAAGAATGCTAACTATCTAGCGTTCTTCCCGGCATATCGTAGGAGGCGACTAAGGGACGAGGGTTCAATAATGGGCGATGGACTTGCAATCTGTCACCAATTTTCCAGTATGACATTAGCACCCCAATTTTATTCATGCAAAAGTGTCCTAAGGATATTTATTGTATCTTCAAGGTATTGTTAATACAAGCAAGACATACAAAATAAATATACATACTCACGTATAAGTACAGCTCATGAGGATGATGCCAGTTCACATGTCGTTATTCTCCATCGAGGTAGACAGGGTGGTGGGTGCTAGAAAGAATGTGTAGTAAAGTGTGGTAGGAGTTATAAGTGTACATACAAACAAGCTTAATATAGCACGTATCGCATTAGGAAAAAAGTGAAATGAGGTCCTAGTTAGACTATGGATTCATGCCTAGGATTACGGAATAAGTACCGCAAATAAGTATCCTAAAATGTATAATAACGACATAAGACACATATCTATTTAACTTAGGTTAATTTATTCCAGCATAAGGTTGATTTGGCTATTTATCACATAGAAATTACTACGTAAATAAATATAAATCTGACTACCCCGCCATAATAAAAAAGGGAGTGTGTATACACAAGTCGTGAAGCATATGTTTATGTGTATGTTTATGTAAGTTACTACGTTTGTTAGCCAATTTCTTCCATCCAGCCAAAATTTAGGAGACTGTAATAAAGCTCTTCTATTGAACACTCCATTTCACAAGACAGGCAGCTGATTACACAAATCCAATACCAGAGCAGCAAGCTCATTAATAATTCAGTCCATAGAGAAGTGTGCAATTATTCATCACATTTCTAGACAACAATAGTGTTTGGAAACGGTGACAGATAAAAAACCAACGTTACTTCTCAGAATAACGGTTTATAATATGGATAGGTAATAGTCAATGTCTATTTGAAGTTTACTAGTCTGAGATTAGAAGAGAATTTAACTAGTAGGAAAGTATTATAATTAGGGGCCGGCCCAATAAGACATATGACAGTCATATGGACGCTATATTGAACAAGGGTGACGTTAGTAGTACCTATAACCGCCGAGTGTGTATGAGTGTCAATGAAGCGAAAGTGGTCTGTCAGGATCGGGATAAATGGGGATCCGTGATCTCTCCTTACCCCTCTACAGGGAATCAGGTGTGATGTGTATGTATGTATGAAAGTACTATATAAATTTAAATAGAACGTTAGGTAAGGTTACTTATGGGATAGCAATAATTGAAACTTTCTGAATATTAGTTATAAAAGAGCGTGCATGAGAAGGTTTATGTTTGTATGGCAAAATAGATTTGTCAGGATCGTTTAGGATACCTGCCTATTGCCAGAATCTATAAATGACGTTGGTATTATTAGTACTTGTAAATGACGACATGGCTGACCACCTGTCACATTGAGTACTGACTATCTTCAACACGTGGGTTCGAGGTGGCCATAGAATTACTACCTTCGCAATTGCGGAGATGGAAACGTGAACCTCTGACAAGCCCGCAAAGGTTAATGGTCGTGAATGCGTTTGTCTTTGTCTATAAATCACGTTAGGGAAGGGGATACGTGAATATATAACTGTATCTATATATTGTATGTAATAATATATTCAGAGATGTAATAATATATTCAGATATGTTCAGATATTTGAGACTTTCGTAACGAAACAATGACAGTATCATGAATGATGTATGATATTACTAAAGAACATATGGATTGCGCCCACGTGGAATCCTGAATAAATACGACATTAAATCCCTTTGTCACCTCTACGGTTTGCAGATGGTTGGATGTATTACGCTTTCATTTGAACGCTAAACAAATACTAACCAAAGATGATGTTGGCCAGGTCTAGTACGAATTTATTATAGGAATAAAAGAATGAATTAAAATATTTGCTTTTACATAATACTTTTTATGAGGCGACGAAGGTTCTAGAATTTAAGTTATTTTTTAATTTTGGCTGAATGGTCGCCATAAACATTGTTAGGAAACCTTCAAATCCTCTTGAAACCTTTGTATATATGTATATCTGATTGATCACCTATCAGACTTGAGTATGGTATCCGGATAAAATATGCGTCCACACATACATACATACCCTTACATACATCACTACATACACTAGATATTTTATAGATGGCTATTTAAACTTCGGACGTCTCTTTCCAATATGGCGTATATCTGACTGTCATATGTCTTAGTCGAGTGTGCATTGGTAATAAAGAAGCGAAAGCCTCTGCCTTTTCCTCTACAGGGAAACGGGCATAATATATATGTATGTTATTTAGACTAAAGCGAAGGATGATATTTGTAATCTAACTATTTATTTATATGTTGTGTGATAAGTTACTATTGTAGATCCTTCAAGCCTCTCACATGTTTGCAGAGTTTCTTGGCGTTTCTTCTCTGCAATAGTTTAATTAGATATACTTACTTACTTACTTAAATCCCGGAACCCCTCATCAGGGACATAGGGCCTTCAGAGCCACCTGAGTCTATCTTGCGAGATGACTTCAATCTCAGCCCATGATAAGCCAAGACCGAGTGTCTTAACTAGATATATATTTTTTTATGATTATCTAATTTTAAGGACAATTTTTTGACAATAAGTGATTTTACAATCCTTTATTGAATAAAATACATACATACATACGCTTCACGACTTGTGTATACACACTCCCTTTTTTATTATGGCGGAGTAGTCAGAGGCTTGAGTGCCCATCTCCGAAATTTCGAAGGCAAGTTAGGTATGGGTCATTCAAAACCCGCGTATCACTAGATAGACAGCACCCAACGTGATAGGTAGTGAACCGTATCGCCGTATTGACTATTTATTACCTATCCTGAAGGATAGGCAGGTTTCCTCACTATGTTTTCCCTCACCGTTAGTTAATTTTATGATACTTCATTGAATAAAAAGCATTTCATTTTCACTCCCACGTGTTCTTTTCCCAGCTAAACAAGAAGAAGAAGGCCCCAGCTGAGAACCATCAGGAGCTGAACGGGTTCATCGCCAACTCCTCGGTCTACGTCACCTCCATCAACGAGGAGGGAGCAATCGAGGCCAAACCCACCAACACATCCCCCAAAGTCAAGCCCAAACCCATCCTGGTTGACACCACGAAGACCACCCCCATAATCACCAACGGCGTGCAGGAAAAAGTGAAGGAAGAGACCAAAAGTGAAGTGAAAAGTGATAAGGACGCGTACAGTGTGGCTAAGGAACACTTGAGCAACGGTAGAAGTGAGAAACTGATTGGTGACACGGATCACAAAGTGCGAACCACTGCGGTGATTGAGAATAACAAGCTCGCGCCGGGTGAAAATCGGTGAGTGATATAATACATAATATATATAATATCTACAGCTAATAGCGAACTTGGCCTAAACGCCATTTTTGGTGAAATTTATTTAAATATGTATAACTAACTACAGTTCAATTTATTTTCAATTATATTCAATTTATTCTGCGACTATTGGTGTTGGTTTCCTGGCGAAATGACGATTTTTTTTTGGTGTCTAGGGGGTAAAAAATATTGGATATTTTTTTCTTTTCACGGTCACTTTTTCAACTTTAAACTTGACTCCTGTCAAGTTTGCGAAATGGTCTATTTAATATACTTATAATTATGCGGGATGAGTAATAATTTAGGACACAATAACACCAAATGAACTAGTCCATAGGAAATTAGGTTTAAGACTTGTGTTAAGGGTATTAGTCAACGTATTTAAGACATATATACATTACAATACATACAATCAACGACCAGACTGGAGAAGAGAAGAAAAGCGTAGTTCTTAACTTTGCCTCCATCGGGAATCGAACCCAAAACCTTACGACTACACAAGCACTAACTATTGTCTGTTCCGGGAATGGGTAGGTTTCCTCACCATGTTTCCCTCACCGTAGTATTCGATGCATTGCAATTGTTAATTGATTGACTTATCTCTAAACCTAAAGAATCCTGTTCTTACTTAATTATCTTAAAATGTCTACGTTAAAGAGCTAAGTCTATCATATATGCTACCCTAGTACTTCTGAATACATTCCATAAAGATAAATCACATTGTTTTTATTCTATGTTTGCATTTGATCTACTTATTTGCAAAATATACTATTGTCACAGATACATAATTATGTGGATACTATTGTCATTTATTTATACGTACATACATACAAATCACGCCTGATTCCCTATAGAGGGGTAGACAGAGATCACGGATCCCCATTTGTCCCGATCCTGACAGGCCACTTTCGCTTCATTGACACTCATACACACTCGGTGGTTATAAGTACTCCTAACGTCAAACTTTTTCAATATAATATTCTTTATATGTATATAAATAGGTACAAATTATTAACTATACTAGTTATATGTGAATCCTTTCTCATCCATCCATATCATCGTATATGTCCCGTGCTAGCTGGGATGTAAAAAGAATGCTTGCTAGCTGCCATTCTTCCCGGCATGTCGTAGGAGGCGACTAAGGGACTAGGGGTGAATGGAATCAATTGGAAAATCGGCGACAGGTTGCTGCCATTCGCTCAATAGATTCCATTTATCCCTTGGCATTATTTTTACGCCTAAACAAGTATAGGACAAAGCAAAAAGAAATCTTATTTATTTTTCGTTTTCCACTAATAGGTTCCCTATTTTTTCCCCCAAAACTAGACTCAATTTATGACAAATGTTCTATACGGTCGATTTGAGATTGTACTCATGAGATATGTTATCCTGGTACTTCGAAGGTCTTGACTTTCACTTAGAAAGCAACCGATAGATCTATTTCAAACAATTTCTATAACTATTGACCTATGGTTTTAGACTGTGGCTTGAACGTGTGACTATTACATACACGTCTATAAAAATACATTCATATGTACATACACATCACGCTTGATTCCCTGTAGAGGGGTAGGTAGAGATCACGGATCCTCATTTCTCTCGATCTTGGTAAACTACTTATACACCTCGACTTACACACCCGCCGGTTATAAATATTTCTAACGTCTCCCTTTTTCAATATGACGTCTATCTGACTGGCATTTGTTATATTGGTTCGATCCCTAAGTAATCGCCCTTCTATCTTAGAAACATAATATCCCATTAACTAGTGTCAATTTAGCATTTAGTCAATCTTTTATTATATTATATTAGTTATTATGTTTTAATTTGTACATATTCAGTTTTATTATATTTGTTTAACAGACAGAAATATGTTTTAAGTATTTAAATATCTCTTATAATTCATCTCCATAACATATTCATGCCATGGAAGCGTGATCTTTTAAGTAACCTAAAGGATCCTGGTTCAGTTCCCGACCTATCATTGTTAACAGGTGCATATTTTGTGGTTTGAATTTTTGTGGTCTATCTTAGTGTTATATAACTACATATATCGCGGTTGTGATGAATATTTGGAACAGGTTACTGGCTCGTAAACCATTGAATTCCACACATCAGGTCTCTTAAGCCGGGTTTTCTTTATGTAAATGATTTAGCATATGTATGACGTCACACTTGTATGCAAGTTCAAAATTCCACTATGCAATTTGATGCAATATGTGTATGACGTCATACTTGCATGCCAACAATTGCCTAAAGGAAACCTGGGGCCCAAGTCCACTAATGCTATTGCAAAATATCAGTTCAATATCAAATCAGTAAGTGTGAAGTTGGTAGTGGATTAGCTAAAGTGACAAATAAAACTAACAAACTAACTTCACATTATTACTGATCTGATATTAAACTGCATTTGTGCTAAAACACTTTCGTAGAATTGGTCCTTATGATATGAAATAACAGGATAGAAAAGCATCAAAATATTTAAGTGCCTCCCACATGCCAGGAAGATATACATCTCGTTAGACAATATCCTAATTTCATTCCAAATATCGTCGGTCGGAATCGCTACCGGTACATTTCAAATTATGCTATTTGTAGAAAATCAAGGTACAAGTTTTTAGGTACAACCATTTTAAATAATTATGTGGCGGTATAAGACGTTTATCCCAGTTAGATTAACAATTATGATAAGTTCCAATAGTGACTTGGAAGTATTTAATTTTGTATCATTCTGCATACTTAGTCAAAAACACATGATTTTCCAGTAAACAAGAGATGTTCCAGTAATGAAGGAAAAAAAGTCAAAATAATCCTTACTGTCTAACTAATTATTGCGTTTTAGATTTTTGGTTGCGTGTATGCAGAGTGAGTTTAAAATGAGGGGTAGAAAACGAAGGTACCTGAACACCGCATCGTGCGTGCTTTGGATGCAACCTGAGCACCGGGAACCTTCCTGTACGACTATTTAAATATATGCATTTAAATTATAATGTTTAGAATACTCGATATAATGTATATTCGATATATTATAGGAAATTAGATATCTGTTTGTGTATTATTGGATAAAATAGTACGTTTTACCTTTAGGAGTGGGTTAAATATAGTATTACTGTTTACAGGTAGGCACTATGTGATATTTTATTAATTATTTATTTACATGGTATTAAAACAATCAAATTAACTACATGAAATTATTTGATTATATGATGCGAATATGGAAAATTAGTTCTCTATGTAACAGGCTCGAAAATTTTCACGTGTTATACTTATTCTACCTTCACCGAAACTTGTCAATTTTGAAAGGTTGATATTAACTATTTTCTTAATTACATAAAAACACACATCGTATTTTCCACATTTGGAGTAGACATGCATTATGACTTAATTATGACTAAATATTTAGTTATGTTAACCATACCTAACTGGATCATCATGGCATTAATTTTCATTATAATTTTAGGGTAGCTAGCCATTTATACAACACCCTTAGTCGCCTCCTACAAAGAAAGGCAGCACTTAGCATTCCATTGACATCCAAACTAGTTCTGTATTTTCTTAAAGCCTATGAAGTCAGCGACCACATTTAATGGAGCCTAGAATAATAATCGTAATTATACATTCTTCCACAAGCAGGTAATAAAACCTGTTTGGTGACTGAATGGGAGTGCACCGATGCGCGCGCGTCGTTCTGGGAGACTAGTTTCTATTCGTCTCGCTCCCACTGCAGACGTGTTGGATTTTTTCTCTCGTTTTCCAGTCAAATTCAAAATCTACCTGTCCGTTTTTCCATTTCATTATTTTGTTTGTGTTTGCGGTGCGTACACGTGAATTTAGTGTGTTTCTGGTATATTTTTATGAGTGAAAATGTCGTTTTTAGCCAGTGATTGTGTATTTGAGTGATTTTAGTGTTTTGTTTGGTATTTGTGTGGTGTTTTCCTTGTTTCACACGGATTAAGGCGCTACCTGTTAAGGATGCATTACAAACAATTGTTTCGAAGGTCAGTTTTTATGTACATTTTTTAAGTTATGAGTCTCGGTCAGTATTTCAGTTTTTTTAGTCTCGTCTGGAGTTTTAAGTTTTACTTACTATACAGCCTTATTTATAAGCCTTTAAACTTTTAAATGTTTGAGAACACCAATCCTTTGACCACCTTGCATTGCTATGTGCCTTGAATCAATTCTAACCAGCTAGCATTCTTCTCATATATCGTAGAGACGACTAAGAAAGAACCGTAGATGATTTAACTCTCATCTACCTAACACGTATCTACCAATCTTCTTTTAATGCTCGTTGTATTGTACATACCTTTAAGTACAACAATTTACTAAGCAACAAGTTAATCCATTTATTCACGTTAAGATGAGAACATCTATAGCTTCTCAAAACAAGCAGAACGACAACTAATTAGCTCTCTTTTTAGTACCAAATCAAGATACACATATCTACAGCTTACATACATACATTGAACGAAATTCAAACCATAATATTCTCGTAAAGCAGGTATAATAGAATAGACACACAATAGTTTTTTCTAAAGGCCTTCACGCACGATCAGTTATGCGTCCCATGCCTTTAAGGCTTTCCCAGAGCATAGAGCCTGCAACGGAATGCGGCTATGATTACACCAGCAACGTAATATCGTTAAATTTATCATTCCGTGTGATGGGAGCTTTAATAGCGGCTTAAATATTGTAGTGGAATTTGAGAGTTTTATGATGGCTGATACAGTATGGTGTAAGGCTTGTTTTACATAACTGTTTATGTGTGTTTTTTATGGCCGATGTTGTAGAAAATAATATAGTATATGAGATAAGAAAACTAATTTATACCCGTAACCGCCGAGTGTGTATGAGAAGATGTATGAATGTCAATGAAGCGAAAGTGGTCTGTCAGGATCGGGACTAATGGGGATCCGTGATCTCTGTCTACTCCTCTACAGGGAATTAGGCGTTATGTGTATGAAAGATGAATTTAAAGACACATGTACCTAACTATATAGGTATATATAACTATTAAATGAATGATAAAACTCAAACAATAGCCTTTTCGTACTCGAATTTATTATTCATATATTTTTATTGGTTATAATAGAAAAAATGATTGACGTATTCATAAATGAATATAAAAATTAAAAGAACAGAAGAGCATGCCTGAAAATGTTAAAAAGATTTAAATGTTCAGGAGCTATCGTTAATCTCTGCCGACCCTGTTACGGAAGAAAAGGCGTGAATATATTCATTCATGAACCTATTTTAGTTCAAAGGCTGACTATACCGTGACCAGAAGAATTTTAATTGCTATTACCCTTGACATCAACTAGTAATTACGATTAATAGTTAACACAAAGGTGAAGGTTTTACTAATCTAGATATTGAATAGAAATAAACTAACTGCCTTTCTGGTCGTATATAAATAAGGTCTAATAAGTATATTGCAAATAAATCAAAGTAATTGAATATTTAGTATAAATTAAGGCGTAGCCATCCCCACACCTAAAAAGAATAATTTTGATAACTTATTAACGTAAATTTAGGTTATGTTTTAGTTAGACACGCGAGTCTCTGACTACCTTACAAGGGGTAAGCTGTTTATGTTATATTGTCATTTCAATTCATAAATACAGACAAGGCATAACATGACCATCAAAATCATCAAACCATTTACGTATTTTGTATCAACTACATAATAAGAAAGTTAGCTATTAATAAGACCCTTAGTATAACACAGTACAGATGCAGAAAGGCAACTAATTAGTTACCTATTCAAGTCCCATATGACGAAGGAGTTAACTATTTAAATAATTATCCGTTTGTTGACCCTAGCTGTTTAGTTTCCATAGAGCCAAGCAATTAGGAAAAGATAATAACAAGCAAAAGTTCAACATAGCGTTCTGTTTAGTAGACAGTATCCCGTGGGACGTAATAAAAATGCTAACTAGCTGCCGTTCTTCCCTGCATGTCGTAGGAGGCGACTAAGGGACTAGGGGTCAATAAAATCTATTGGGTTATGGGCTAGTAACTTGTGTTCCAATGTTCAATATGAGATCACAACCCCAATATTTATGGTAACACAATATTTTACCACGTGACTTAGGATATATTGTATCATTCATTCAATGCCAAAGTGGGAGTGCGCGAATGCGATGAATCGCGTATCGGAGCGCACGGGGTTGTATGCAGAAATGCCAGAGGGCAGATGCTGGTCAACTTCCTGGATAAAGAGGGGCGGTTCTGCATGAACACATTCTTCGAGAAAAAGCCCCATAGGAAGTGGACCTGGCAGAGCCCAGGTGGTAGGACGAAGAACGAGATCGACTTCATCTTGGCAGACAAGAAGTACGTGTTCAGGGATGTCTCAGTGGTTAATAGGTTTAAGACCGGCAGTGACCACCGCCTTGTGAGAGGCACCCTGAATTTCGACTTTAAGGCCGAGAGAAGCCGATTGAGACGATCCGTTCTTCGCCTAACGATGCTCCAATCCGTGCACAGCTCTGAAGCGTTCCAGCTGGAACTACGCAATCGCTTCGAAGCACTGAATACCACGGCAAGTGTTGACGAGAACCTCGATGATGTGGTGAGGGTACTTCGCGAAGTGGGCGGAAGATGCTTCAAGGGAGGGCGAGGCAGCCGAAGGTCTAAGCTCTCAAAGCGGAACCCTGGAATTGATGCGGATTCGGACGCGAATTGCCATGACGAAGCTTCGTCAGATACCCAACGTCTCAATAAAACTATCCGAAAATCGGTGAGACGCGACCTCCGAAGCTACAATGCGCAACTCATCAAAGAGGCCATTGAGCAAAATCGGGGGTCGAAAGTCTTCTGTAAAAGAATGGGTACTTCTAATCTGACGAAGCTGAAAACCTCAGAGGGCAGAACCGTCACTTCAATTCCGGGGATTCTTAAAGAGATTGAGGGCTTTTACGGCCATCTATACTCCTCGCATGCCCCGAAGCCTCCACCCGATGCGAAGGACCCAAGGGCCACATTGGTGCGCCACTACACTGATGATCTCCCGCTCGTGGACGAAGACGAAATTGGGAGCGCTCTCAAACAACTTTGTAATGGGAAGGCTCCCGGCGAAGACGGAATAACCTCGGAGCTTCTAAAGGCGGGAGGAGCTCCAGTCCTGCAGAAGCTCAAGCACCTATTTGATTCCGTCATAGCTAATGGGACTACCCCGACGGCGTGGAGTGAGAGCGTGGTGGCCTTGTTCTTCAAAAAGGGAGACAAGGCCCTATTGAAGAATTATAGGCCTATCGCGCTCCTAAGCCACGTCTACAAGTTGTTCTCGAGAGTGCTCACAAATCGTCTGGCCTCAAGATTTGACGCCTTCCAGCCGCCGGAGCAGGCCGGATTTCGGAAAAGGTTTCAGTACCGTAGACCACATCCACACAGTGCGGCAGGTTATAAAGAAGTCTCATGAGTATAACCAGCCGCTGTGTCTTGCCTTTGTGGACTACGAGAAGGCCTTCGACTCCATCGAGATCTGGGCTGTTCTGGAATCCTTGCAGCGATGCCAGGTCGATTGGCGTTATGTGCAGGTGTTGAGGAGCCTATACAGCGTGGCATCGATATCTGTTCAAGTCCAAAACCAAAAGACAAGTCCTATACAGTTGCTCAGAGGAGTGAGACAGGGGGATGTCATCTCCCCGAAACTGTTCACGAACGCACTGGAGGACGTCTTCAAAAACTCTGGATTGGACTGGGATGGGTATCAATGTCAATGGCAGATACCTCACGCACCTTCCGTTTCGCTGACGACATTGTCATAATGGCGGGTTCGCTGCAGGATTTACAGGGAATGCTGCACAGCCTTAACGCTGCCTCACGGTCGGTCGGTCTCCGGATGAACTTGGACAAGACAAAAGTCATGTTCAATGAGCTCGTTGTCCCGGGGCCGATCACGATCAGTGGAGAAACGCTCGAAGTTGGTCCAGGAATATGTCTACCTGGGCCAGGTTCTACAAATGGGTAGGGGACAGCTTCGAGCGTGAGATTTCCAGAAGAGTGCAGCTGGGCTGGGCAGCATTCGGGGAAGTTGCGTCATATCTTCTCGTCGCCACTACCGCAGTGTCTTAAGACCAGGGTTTTCAATCAGTGCGTCCTACCTGTAATGACATACGGTGCCGAGACGTGGAACATGACAGTCGGGCTGGCTCACCGATTACATGTCGCTCAGCGGGCAATGGAACGTTCGATGCTGGGTATCTCGTTAAGGGACAGAGTCCGGAACGAGTTTATCCGGCAGAGAACCAATGTCGTAGACATTGTCTATCGATGTTGCAAGCTGAAGTGGCAGTGGGCCGGTCACGTCTGTCGCAGAACCGACGACCGTTGGAGCAAAGCGGTTCTCGAATGGCGACCGCGTCTCGGTAAACGTAGTGTAGGACGCCCCCTGCTAGGTGGACTGATGACCTGAAAAAGGTCGCTGGTAGTGGTTGGCTGAGGGCCACGAGTGATCGTGTTTTGTGGCGTTACCTTGGGGAGGCCTACGTCCAGCAGTGGACTGTCATAGGCTGATTGATTGATTGATTGTATCTTCAAGGTTCTGTCCACCGTGCACTGCAAAGGGACTGATGGTCGTGAATTTATATGTATGTTTAGTAGAAAATATAGGTATTTAGTCCTTATGCCTTAAACTAGTACCTATATCCTAGGTGAAACACCAAAAGAAGAATTAAGTTAGGTCATATCTATTGTTATTAGGCGAATGGCTGGTAACCATTCACCAAATGCTAAATTACATATATTCACGCCTCTACGTCCCCAATGGGATAGGCACAGACTATCGAACACCACAGAACGATCCTGAAAAATCTGTCTTGCTTCACTCACACCCATTAATCTTCTAATACACGCTCTTCTGTTCTTCACACTCCTACGTACACCATTGAGTATAATGTTCCCAATTTCATCCGTAAACGCTAAAATAATAAAATCTAAATCTATATGGATATATTTTATTTTAAACTATATGTAGCATTGTTTTTATATACATTCTATTGAGAATTATAGAACTGAAGTGAAGTGTATTTACATCTATGTATGTTTACATACGTAGGTATTTAGTTGACGTTGGTATTACGTTAATGCCTTTATAATTGCAATTTCTGCTTTATTTAACTACGTGTTTGTAACTGTGACAAGGCTAAGTTTGCAGAAAATATTATTGTACAGTCACAAATATTGTCTGCCAATTTGATTTGGTAAATGGAATTTCAAATAGCTAGATTACGTTAAGGAATTAAACTAATAAATAGTTATAATGTTCAACCTAGTAAGTATTGTATGTCAATGCATAATATCCTATAAGAAGACCTGTATTTAGAAATAGCTAATAGTCAGGTACGTGACACAGAATACCTACTATTTCCTAGAAAAAAAAGTTTTACAATAATATTTTTTTTCAATTTTATCCCAATCTACATATCTAATAGCTCTCGCTACCTTAACCTCTGTGTATCCCGTCAGGGAATACAACCTTGAATACTTTCTTTCAACTTTCTTTACTACGAAATCCTTCATTATAACCTAAATTATAAAAAAAATCTATCATTAGTAACTAAAAAAGATTTCAGATCATTAGAACGGCTTAAGAATTTTCGTCCATAATATAACCTGTTACGTAGAACTATTAAATCGCCATAAAACCTCCTTGGTACCAGTGGAATGAGTCCGAGTGTCCAGTTACCGCAACGCTATAGCCTATAGGCACTCAGGTGACATGCCGAGAATAACCTGAATCTAGGTTTGCATGCCGAACGGATGTGAGCTAGATTTAGACTGGAAATGTAGGTTCTTTTCAACGTTCAAACAAACGGGAGCTGAATTTTTAATTCATTAAACGTCACCTATTTAGTTTCCTAACGATGAGTAATACTGCATATTTTCTATTCTTATAATTGCGTCATTAAATAAATAACTGCACTGCGAATCACACGTTAATTTAAAACTCAACAAGTATGCAAAATATAGTCTCGACTTTAATTTAAATGCGTTGTAAATGACGCTAATTGCAAACCGTGACAGCAAGCTATGATTGGCGCCATTTTGTATTACGAAACAATACTTTTCTTTCTCACGGGGCTTGGATCCTTTCTCACGTGATGCCTGAGTCATGGTTGAAAAAAGGTTGTGTGTGAAAAAGGTCCAATACCTGTTGCAAGTCGGGTCGCCATTGTGAATGAAAAAAGGGATTTTTTGTTGTTAGTTTAGGATACTGTTAAATAATTGTTTGCACCAAAAAAAAGAATGCATTCCTTACAAATATTTTCGAAACCTATTGTAGCTTTTATCCCCAAAAGAGTGGACAGACTTTTAGGGTAAAAAGTATATTGGATAACACATCGTCTTATAAAAGTTAAAAATGACCTTATATTTTATTTAACTGTTTTAACCGTATGACAATCCTCATCCTTCTTCATACACATTCGCCCATTTTAGATACCTAGGTAGTTTTTGAATCGCATTTCTTCGTATATTATTTATAGCCATTAATCTTCCTATGATGACCTTTTTTATATTTATTAAGTAGTGAGGTAATGATTAGTTAACTTACATATTATTATACACATTAGTTAACTACATTAAATAACTTTATTTATTATGTGAGACAAGATCGTATCACGATAAATTAATAGATATAAATACCTTTATTTCACTCGACGTTTCGACCCAATTGCATAGGGAAGACTGGAGTTTTAGCTAATGTCTGTCTACCCTCACAATTCGATTTTTTTAATTATTAACATAAATAAAATGAGTATAAATCGCCAGTGTTTAAAAATAACTATTACATTAAATAACTACATATGTATTTACTCTTTTTTATTTTGTATATAAAGCAAGTTTGCTATTTAAATTGTTTGAATGAATGTTTATAACATTGACGGCATCATTCACTCTGTTTACCTTTTAAAACAATATAAGGATACATGATTCTTTAATACATAACAGTTCAAACCACTTATGTTTAATTACACGGTGATGAATCATTTAATTATGGAATTCATTACTTCCATAGTTGTTTATTATTGCAAGTTCTATTCACATACATATACATCACGCCTGTTTCCCTGTAGATGGGTAAGCAGATCCTGACAAATCACTTTCGCTTCATTGACACTCATATACACACCTCCTTATACACATTCGTCCTTTTTAATCTAACCTATACTTATTAACAACAACATAATATGTATATGTTAATAGATCGGTAATTACTATGACTATAATAAACAGAAAAACTGATATTTTTATTATTGGTCTAGATTTTGAGTATAAACAATTCAATGATTTCTTAAAATCTTCTCTTAACATTGCTGATCTATCTACCCCTTCAGTATTAATGGACGTGATATACAATTCTTCACTTAACCTGACATGATATATTTTAAAACTACTTCAAATTTTACGTTATACTTACCACATGGTTAGAACACACTTGACTTAGTCAAAAATATGTTTTTTTTTATTAACTTGCAAACCTAAAGTACCCGCCACATACGGTGGCAGTTGGAGGCGTCGCCACAGTCGCGTAATCCAGTGTTGCCAGTAAACACGCCAAAACTAGCACTCACTGTGCCATACGGCTCGATACATTATATTGAGGTTTCATTTGTAACGATCTTTGGTTGCAGAGCTATAAACTCAAATAAAACAAATTAATATACCAAAGTCAAAAGTCAAAATATTTTTATTCAAAATAGGACCTATCATAAGCTCTCTTTGAAAGTTATTTTATGATCTAAGTACAAATTAAAAAAACTATATATTGACAAAAGGAATATATATGAGTGAAGTGGAAGGGCGGTTACGTAGGGGCCGGCCTAATAAGACATATATGTAACAGTCAGATAGACGCTATATTGAAAAAAGGTGACGTTAGGAGTACCTATAACCGCCGAGAGTGTATTAGAGAATGTATGAATGTCAATGAAGCGAAAGTGGTCTGTCAGGATCGGGACAAATGGGGATCCGTGATCTCTGCCTACCCCTCTACAGGGAATCAGGCGTGATGTGTATGTATGTATGTAAAAAAACTATTTATATATATATTTACATGCGTATATATATTTATATTTATATATATATGTTTGTATATTTATTTATATATCTATTATATATAAGTTATGTATGTAAGTAATTATTGCGATGTTTATTACAATTATATAATTGTGTGTACGTTTATTATCTTTATTATATGCAGCTTGTGACAGTCTTCGAATCGGGTGCTGCCGGAGGACCAGTGATGCAGCCTAGCTGCATCGTATACTGAGGTAGCACCTTTTCACTGCATCAATGGTTTTCATTCTTGATGTTCATTGTAATTGTTTGTGTGTTTAATGTAATTTGTGCAGTTGTGGTGCAGTGAATAAAGTATTTTCTTTCTTTCTTTATTTCAAACATGGCACTGAGCATTGTCTTTACATATTTTTACCGAGGTTAGTTCACCAACCATTTCGGCTGCTCAAGATGCCACGTCATGAAGACCACGACCGCTCTGATAAGAGCGTAACGATTGAGAAGAAGAAGTTCAGCGGAGACCCTTGGAGAAGAACTAACAAGAAACTCCAGAAATCAATTTATTATAATCACCCTTAACAAACATAAAAATTACAAAGAGTGGGCAAAAAACACAACGCTGGTAATACTAAATTTACCTTTCATACAAAATAACACGCAATGGCGGAAACGTCAAATTTAGTTCCAAGTTTGGCTACTGCCACCTTATGTGGCGGGTACTCTAACCATTCAATAAGTTATGGGAATAGATAAGTGGTCTTAAAAACCATTTTTTATGACAAAGATACTAACAAGGCGGCGAAATGTATAAAGTGGTATCTTCATACCACATTAACTAGTAAGATTTCTCAGAATATAAAGACATGAGCAGATTTTATATACATATAGGATGCGACTAAGAGACTAGGGGTAAATGGAATATATTGGACGATAGGCTAGCAACTTGTCACCGATGTTACAAATGACATCACAATCCCAATAACTGAATATTGAGGTTAAATTATTAAACAATATTTACATGTGGGAATAAATCAAAATAATATCTAGATAAATAAAGATGAAAATAAACTGATAACTATATAACTGATATTGAGGCCGTTATAACTTATGGAACATTGATGTCTGGTTGCTAGCCTATCGTCCAATCGATTCCATATACCCCTAGTACCTTAGCCTACTGTGAAATTCCGAGAAGAATGGTAACTAGTTAGTATTATTTTAAGTCCCAGCTTGCTTAGGACTATGCCATCCTATAGAGAATAAAAGCGCTGTAGCTAGTTTAAATTCGACGTAGCTCAGTTATTTGGGGCTTGGCTCTGTATCATGGTTCAAATCCAGCTTTAGCATGTAACAATGGAATGAATTTCTATGTAGGTAAATTTTCGTATTATAAACACATTTACGAAATACATCGAATTATACGGTGACGGAAAACAGCGTGAGGAAACCTACCGTTCGTCGAACAGGTAATAGTTAGTGCTTGTATATGGCGACATGGCTTACCACCTGTCACATTGAGTACTAACTATCTGGTCAACACGTGGGTTCGAGGTGTCCATAGAACTACTACCTTCGCAATTGCGGAGATGGTCACCTGAACCTCTGACTACCCCGCAAGGGTTAATGGTCGTGAATGCGTTTGTTTGTCTTTTTGTAGCTAGTTTAAACTTAAAGTTGGAGTTAAGTTGATAAGGTGTCGTAAGTCAAGTCAAAAGCACTTATCAGTCACTTAGGTTAGTAAACATTTGCCCAAGATCCCGTAGTCGTCTTTAGCAAGATTTACTCCGACTTTCTAAATGAAGAGTTGAAAAATTGAGTGTTAGATGAATTTATTACGAAATGTTGTATCTTAACTGTAGTCTTACAACTAAGAAGTATTGAAAGAAATGTTTTTATATTGTTTTATCTGGAACTACTAATATTATAAAGTTAAAGAGTTTGTTTGTTTGAACGAGCTAATATTATGAAGTAGTTACTGGTTAAAATTGGGTAACAAATTATGTTGTATCAGCATTTATGTAAGAAGGTTTTAGGCTATATAATATCACGCTGCAACCATTATGAGACAAGAAACAGTGAAAAATACCATATTTTTTGCTTTATAGTTATTTCGCACAAACTTAGGAACATACAACCATAAACAACTGATTTTTCTAAATGTATCATAATTAAATTTACTATCCTGCTTAAACGCAAGTCGCAGACACAGCTAGTTTTATTTCAATAAATCGGGATGAAAGGTAGCTAGTTAGTCTGTTACGACTACCAAATTTATGATGGAATTTATGATTTGTATGTCCATATAACTTAAAGAAATATTTACCAATATCTATTTGTGTTGAAATTCTAACAAAAACTACTGAAAGAGTGAAATGTAGATTACATTTTCATGTACACAACTTACTGCTTGCCCTTTCACATAACTAACTTCATCGCGACGACATTGCTATATTTACAAGTGATAGGTTATTAGCCCATCGCCCAAATAACTTCATTCTACCCTACACCTAACTATAGGCGACACGACAAATAAGAAAGGTCGTTATTTCTCTCGCATACAAGTTTAAACATTGGACTTCTGCTTACCTTTCGGGGTCACATCGGACAAGTTCAAGGCTGGTTTTTAAGAAACACGCGTCTCTGCCCACGCCGCCTGTAAATGGGCACGTTACGTGTTAGTTGGTGAACCGGTTCTTTGGAAGAATTTGGTTTGGATTTTACGTACGTGTTTTTAAGTTAGTTGCTTTTTCCGGTTGTAAGAAGTGATTGAGAGAATGAGGTTTGAATGGCAATGAAGAATAGAGTTTTGGAAGATAGGTTAAATTCTTATTTGTTACAAGCAAAATCACATAATGTGCCACATATTTATTTTTCAGAAGTTTTCATTACATGAAACTTAGATGTCACTGTAATTATAATTTAATTTTTATATTATATTCTTCGCTCCTATTAGTAGCAGGAAGATGTTATATAGCCTAAAGCCTTCCTCAATAAATGGTCTATCTAACACAAAAATTATTTTTGAATTCGAACCAGTAGTTCATGAGATTAGCGCGTTCAAACAAACACTCTTCAGTTTTATAATATTAGTATAGATTTGTTTTCTGACTTTAATAACATGTACATGAGTGGTTGAAAGTCATATTTTCTACATTCTACATACTCGGACATAGTTAGTAAATAATTAATTTTTTTGGAACCATCTGTCTATCTACCGCTACAAAGATTATGTACGTGATCGTCTGTGTGTTGTGTATTTTAAATCTCTAAATAGTCATAGTTATTACTAAAGGCATATTTTAGAACAACTGATACATCTAACAAATCTATCCTACTAATACATCTAACTATTGCATTCTAAACAAGTCTCGCTTCATTACGCCCGTCACCTCTCTGCCTACCCCAGCAACCTTGACCCAGCGTGCCAACTGTCAAACGAAAAGAAAAGTTTACCCAATCGAGTAATTGGGTCTTTGTGTACTTAGTAACGACAATTAACGTCTCAATGACCACGGAAATTGCTTTTAACTTTTAACTAACTAGTTTGTGTGTTTTGTTACGTAGAGACCGGGCCTAATAAGATATATCAGATAGTCGCTATACTGAATAAGGTGACGTTAGGAGTACCTGTAACCGCCGAGTGTGTATGAGAAGATGTATGAGTGTGAATGGAAAGCGAAAATGGTCTGTCAGGATGGGGACAGATGGGGATGCGTGATTTCTGCCTACCTTTCTACGTGTGCGTTCGCGCAGCGGAATGTTGTTGAATTTAAAGATTTTAATTATGCAGATATTTAGTGTATGACGTCGTATAATTGTGTATGGTAAAAAAAAATTTGTGCACGCAGCCATTGTGGAGAAATTCACCAAAAACTGATTCCGCTGGGCGAACGTTCGCCCAGCGGAACTTTTTTTGATCCATTGACTTTAGAAGAAAAGAGTTGTGTCCAAAAATTAGTGTGTATTTGTGTGTAATTGTGTATGTATGAATAAAATTAGTGCATGCATAAACTTCGGAGAAATTCAAGTTTCCGCTACGCGAACGTTTGGCCATTAGCTAGTTTTCATACAAAGCGCTTACATAGAGAGCTGTAGATTTTTACATACGTTGTTTTGAATTTGTTTATATTTGTTTAATAAACAGATTTAGAAAAAAATCGTAAGGCTTAAAAGATAAAAATATAAACGTAAAATACGCTTATTAGGTCTTAGTTCTTAAAGTATGCACTTTGGGGTCTAGATTTTCACGTTTATACAAACCTTGTAAGTGTCTGCAACACGTTGCCAAGTATCAATGATGTTCCGTTAGTAATTAAAGAGTTATAGGACAATTTACCACGAATAGATCACTGTTTACAAAGCAGTCAAATATCATGACGTTCTAAAGGAATTGCATGGTAAAATGTATGCCAATAATTAGTGTATTCATTCAACTATTCACATGCAAAATTTCATGTCATTAAATTCAGTAATTAAAGATAAACAATTATAATACTGACGAAGCATCGAAAACCTATACACAAAGACCCAATTACTCGATTGGGTAAACTTTTCTTTTCGTTCGACAGTTGGCACGCTGGGTCAAGGTTGCTGGGGTAGACAGTGAGTTGACGGGCGTCTACAGGGAATCAGGCGGGATGTGCATGTATGTATGTAATATAAGTTCAATTAGTTGTGACTGTCATATAACTTTTGTCCTCTTATCACTACATATTATAAAACAAAGTCGCGTTCTCTGTCCCTATGTCCCTTTGTATGCTTAAATCTTTGAAATTACGCAACGGATTTTGATGCGTTTTTTTTAATTGATAGAGTGATTCAAGAGGAAGGTTTATATGTATAATAACATCCATTAAATAGTGGAGAGGGCTATATATTTTATACCCGTGCGAAGCCGGAGCGGGTCGCTAGAATATGAAAAAGCGAAGATATATACTAGTTATGTAGTTTGAGATTCTGTCCACCCGTTTAAACTTACTACATTTTAAAATTCCTAGAAGCGACATTAGTTATCGTGGTTTATTTTCTTCATTTCTCCGAACGGGTAGCCTTCAGAAACCGGTTAGCCCGTGCCGGAATAAAAAACGTCCTAAGCGACATATTTCTGCGAACATCCTGTTACAAGGAAAAAATGACATTCACGTCCTTTACTCTCTTAGGGGTGGACAGAACCTTGGAGACATGAAAACGTCTTGGTTGGGGTGCTTACAAATAGACATAAAAAAAACAGACTTCAATCTTCAAAAAGTCAGTCAATCTTTATTAGTCTAAAACATTTGACTTAAAAATAGTAAGCTGCACCCGTTAATATGGATAAATACATAGGGTGCAGGCCCATCCCCTTAAAAAACATGACATGTAATTTAATAAACATCTTAAAATAGGTTACCAATTTTATATTACATATCCTGTATTCGTTCTAAAAACTATGAAATTACTCATGTTAGTTACTATATTATAATTTTGTTAAGAAAAACATCGAGAATATTTATGGTTATACATCAGAATAGGCAATGGAACTATATATTATGTCAGACTATGCTATTCGGTAATAAGTCGGTTCAATACAACCATAAAATCAATAGTTACATAATTGTGGAGTTGGATACTTGAACCTCTGACTACACTGCAAGAGATGGTAAACATACATACATACATACGCTTCAGGACTTGTGTATACACATTCCCTTTTTTTTATTATTGTGGGGTAGTCAGAGGCTTGAATGCCCATCTCCGAACAAACAAACCATGAATATTGAAATCACGTTGCAATCAGTCTTTCAGTCACACCCCCAGGGTAGCCTTGCCCTGAATGACGTCATAGGACACAAGCAAAATAATTGTATTATAGATAGATACACTTCACGACTCTATCTTTTGTGGGATAGTCAGAATTCTTTCTTCAAAATTGTAGACAAAGTGATTGGGTGGGTATTAGGAGCTTAATACTCTATTGACTATTGTCATCAGAAACACCATATACCAAGTCTGGTGCAACGTGGATAAAATGTGACCATAAATTAAATGTGAAACTTGTCCGCCCCAAGGGCTATTTGTTTTTTTTTGTGGTGTAGTGTATGTTACGTAATATATGTCATTTACGTGTTATTTGCCAGTGTATTGAAATTTGTCCCGTAATAGTTGAGACGTAAAAAAAGCTAAGTAGCTATAGTTAACTCTATTAAATCGATCTATTAGGCAAGAACGATACCTGCCACCAATATCTCATATTAACCACACCCCCGTTTGAAATGGCTAAAGGACGATATTATATCACTGAGGTTGTTTCGAAAATAATTTAAATATCTATGTGTTAGATATACATATGTAACTATTACTGCCTTGTGTGTATGTGAAGATGTATGAAAGTCAAGGAAACGAAAGAGATTTGCCAAGACCCAAAAAAATGCATATGTAATGCCTACCCCTATAAGAAGAAGGGTATGATGCATATATGTGTTATTACATATAGGTTATACAAGTCACTCACGCAGAGATTTGTCGGGTGTATGTCGGGCCGACGCGTGACTTGAATGGGCGAGGCATTGTAACCAAATGGTGATGCTAATTCAACCGCCATTTAAGCTTGGAATGTCGTTCGGTGACTTTATTATGCTGGATAAATGGGTGATAATTTATTTAGGTATTGTCATTTTGGATGGAACATTTAGTTTGTTAGGCGAATAGTTTTGTATGTTTTCGGGTTAGGATTTCGATTTTTATTCTTACATACAAATAGATCACGTCATCTGTCATACATAATATATTCATAGGCATATGTATTACAGTTGACGTTGTATTCCTTTCGAGGTGGACAGACACTCGAATCGGGAAAAATGGCAGCTAGATATAATTCTATTAACAACAATGGATCACAAAACATTTTTTTTTAATTTTAAATATAAAATAGTTACTTTGAATATTATGTCACTTTGTCACATTTAGTAACTACACTTTCTTTAGTTTTAGTTAGGTAACTTAATTACATTTTAGTACCTCTAATTTATATACCGTGCTAAATTTAATTGTTCAGCGTTGTAAGAACAAGGGTCACGGTTCTTTTGATTAGTTAAGCTTTTGTAAGGTCATTATTACCATATGATATGAGTATTATTAACTATTAAGTTGAAGCTAAAATAAACTATACGTGAAAAATATACGTGTACGTAATAAAATATTTATGTAAAAACATAATACTCTTTTACGACAACTAACACATGCGGGGTAATCAGAGCTCCGGGTATTCTTCTCAATTACGGTGGTAATCATCCTATGGCCACCTCGAACCTTAACCCTCGTATAATTTAATAACAATTTCAAATTTATCTTTGTGTATTTATATTATTTTTGTATATGCTATACGACGAGTAGAAACGTAGTACGATATTTCATGCTTTTATCTTAATCCAGCATAAATCACCACAATTATTTAAAAATTATATGCATATAGTTAGTTCCATAAGAATTTAATTCTATTCGGTTTAGTATAATAATAAACTTTAATAAATATAGTATTTATAATTAAACAAATGCACAATTGTTGAGTTATATTTATTCCATAAAGGATGGTGATATAAAAGATGTTTACACGTATTTGATGCGAGTTATAGCCAACCAAATCGGGACAATGTTGGTGGTATAATTGGATATTGAGTAGCTCGTTTTTTATGGGAATCCCTCCCGAAATTAGTGAGGAATGTTGAGGCCCACTAACCTTTTTGTTCTTCATCTCTATTAAAGTTTTTTTTTATTAATGACCCTCAGTCGTGTAGGTTTGGTAATCAAAAATTCAATTCAATGTTCAATCCTCTACAATGTATTATTATTAATAAATACAATCACATCCTTTATTGCCTTTCGGGACGGATAGAACCTCGGAGATAGAATATATATCCTAGGTCACTGTTTAGCATGAATATGGGTTGCGATATTATAACGAAACATTGGTGATAGGTTGCTAGCCTATCACCTCATATATTCCATATATCCCTAGTCCCTCAGTCGTTTCCTACGAAATGGCGGGAAGAACGGCAGCTAGATTGCATTTATTAACGGCGTAACGGGTATACGTATATAGGTATAGTTATCTCATATCTCTCAATCACATTATACGGTGCGTGGGAGTAGCTCATTGGATGCAGATTGGTTCATTGTTGCGTGCTTGGACTGGATCTGTCATCTTATTTGAATCAGGCTTGTGTCGACCTCACATAGGGTGCTGGGTTCAATTTCCTGTGAGGATTCTAACTTTCTTAAGCTAATAGAGACAATATTTTCAGTGATGATTAAATATTAAAACATTTATAGTTAAGCTTATAATATACTTTACTCTTTTATATGATGTAGTAATGTCTACCTTTTCAACTGCCATGCACTATACAAATTTCTGTCATGTATTATAATAATATAGTAACATAGTAACGTTAACCAAAAGCAATTGTCACTCTCATATTCCGTTTAAAATTTTTTAATCGAAACATGTACAGAACATACGCAGACGGAACATCGGACACAACCTTTTTTTGCGCCTTAGATTAACTATAGTGGTTCCATTGATTTAGAATATACATAGTTATAATATAGAATATGACGAACTCCGTGGCGCGATCGGTTAGCCGCCGGAACGCTAACCGTGAGGTCCCTGGTTCGATTCCTGGTGGAGGCAGAGTTAAGAACTACGCTTTTCTACTGCTTTCCAGTCTGGTCGTTGATAATATATGATATATATGTATTTATCTTTGTATAATATGTATATATTTCTTAAATATACGTTGACTAGTACATTTAACACAAGTCTTAAATGAACTTACCAAGGGGCTAGTTCAATTGGTGTAATAGTATCCCAAATATTATTATTATTTTTATTTTAGTTATAATGACCTCAAATAACAAATCGTTCAATACCTGAAACCACATACGCTTAAGCAATAACTATATCTAACAGTGAAATGTTTTTGCTCTGAAATTCCACGAAGAAAGTGTTGCTAATCAGCAGAGCAAATATTATTAAACTGGGCTCATGCTCTACTAACTGAATATTTGAGATGAGAGAAAAAATCTATGGCTATACCAGACGTAACAAAAAAAAAGTTAACTAGTCTAGTAGTAATTGAATTGAATACTTACAAAAAATGATACGGTTTATGCGGATGAATACCAGATATCATCGATCATCTATCGGATACCAGATTGAATGAAAGTATATTATGTAGGTGAGATGGAAGGGCGGGCCCTACATTAGTAGTTCTTATATCATATATATCACCTAAAAAGCGATATATTGGCAAAGTTAGAACTATCTATAACCGCAGTGGAAATATATGGAGATGTATTGATATCAATGAAACGAAAGTAGTTTGTCCGGGTCTAGAAAAATAAAAATCTATAAACTCTGATTACCTCTGTAGGGAAATGGGCGTGATATGTATGTTTTGAATATAAGCGATCCGTGATCATTTTTATTTAGTCACTTGAAGCCTACTTTTCACTACGTAGATAGTCAGGTAAGCCAGTCAGCAAGTCTTTAACCATCTACCTTTCTTCTAACAAACATAAAAATGTATTTGACGGCACTTTCAAACTTTCCTTTATTATTTCTCAAGTGGGCATATTATGACATTTAACAATGTAAACCCGTGTTACATGTACTTTCGACTTTCACCGGGACTTGCGAAATGTCAGTTGGCCAAAGATTTTGTGTTTAGAACTTGTTTATGTAAGCTAGGTTTGGTCTATAAAACAACAGTAAAACTTACTTATACCACAGATAATATAATGGTACAGTACTTATACCACATTTTATATAGAACTAGTTATGTCTGTTTTATATAAGACTGATAAGGCATGTTAAAGTATATAAATTCTACGCATTATATCCCTTTCGGGGTCTACAGAAACTTGAATATGTTTTCGCTTGAGCATCACATTTAACTAGTACTTCCTAGTATCCATGGAGATGTTAATGGGATGTGTTTAAGCGGGAGATTAGTCAGGATCAGTCTAGCTAGCGATCAATCCTGTCAATCATACATAAATACACATCACGCCTGATTCCCTGTAGAGTGGTAGGCATTGGTCACGGATGTCCATTTGTCCCGAATCATCTTAAAAATGTCTTCGTTAAAGAGCAATACATTCCATAAAGATGATTCACAATGTTTTTATCCTATGTTTGCATTTTATCTACTTATTTATAAAATATACTAACTATTGTCACAGATACATAATAAAATTCTGACAGATCGCTTTCGCTTCATTGACACTCATACACCTTCTCATACACACTCGGCGGCTATAGGTACTTCTAAAATTTACCTGTCAATCATGTTAGGTTAATAGAGGCGTGGATAGTACATGGATACTTCAGTCACCTCTCCATATGTCCAGAGGGGGCGTCGCGGTGTCCCACAAAACGCTAATCGGCTTACAATAAGCCGCTCACAATGGAAATGGAACCGGCCAATGGCTCAGATCGAGCTGCACAAATACGAGCGGAGAGCGGTTTGAGAGAACACCCTACGTACGAGTATAGTTCACGCGTTACTAAATAGTTGCTAGTATTTTTGATATTAGAAATTAATAGACTTCATGGCTAACTATTTCTTGAGATGACTTCAATTAAGTGGGGTTGTTTACTCATTTATTATGTTCACTAAGAAGTAATGTAAATTAGGGAAGGCGTTAAATGCTTTATTACTTTTGATTATATAAAAAGATAGAGTATCTTTAACAATGTTAGGTTGAGATATGTTTAATAAGATATCCATCGCGGGCAGCCGCATGAATTCGTCAAGGTTTTACTAAATAATTCTCACAATAATTTATATTTTGTTTCATAATTTGGCACTGGGCACAGAAACCCTGTAGCTGGAGTTCCTTGTTGGTTTTCCAAGCTAGGGCTTACGAACCAACGGTATAGTCATAGTTGTAAGACAACCAGTGCCACTCAATATATGTCGACGTACATGTTATTTTATATATATTTTTTATTTTGAAAGGGATTAAAGAACATAAACGTATACATACGTGATTAAATCGCCATTCGCTCCCGTTTGCCAGCGTGCCTGTATGTACAACGCATTCCACGTTATCAGAACACTGAGCTCTTATCTTTAAACAATTAGTCATTATGTGTTTGTTACACCTGAAACACTACTTTGTGAGTTTTTAAATGGAAATTATCTCGAGTTTCGCTACCTTATATTACAAGTCTGTAATCTTTAAGTGCTATACCTTATAAAGAAATAATGTTAAGTGTTACTTTTGTTAGAAAAATGTTAATATACAAACATAAATGTTATAGAAAAATTTGACAAAAAGTTTTCTTAGAAAAATGACATTATGAAAACGTAAATCTTCTTTCTTCTAAATAAATTACAACATTATGATTGTATTTGGTATAGAAATAGATTAATTGACTTTTTAGTAAACAAATAATAAGAAACAAATTAGGGTGTTTAGTTGTGAAAAAAGTCTGTTATCATATTATCAGTGATAGTGTGCGTTATTATTTTGCAACATATGTATTAAGTTGATTACTAAAAGCAGTTAGAACAAAAGATAATGTTCAATATTTTGATAATACCAAACCAAAATGTCATAACAACCTATACCTTTTTATTAGTTTTCTCGTAACTATAGTTAGTAAATAAAATGTTTTATTTACACTAGTACAAAACTATTTATATTTCAACTACTTAAATCTATTTCAAATCCAAGTATATACGAAACCATTTAATTGTATATAATTATTCCTTACAGCTGCATAGATATTCGCGCAATAGTTAACTAGTGATTCATTCTGAATACTAGATTTATAGTCACTATATTAAATCTATTCATTCTGAATACTAGATTTATTACTATATTAAATTTAGTGCAATCTACGCATTAAGAAATTTGAGTACTATTTATTTTCCTCTATTTATAGTTAATTGAATTGCGAAAGTACTAAGTACGTAAGTAGTTTATTTATAAATAAATACTGAAAAAGTTCGCTGGTAGTGGTTGGCTGAGGGCCACGAGTGATCGTGTTTTGTGGCGTACCCTTAAAGAGGCCTACGTCCAGCAGTGGACTGACATAGGCTGATTGATCGAAATTCATTTAATAAATATTGAAGTGATATGGTGCCGTGTGATAAGTGAGTTAGTTAGTGAAATGTTGAAAAAAGTGTTGTTTTGTGCTATTTTCGACAATGCTGACGATGACAGGTTGGTTCTAGTGTTGATCTGTCGATTTATATTATGTTTGTTTATATTGTCTGCTAAAAATATGCTACACATATGTATATGTAGATACATATACTTCTATGATATACACATAAAATATACGTCCTAGCTAGCAAGGTCCATCACTTTGACGTAATATAAGTACCATATTATTAAGTCTACATTGCTTTTGACTAGTAACTACTATCTATCCAACTACCTATCACGTTGGGTGCTGTCTATCTAGTGAACCGCGGGCATCAACTTATACCTAACATGCCTTCGAATTTTCTATAGGCACTCAAGTCTTTGTCTATTCTGCCTCAATAAAAAGGGAGTGTTTGTACACAAGTCTTGAAGTGTATTTAATGTTACTCATACATAGGTATGTATTACCTATTTATATATTGTCTTATGAAGGTTTTTTACTTGCAGTATTTCTATATCTTTCGGTTAATTGATGTCATCTCACTTTCGCTAACGATTGTTCGATTCATGCGGTGAATGATCACAAAAAGCGATGGCATGACAGCCTCTGCTTATTCCTAGCGATTACAATGTATTTTTGTAGTCATTACAGCGATTGCTTTCTAAGTTGGCTTTATCAGATGTTCTTAACTTTCTATCAAGAGGTATCATAGGAAATCAAAATTTTGACCTGGTTCTATTCAGTTTAAGACTAGTTGCATTTCTTCTCGGCTTGTTCGCTAAGATGTACTTTCCACTGTAACAATTTCTATACTTAACTATGTCAAAAGTAATATATACCTCCATTGTAAAGTTAGAAGTGACCAAGGAAATAGTTTAGTTCCAAAACAAAGTCTATGATCTGACTATCTCTTTAAGGTTTAACGTCTTGATGTGTGTACATTCCCAAGATTTAGTTACATATAAATGCGTTTATTGAGTAATTAAATGAACTTGATATTTTATGTGAAATTATTCACTTTATTTGTCGTCTATGATTTTTTTAATTATATCCAGTCAGTCTAAAGTGTAAAATAGAATTGGAAGGTTAGGCCGCGTAGAACTTATACAGATCAAATTAGATACATTCTTCTCAAGGCGTTTACGTAGTGTGAAGAACAGAAGAGCATGTATGAGTAGGTTAATGGGTGTGAGTGAAGCAAGAGAGATTTGGCAGGATCGTTCCAAGTAGCTATCGATATATGTATGTAATATATGTATGTATAATAGTCTGCAACAGTCGATAGTGTACATTACATTAAACATTAGCAATCGCACCACGTAATGTTAGAAAATACCAAAGCATCCATCCATAATATGCATGAAAAGAGCGATTGTATTGAATACAAACTCCACAATAACCTTGGTTTGATTTGCATACTTAACGTCTCAATGCTAGGTGTCTATCTAATATACTTGTAATAATGCGGGATAAATATACTTGTAATATATATATATATATACACATTCAAGTCCTTTAATCCCTTTCGGTGTGGACAGAACCTTACAGGGCCCCAATTCACATTTTTAAGGGTAAAAGGGCACAGTTAGTCTATCAACAAAAAAATTGTTTCTCATCACCTAGGTAATTTTTTTGCATGAATATTGGGGTCATAATGTCATATGAAACATTAATACGGCATTAATATATAGTTTAGGAAAACCTTGTGTGGAAACCTGACTGAATAAGTTAAACTTTACGTATAAATTACGCGGGTTTACCTATAGAGGGGTAGCAGAGATCACAGATTTCCTTCATCCCGAACCTGACTATTTATGAATTTCATTGACGTCTTCTTTAATTTAAATAAGTACTATTGTGTATGAAATTACCTATAGAGTCCTGTCCTAGAGTTTTGTTTTGCGAATGATAGTGGGAAATTCTTTCGTTCATCCCTTTTGTAGTCATGAACATAACACCCTTCAAAAGGGTAGGCAGGAATCACGGATTGCCATCCATTCTTCCGGAATCACTACTGACTAATTACTGACAAACCACTATCGCTAATAACGTATGACTATCACAAAGGCTGTATACTGAAAAAGACTGACATTAGAAGTAGCTATACCGGATTAGGAAATTAGGTCTCAACAGTATAGTACTTACGTAACGCTTCAAGACTAATCCTTTGCTGTGTAGACATAGGCTTGAGTGACAACGTCCGCTATATGTAGCTATTTTAAGTACCATTTTCACCAAATAGTCAGATTCCAAAGTAATTGGTGGTGGGTAATAGTCATACGCGGGCTTTGAGTGGGCATTCAAGCCTCTGACTACCCCGCCACAATAAAAAAGTGAGTGTGTATACACAAGTTGTGAAGCGTATGTTATGTTTTAATAATCACCCATTGCGTTTTAACTATAAATTGAAATAAAATTGAAAAAATTGAAATAAAAATGTACATATAATAACATCATATACCCCAAAAATATTTACTGTGTTTTCATTAAATATAAATATAGCTTCATTTATAATGTAGGTCCAAAAAATAACTATGTATCTGTCTTTCTGCTAAAAGGAGGCGACTATGGACTATAGGGGTAATCAATTGTCCATGAAAGCAAAACCTTGCAATATTCCAACTAGTTAATAAAATAAAATATATATCCTAAAGTGTTATGGTTGTTTGGTGTCGAATGTTGAAGTACTATGCATTCCTTTTAAAAACATATACGTGATGTGTTTAACGTCTTACTTATTCACGTATTATATTCTATAGCATAAATAGGTGACGGCTCTAATGCATTGTATCCAAGTCTCAGATACAGAGCATTGTCTTTGTCTATGGCACACTTGTCGGAAACGTCACAGGTTTCCGCTAGTCTATGGTCGCAGTGTCACGGGAATGTCGATCATTTGTACCTAGTCCTTGAGTCTATATTGGCTTGACAGGTCTTTCAATGGAGTATGTATGAAAGAGGTTTTCATTAAGTTTGTTTAACATTTTTCTGTGATAGTTGAGTTGTGGTAATGAAGTCTAGTTACGTGGTATATTATTATGTTAAGGAACATATTCCTAAATGGGTAGTCAGGGGTACATAAGCATGATGACTATGAAACCTTATAGTCAGCTTCTTCATTGATATTGCATTGTAACTTGTGTGTGGGATACAAATAGCTTTCTTTCTGATTTATTCTTATTTTATGAAGGGAGGTTCCATCATCAAACAACGAATCGTCGGTAACATTAAAGTAAGATTTTTAAGGTTAGATTTTTTTTTTAGGTTTCGAAAATGGTGACACGGCTTACGACCTGTCACATAACATAGGTACTGACTATCTGATTAACTAGTGGGTTAGAAATGTCCATTTATCATAATCAACTCAACTTACTAATCGTAACTCCTAGTTCCTTAGTCGCTTCAAACGTGTTTCAAACTATCACTACAGTAGCAATTTAAACCATCTCTCATCTAAACGGTGCATATCATTTTACGGTACATACATACATACATACACATCACGCCTGATTCCCTGTAGAGGGGTAGGCAGAGATCACGGATCCCCATCTGTCCCGATCCTGACAGACCACTTTCGCTTCATTGACATTCATACATCCTCTCATACACTCTCGGCGGTTATAGGTACTCCTAACGTCACCTTTTTTCAATATAGCGTCTATCTGACTGTTATACGTCTTATTAGGCCGGACACTATCAAAGCAACACTTTACTAGCAATTTAAACCATCTCTCATCTAAACGGTGCATATCATTTTACCGTACTAGCTCTTTGGCTATATCTCGAGCAACTGTCAAAGATGACAGATAAAGATGCCCTCACACAACGCTTAAGCTCCGTTGCAACCTGCAGTAATAAAGGCGTGACGACACGGTCCGTTGGTTTGAACGTGGGAGACTAGGTAGGTATAAGGCTGTATATTCTTAGTGGTTGATAGAAGTGTTATTAAAGCCTTTGAATAAGGTATGTAAGGTAAATGAAGTATATGTACGAGAGATTCATGTGTATGTAAACGAGATTGCTGACACTTGTTTAGTTATAAATATGAATTATAATTGAAGGCTCATCGTAAAAACTGAAATGTATACCAAATATACATATTAACGTACAGCAAAGGTTAGGTTTAATTAGGGTTTATTAATTAGTAATTTTGGTGTTCATTTTCGTAATAATTATTGTTCATTTCAAAACTAGAATATAAACATTTACTAACGTCCTTTTATCATATCTGAGGTGTCCGAAACCTTAGGGAGATTTATCATTATTTTCAGTACTATGATTGCATATTTATGGAATATTGGTTACAGGTTGCTAGCATCTCACGTTTAATCCAAAAATACCAATAATTAGAAACTTAGTTGGCTTATTTATTTACTTAGGGTACCAAGGTATCATCTATACACCCATTACAATGTAATGATGTCCTCTTACATCTAAATTTTTACTTACCTATACATCACGCCTGACACCCTGTAGAGGGGTAGGCGGAGATCACGGAGCCCCATCTGTCCTGATTCTGATTTTCTTTTATAAACATTGATTTTTATTCTCTGTCTACACTAACATGCAATATGGTCGTGAACACGTATGTTTGAATGCAACGGAAGTCTCAACGGATGTATCTAGTAATTAGAGAACTCCCATCAAATCTAGTACTTACGCTTAGTACCTACTTTTACTAATTATGTCATATGAAAGTTTCATTAAAGGTTTCGTTTCATACAAGTCTAGGATTTAGACAAACGTGTTCACGACCATTAACCTTTGCGCGGTAGTCAGAGGTTTAGGTGTCCATCCGCGGTTGCGAAGGTAGTAATTCTATGGATACCTCTAACCCACGTATTGACCAGATAGTCAGTAATCAATGTGACAGGTGGTAAACCACGTCACCTTTTACAAGCACTAACTATTACCTGTTCGGGGAACAGGTAGGTTTTCTCGCGATGTTTCCCCTCACCGGTAGTATTCGACGCATTTTGTAAATGATTTTTATTTTATTCCGAAAATGTATGTAGAACTTAATTTCCATTGGTACATGCTCAAGCGGAATTGAATTCTCAATTGAACCCTGTACCCACTGATACAAAGTCAAGCCTAAACAATTGAGCTACGTCGAATTAACTATCTATTCTAGTCCCAGATTAACACAGAACCAAGATACATACATACATACACATCACGCCTGATTCCCTGTTGAGGGGTAGGCAGAGATCACGGATCCGCATTTGTCCCGATCCTGGCAGACCACTTTCGCGTCATTGACACTCATACATCTTCTTATACACACTCGGCGGTTAAAGGTTGTCTCTTGAAATATTCTATCCATTGCTTGTTCATTAGGGAAACACGCAATAACATGACAAAACAAACTCAGTATACTCAAATAGCAATTGTACAAATAGTTATGTACAAACAGTATTGTACAATTGGGTAATTATTACGAAATATGTATGTATGTATGTGTTCACAGCCTATTTACCCAACGACTTGAACTAGTTTAAAATGTAATGTGAATGAGTTATATAGAATAGTACTCACAGTGGTGGCAGAACATTAGGTAGTAAAAAAAATGTATTTATTATCCAGGTTACTTGAGGTTTTCGTATTAAGTATATAAAAAGATATAATTAAGTTAAGCGTATATTTAAAACTAGTGACCCGCTCCGGCTTCTTACGGGTATAAAATATATAGCCTACTCCAATATTTAATGGATGTTATTATACATATAAACCTTCCTCTTGAATCACTCTATCTGTTACAAAAACCGCATCAAAATCCGTTGTGTAGTTTCAAAGCTTTAAGCATACAAAGGGACATAGGGACAGAGAAAGCGACTTTGTTTTATACTATGTAGTGATAATATTAGCTTCTCTACCAAGAGGAGAAGTCATTAAGGTATTCTGGCTATTCTTTAGAATGACTAACTATAGTCAGCGTAACAATTCATGATTAAGGCAACACTGCAACCAGTCTAGTGGTATAGGTGATGACTATCTGGTATTAAGTGAGTTCCATGTAGAAATAAATCAAAGAAAAACCAAGACTATACCACAAGTCAAAATTGTCCTAAACTTATGTTATATGCATATAGAATAACAATACAAGCTTCAATAAAGAGGAAATAGTTTGTCAGAATCAAAACCGATGGTGATTCGCGATCTCTGTCTACCCGTCTATAGGGTCACGTGATGTGTGTGTACATATGTATGTAATAACAATACAACCATATTATGTCATATATACCCAAAAGTAACGTCCTAAGCGGAAAACCCAAGATTTCACAACATTATTATATCTGCGTAGTGAATGAAACACAATGGTCTAATTACCGGATCTCTGACACCCCTCATCATCACCATGACTATGAAGTTTAGACTATAATAGGTTCCGTGCGAGTTTGGGACGTATGGAGAATGCTAGTAGCTGCTAATGACTAGATTACTAAGCTACACTATCTATTGTTATGCATTTCTGTTATGATATTATATTAACCGTCAGATAGACGCTATATTGAAAAAGAGTGACGTTAGGAGTACCTATAACCGCCGAGTGTGTATGAGAAGATGTATGAGTGTCAATGAAGCGAAAGTGGTTTGTCAGTGGGACAAATGAGGATCCGTGACCTCGCCTACCCCGCTACAGGGAATCAGGCGTGATGTGTATGTGTATGATATTATGTTAAGATTCTGTCCATCCCGAAAAAGATTAAATGACACAAATATATAAATATCATCTCGGTCACTTATAGCAAAATTACCGGGTTTTGTGCATAGTTAGTAACAGGTTGCTAGCCAATCGCCCTAACGATTCCCTTGACCCCTAGTCTCTTAGTCGCAACGATATTGAGGGAGGAAAGGCAGCTAGTTGGCATATTTACGTCCCAGACTAGCAATAGATTTACTTTCGATGCATTACTAAATCCTAGATTTACTTAATTCGACGTAGCGCAGTTGTTTAAGGCTTGAGTCTGTATCAGTGGGTACGTTTATTGTTTTTCTGAAGTACGCATTAATTCCGACTGTTTGGCTCTTTTGAGGTAGTCAGAGGTTGAGTGTCCATCATCATCATCATCAAGTTTTTGTTTTCTTAATGGTCTTTTCGTCATTCGAAACCCACGTTTTTACTTCTAATATCCAATGTATCTTAATATCTTATACTATAATATCAATTAGTTTAGCCATTCAGCGCGGAAATGCTGCCAGCATCTTGGGTACTCTCCCTGTTGGCAGTGATTTGGCTCAAATATTTTATTTATATGTAGTTTTATTATATTTTTTATAAATAATTTAGTAAATAGTTTATATTCAAATTAACTAACCTTTTTAAATGCAAATATAATAAAATTTATTGTATGCTTTAAATAAAAATTTATCTTCGATTTATTTCCTTTCCTTTCTTAACTAAGCATATTCCTAGCCATATTTTGATAGGTATCATTACTAACTATATGCCTTTCGTGTTGCAGGGGCCGCCGCCGCTCCGGCTCCAGCATCGTGGTGCTGGGCGCTGATGAGGATAAGCGTCCGCCCGACGACGACCGCAACATGATTAACATGTACTCCGTCACTCCTGACACAGGTACTAGAAAGTAATCTATATTGGGCGAGTGTGTGTGAAGAATAGAAGAGCATGTATGAGAATGTTGATGGGTGTGAGTGGAGCGAGAGAGATTTGTCAGGATCGTTCCAGGAGCCCAAGTCCTCTAATGACTTTTGTAAAATATCAGATCAGTTTAAGTGTGAAGTTGGTAGTGGATAAATAAGAAATTTCGACATTTTTTAAGTGAAATTTGACACTCTCAATGGCGTAATTTTACACTTTTGCTAAGCCATTACCAACTTCACATTATTACTGATATGATATTAAACTGCGTTTTTGCTTAAACGCATAAGTATTAGATAATCTCTACCTATCCTGTTCAAGTTTTTAATCCCTTTCGGGGTGGATAGAACCTTGGAGATACGAAATCTTTTTGGTCTTTCATTAGCACTTATATTCGGGTTTTGATGCCATGGAATATTGGTGACAGGTTGCGAGCCTATCGCCTAATAGATTTCATAATTAATTTAATAATAATATCAGTATGTGTGTCAATGAAGCTAAAGTGGGTTGTCAGGATCGGGACGGATGGGGATCCGTGATCTCTGCCTACCCCTCTACGGGGAAATAGGGTGGTGTATATATGTATATTGATAATGGAATATTGGTGATAGATTGATAACCTCTTGCTCAATATATGATTCGATTAATTTTTAGTTAAGAAAGTATACTTAGCAAGACTAACTATTACCTATTGACAATATACCTTGTCTATTAGTCTGGGACTTAAATAGAATGCCACAACATTATCTTTCTGATAGATATGTAGTATGAGTTGACTAAAAGTCTAGTAAATTAATAAAATCAGGATTGTCATTAGATAAACCTGTTCAATCTTTTTAATCGTAAAACTAGTTGTCTGTTACAACATGAAAGAAAAGCATTTATTACCATTCTATTTCATTAATACATTCATTTTATTCGTGGTATAAGATCGAATGAACCGCCCTGCGTACGCATTGATAATTTCTCAGTACCGCTGTTTGAGGAAACGGGCGGTCGTCAATCGATTGGCGATGCCTTATTTTCCCACAAAATGGTTTAGTTATGCTTAGGTACGCATTCTTTGAGAAGTAAGATAGGTGCATGGTAAGGTTGGTTGAGGAAGGTCTTTTTAGGATATGATACGGGTCAAATGGTGTTTGATGAGCCTGTAAGGGAATATTAGTTAATAGATGAGAAAGTAGTAGTAGAGTAGAAGTATTAAAAGCTTGTTAATTATCACCGAACTTTGTCGTGATCTTTCAAAAATGACACCACCAATGTACTTACATTTTCTTGCTACACCGTTCTTTGTTTTACAAAATGTTTGGATAAGCAACTACCCTATTAACATTCGAAGTCTCATAGTCTCCTCTAACACGAAAACAAGCCAGTTCTTATTAATACTAACAAAATAATAACTAACAAAACTCTACATTCCAGGCACGCACCGCGAGATGGCAGTAGACGTTCCGGACAGCTTCATCGCGCGCTCCAAGACGCCGCCGCGGTACCCCCCGCCGCGCCCCCCGCAGGTACGCCAGCGCCCCCTGGAGGACGAGCCCCTCCTCTCCTCCGGGGGCTCCGGCACCAGCTACGGCAGCAAACAGTCCACCGTCCTCCAAGCTTTGACCCCCAACAGCTCCGATCATTCTGGCACCTTCCCCACAGCAGAACTCTCCGGTCCCACCAGTTCAGACGGCTCGGGGTCCTTCAGCAAACTGTCCAAGGCTTCTTCAGAAACGGCGAAATGTAGTGACCTATTCCTCCGTTCAGGGTCGGGGAACTCCAACCATAAGATCCAGTTGCTGATCGCTAATGGCGAGGAGTCGTTGGTGGATTCAAAAGACGCTGTAATGTATTCTGTGAAAACGGACTCTGTTCTGCTTAGAGAGGCTTTGTATGCCTCTTATAAGCTGCCCCCAGGGTTCGACTCGACGCCAGTACTCCTCGGAAGGGAGGTGGCGGTGGATGTGCCAGAAACGTTTGTGCAGGTGGTGAAAAGCACGCCCAAGTTCCCTGGGACGCTGGATAGGATGGATAGAAAGAGCGCGACGCACTACCAGGTAACGGGCACGGCTTGGCCCAGGACTCATGGCATCATTGGACTAACTGGGTCAACGGTACTAACCCTGGTACTATACCTTGGTATTGGGCAAGGTTTTTAGCTGGGTAGTGGTGCTTCTAGGTATGTAGATACGTCAAGAGCTGATTGCGTGAATTAAATCTGTGAAAGCATCTAAAATATCTATAGAATAATTTAACTGCTACTATTGATATATATGGTGATCTTAATGGTTTTGGGGAACATAAGATGTTTACCCGTCGTGATAATAAGCTTAAATATTATATCTCAAAGTTCTTTTAACCCTTAAGGGGTTTGCGGGCCTAATATATATACAGTTACTATGTAATCTGTAACTCAGTGTCTTACACAGATTTATATCTCGATGTAATTAGCTCTAATTATAACAGTTTGACGTATTTACAGTTGGTTTTGGTGTAGTTAACTATTTATGGTTGGGTGATAGCATATATTTTTTACTATATGTGGTATAATTTTTATTTTATTTATATATTTATTTGAATTAATTCACTGTCAGTCACACTGTGGTTTGGTAATACAATTATAAAACACAACTTAGGTCGTCATTCACTTTATATCCATTAACTAAGATACTATCATTAAAACTTCAACATCACCAGGTTAGGTGGCTTAAGCAACACTATTTTAATACAATGAGTACCGTCTATCTCATCTTCACGTGGGTACGAGGTGCCCATATTATTACTATCTTCACGATTACGGAGGTTGACCACCACCAACCTCTGAATTGCCCGCAAGGGTTAGTGCTAAAGAAAGTGTCTTTGGTTTTCAAAACCTCATCTTTAAGTTATTAGAAAGGCGAAAAATTTTCATTATCATTATTTTTACATATACATGAATCTGGAAACGGATAAATTGGAGATTTCTATCAGTATCACGTTACTATCATTTCGATCATTATAAGCTCATTATTTCATCATCATTAACGTTTTGGCTTGTTGCACTGACGCGCTCTGACTATCTGAATGTTATAATAGGTAAGCAATAAGGTCTATACTGGTACAAGGTGCTAAAGGAAGAAGATTAAATGGTGAAACATATTACTACTTGAAGAAAACATCGTGATGAATTTTGCCTATTATTCCGAGAGGTCAAATAGTCAGCCTCTGTAATTGACGGCAAGAATATCACGCTGGATAAACCACAGACCATTCTTTTGTAAAAAGTGGGTTTGATGAGGGTATAAATGGAATCTGCATCGAAATGGCGATGATTAAATGGAAAACCGCAAACGAGAAGATCATAAAATGACGTGGTTTTTCTGTTTCATTTACCTGTCAAAGTACAAAGCGGATAAAAAAATAAATAATTATAAAGGTTACTTATCGAAATAAGCGAAGATATCTTTGGTGGCAATAAACGAAACGGAATGAAACACAAGATTCGACCTTATTATGAAGAACAGGAATATTTGATAACATCGTGAGGAAATCTGCCAATTTATTAGAATTATGACAGAGAAAATTAATAGTAAATACTAGACTATGGCTCTGAATGATGCTGCTCTAATAATGTTGATTGGGCTATTCTATCGAACCTTTACTTTCATAGGATAGTTTCGACCCTTCAGAACCCAAAGTGGTTTTCGAAGACACCATATACCGAGTCCCAAACTGTTGGTAACAACGAACGGAATAATAATTACATATATACATGTTTATGTAACGTTTCCTTTTAATGCATTTTACATACAGATGGATATATTTATTTATTCCCCAGCTTGAACTATGTTAGAAAATAAGTGTATCCTACATGTTTTAAATAATATCTATCCATTGTATTTGAGAATGTAAATAACATGTACAATTGTATATCCGCTTTTAAAAGGGGTTTCCTTTATTATAGTACTAATTAAATTGTATAATAGTGTAAGGGGTATATAAACCTTAAATAATGGGCTTAGCATGCTATAAAATAGTCAAATTATGCTTTATATTTCTTGAATGTTAAGTAAACACCCTGTTCTGGCCTATAATTTTCCTTTGCAATACATTACATGTCGTAAGAGGCGACAAATGTATAAGTCGTGTATTGGACGATATACTATACACTCAACTTATAGGTTTCATATAACTAGAATAACGATTAACATGATCTCTGATCTCCCCTAAGGGTTAATACATGATTATGTAAACTCAGTTACAACTATAATCATACTTGATTGAAACTATCCACAAATACAATTTTTAACAAAACCTCCAAAAGTTACACACTTTCCAACATAGATGGCGCTATAACACAAAATATTTCCCTACATTCTCACACGATTTCAGACCTTACCTTACTAGTATTAAAGCTGCTTTTTCCACACACCAGCAGGTGAACGGGACAGCGAAGGCAGCTCCCGCAGTACCTCCAAGAGAGGCTGCACGGGACGCCCCTCCGAGGCCCTCTCACGAGCCTACCAAGGAACAGCTGGAGTCCATCAAGAAGTACCAGGTTAGTGTAGATTCTAGAATACGTGTACATTCAAGTTCTTTAATCGTTTTAGGGGTGGACAAATCATCGGAGATATAATAATATCTCTTAGATTACTTTTATTACGCTTGAAGAGCAAATATGCTAAGGATGGAGTCCCGTTGACGGCTGCATCTTGCCTGTCTGGTATTCGATATTGTGAAGTACCGGGAGCCGCCTTACCTGTTCGAAAGGCTCAAGTTCGCACGAAGCGGTCGCACCTGTGCACAGAGAGTGGCGAGGGCTCCTCTTGAACTGCACAAACATCACACAGCGGCTTTCGAGGGTGGTTTTCACTATGCAGCGACCAAATGTTGGACTAATATCCCGCCCCCCCTACGACAGTTACAAAATAAACTCACCTTTAAACTTAAATTTCAAAATATTCTGTTGATGAAACAATAAGGATTGCCGAAGTGAAAGTCACCCTCGCCTCTAACGCCTCTAACACTACTACTCTATTTATGTACTTATTTCATGTAATATTCATTCTCACTTATTCACTCTTATATATATTTTAATATTTCGCTTTTATTTTCATTATCGCAAGTATGTTTATTTTACGTAAAATTATAAATCTACCCTCTGTGGGCTGCCAACTGAAAATCGGCGGCTCTGTGGAGCCTTAAGCGCTCTATAGACAACCGCCGAGCTGACAACCTTTTGAGATTACCACAACTAGCTGTGTAATACCATATTTGAAATGTAATTTAATTGAATGAAATGTAATTTTATGTGTTGTGTGTTATGTAATCTAATTATTGTCTTTGAATTTTATTGTAAATGTTGAATATTGTATGTAATAATTGATGTGGTTGTCTCAATAAAGATATTATTATTATTATTAATACCACAGTATTCTGATGTCAACGTGTAATATTGCTGACAGGTTGTCTATTGAGCTAGATTCCATTCACCATTGATTGATAGAACTAACTCTGCCATCGCTTTGACTTAAACATACCCTAAAACCATAGTTATAAATACCTACGAAAAACTTCTTTAATACTAGGTTCGTGATGAAGCAATAATCACTTATTGTGAGTAAAAAACATGCTAAAATAAAATAAAACAGCTAATAGTATACAAAATATAGTTACCTCACTGTATACACACTGTATATGTTCACTAACCTCTAAATAATACCATATCCGTACGTATTTGCTCTAAAAATTCAGCCACTGTGCCTACGTAATATAAATACCGTTCTGTATACGTAAATTTACAACAACAAGTATTCATTCATTCGTGAGTACGTCCTTGTATGTGTGCCATTAGGCAGGAAGTGGCAACAATACCCTAAATGCGATGAATATATGCCAATCCGACCACATCTCACTGGTCACGCTCAAAAAGCAGGGGGCTAGCCCTTTGTTATATAAGTACATACATATACATCCATATATTCATGCTTCTACGTCCTCAATGGGATAGGCAGAGACTTTCGATCGCTACCTGGAACGATCTTGACAAAAATCTTGCTTCACTCACACCTATTAATCTTCTCATACATGCTCTTCTGTTCTTCACGCTAAATGAACTAATATGTGTAGATACACATGTTATTGTACATATAGGAAAAAGTACACTTGTACACAGCTATTCATTGATTACGTAAACATAGGTTGTCCAAAATGTGAAAAATAGTAAATAAATGTAGTATATGTCCTTCTAATATATTACACAAAACGTTAAGAGTTCCAGTGTTAACATTATGTTGTAAATAATCCTAGATTTCACGTCATTTATAAAAAATAACACAATGACATTATATAAAAAACATTTAGTCGAATTTTTTCTCTAGTTATTTTTAATGAGGTATTCAATTATTAATATGCATCGTTGAAGAAAGAATATCTATATTAGCAAACATTATCACTATGTATATATAAATTTTCACTGTGGCAAGGATTAATCAATACATATATACATTCAAGTCCTTCAATCCCTTTCGGGGTCGACAGAACCTCATGATAATTAATCAACGTACAAACAAATTTATTATATCTAGACTTATATTATGAAATCATTATACTCGTTTCTTAAACCAAAGAGTAATTAATGACATGAAGGTATATCTACTCATTTATGAATAAAATACATACATAGTTTTAAGAGATTCGCGATTTATACTCATGATTAATAACTAACGGGACTTATCGCGTATGTTTGAGTCTGTCCGTGACCATGGCTGCTGCAACGTAGCCGAAACGTCGGGTTAATAAAGGTAACTTTATTATATAAAAACATACGCGATAAGTCCCGTTAGTTATTAATCATAAATACATACATGATGTGCATTTAACCGGCATGGAAGGAATGTTACGGTTTTATTTATTTTTAATTAGGATCTCTCATTCATTTTTAATTAGCGCAATTAGAGCCCTTTCGCTGATCTAATTATAAAGTTGCCTCCCGTATTTGTACTTGACGAATGTTCAACAGAATAATACATATATATCCGCACTTACGACCGTGATACGTGCAGGGGTGAACAATACGTAAGGTTCCAAAGGTACTAAATGTGTTGTTAGGGATGAAAGTGTAAAATAATTAGGAGTATGAGTATCACTCTGACATTTACGTCTGTTAATTCCTTTCGTGGTGGATATTTGCTTGGTTACTTTTTAGAATGAATGGCAACAGATTGCTAGCCCATCCCCCAATAGATTCCAAATAACCAGGGTTTCTACGCCTCCGATGACGTATCGGGAAGAACGGCAGCTAGAAAGTATTCTTTTTATGTCCTAGACTAACCAATCACTTAAAATACAAGAGAAAACTTTCCCTATATGCTATATTGATGACAGGTTGCAAGTCAAACATCTAACAGATTGCTAACAACCGTATTTGTCTATATACGGTTGATTGCAATCTCTTTGTATCAATAATATATTCTTAGATATCTAAAGGCAGTTAATTCGATTCTAATTCGGTCCCTGACTCGCACGGATCCTAGAATAAATGAGCATCCAGATGGCTATACTGTACCATTAAATGGACAGGTGACAAACAGGTGTCCCAGAGATACGGCAATAACTAGTCCACTTGAATTCTTGTTTTGACTATGGAAGGTGCAAATAGGACGAAAATAATACATATAGTCCTTTTCGGGGTAGGCAGAACCTTGGAGTCATTTTAGTATAATATTGGGCTTGTGATGTCATATGGAACATTTGTGACAAGTTGCTAGCATCGCCTAGTAAATACAATTTACCCTTACTCCATTAATCGCTTACAACGTGCCGTTAAGAACGGCAGCTAGTTACCATTCCCTTTACGTCCCAGCTAGCACAAGACATTGAGTGTTTGTATGTTAAATGTATACAAAACAAATGCGCTATTAGCTATATTGAAAAAGCGTGACGTTAGGAGTACCTATGACCACCGAGTGTGTATGAGAAGATGTATAAGTTTCAATGAAGTAAAAGTGGTTTTTCAGGATCGGGACAAATGGGGATCCGTGATCTCTGCCTACCCCTCTACAGGGAATCAGGCGTGATCTGTATGTATGTAAATATGTATGTATGCTATTAGCAAACTTGACACAAATAAACACATTCACATAAATAAATGCACATTTGAAACACAAGGTCACATTAGATTATACCTAACTATTTATTTACAAATGAAGAAGATACATTTACCCGGTCATACAACTAGTACGTGTGATTATGTTAAAATGTTCCATGTATTTTATATTTACGTGCATATATAGATTAATGAGAAGATTTTATTATTATGATTAATTAATTAATATATACTCGTAGATGGCTTCGAGTGATCCATACCTAACATGCCTTCCAAATTTCGTAGAAAGCATTCAAGCCTCTGACTACCCCGCCATAATAAAAAAGAGAGTGTGTATACACAAGTCGTGAAGCGTATGTTATGTTATTTAGATTAACGTCATAAAAGAGCATGTATGAGTAGGTTAATCGGTGTGAGTGAAGCAAAAGAGATTTGTCAGGATCGTTCCAGATGGCGATCGATAGTATCTGCCTACTCCGTTGAAGATTTAGAGGCGTGAATAGTCTATGTATTTACGTCCTTTATTACCTTTCGGAGTGTTATATTTTTAGATCAATTTTTATCTTGAATATTGGGGTTCTGTTGTCATATGGACAATTTATTAAAGTTCGCAAGCCCATCGCCCAATAGATTCTATTAACCCATAGTCCCTTAGTCGCCTTCTACGACATGCCGGGAAGAAAGGCAGCTAGTAAGCATTCTTTTACGATTAGCACGGGACAAAAAGTCATATGAGTTTGTACTTTTATTTTACCCTATTTATTCTCGAATGTAAAAGGTACATTACTCGCAATGAGTACGTGTGAATATGCTTAAATGTTCCATACGTATAGTTTGTACGTGCATGTATTGATATGAAAGATAGAGAACGTGTTATAGTCATGGAATAGTCAGTTTCTGTATACATGACATTAAAGATTAACCGGTGTTGACTATCTAGTGAAAATTGGGTTAATCAATCATTCAGCCTATGTCAGTCCACTGCTGGACGTAGGCCTCCCCAAGTTTTCGGCACAAAAAAGATCACACGTGGCCCTTAACGAACCACTGCCACCGACCTTTTCAAGGCATCGTCGGTTCACCGAGTAGGGGGTCGCCATACACTACGAAAAGTTGGTACATTTACATTTTAGGTACAATATGTGTTAAATTACGGCTACTGAACTATTACTGTATCGCTACTGAAGTAATATTTATTACCGAAGTAAGGCCCCTGTGTATATGTAAATATTCATATACGGCTTAACCTTATAATAATTAATGTGTATTTAAATAAGCAATAAGAAAATGTCCGTATACACGTTGAAATACTTTAGTTTGATGATCGAAGTTAAGCAACAACAAACAAGGTGTTCAATAACTGGACGTGTGATCAAGTAATCTTTAAAGTCTCATTAGATAAGGAAGAACACATAAGGGATAGTTTTATACATTATAGTAATGTTTATGTAAATAACACACTATATACATAGACACCACGTCTGTTCCTACATAGGCAATCATGCATCACAATTTTTACCAATTTATCTCTCCTATCATTCACGCCTCTGCCCACACCAAAACGCAACACAGCCGTGAACTTATACTATCGATCGCTTCATAACTAAATTTAGTAGCGACAATCGGAATGGCGGTATTTATAAATTCCATCCGCGAAGCCTTCGCTTTGAATGCTTAGTGAAATAACAATTGACCTATCGTTGAGTCACTAAGAGATTTGTTTTAAATAACATTGAGTATGTTTGACATTGTGATGGCACTAGGTACTTACTAAGAGTAATATGTACAAAAAGACAACGCGTTCACGACTATTAACCCTTGTGGGGTAGTCAGAGAATCAGGTGTCCATCTCCGCAATTGCAAAGTTAATAATTCTATGGCCACCTAGAACCCACGTGTTGACGTAATAGTCAGTACTTAATGTGACAGGTGGTACGCCATGTTGCCGTTTACAAGCACTAACATTACCTGTTCGACGAACAGGTAAGTTTCCTCACGATGTCTTCCCTCACGGAATTCAGTGTATTTCGCAAATGTATTTTTATTGCGTTAAAGTTCATAGAAATTCATTAAACTTCATTTCGATTGGTACATGCTTAGGCGAGATTTGAACCCTGTACCCACTGATACAGAGTCAAGCCCCAAATAACTGAGCTACACCGAAGTTAAATATATACAACTTTAGACGTATTGGTGTCATTTTATCAATGCAGTGGACATAATATCTTCTAGGTCATCTTTAACGTTAGCAAGATCTTTAATCAGAGGTGATTAGATGTAACAAATCTTGCTAATCATAAGTACTAGGGGATGTGTTAGTTATATTCAGATGATAGGATGGTTTCGAGTATAAAGCGTTTACGTATAATGTTCTTTAAATACATATAATGTCAATTTCAATCTTCTTTTCTTATTTAGATATTTGTATTTGATAAAGCCGTCATTACAAATTAGTTTAGAGTCTCAATGAATGCTTTTGTTTTTAAATGATTATAGAGTTGGTAAATTAGTACCGTGCGATATATAACCCTAACTAACATGCTGTATAAATTTATAGTATAATGCCTTGTTTTGACACATAAAAGAGGGGTTGTTAATTCATTGTTTGATATTAACTAAAAGATAAATATATCTTATACAATATCAAAAGTAGTAACTAAACTAAGACTTAATAAATACCTTTTAAAGACTAGGAACATTCACAACATACATTCATATTATCTAAAGGAAATTCTGAACGTTACTTATTAATCTATTTCATTCGAAACCAAACTAACAAAGACAGAGTTTCTAGGTTATTAAAATACTATACGTTAGTCGAAACAAAAAGCGTTAATTGTTACATAAATGAGTCCACGGTTGTACAATACTATAGGAATACTTTCATATTTTGAACCCAACAAAGACTGACTCAGTAGTGTGTTTGACACGGTCTCGGCGAGTCGCGTCTGTCAAAAATCCCGCTTTATTTTGACAAGTGAAAAAGTGCTACTTATAAAACTGAAGCGATGATACTAAACTTTTGTGCCGGGAATTGAATTGAATTAAAAAATTTATTGACTTTTTATTGATTTGTGTTTTATAACAATAATGTGGAACAGGTTTTCGTATGTGTTACTTACGATGTAGTTTGTTCAACTTGTATCGATTGCTTGGATGTTAATAGTTGAAATTTTAAATCGCACATAAAAATCAATTAGTTACTATAAAGATTACACAATGTATATCAGAGTTTAATTTTTTATTTTGTGTGCGTGACCGATTTTTATGATTTCAATGTTAAGGCTCAATTCACACGTGTGTTATTTTTAATGGTGTAATAAACGGACTTGATGTCTGATTGTGTCATACGTAATAGTGTTTTTGTGATAAGTGTTTGTGTTAAAAATTACGGATACAAACCTCTTTGGTAATTCAAATAATGGTATTGTGAATGGCTCTTCGCAAAAGTTCTTTGCACGTTCTCGTAAAAAAACAAAACTTCATGTTTTTATTTACTATACAAAATATTCATATCTACGTGATAATATTCCTTTTAAGAGGCATTTTTTTAACGGCAATATTTTTCGTGTTATTAAGTAGACATAATTTAAATATTTAAAGTAAAAAATATTTACATATTTTCAGGTTAATATGTATTATCATAATACAATGTTTACGTACATTCTTACTTCGTTCATGCTAGTGTACATGTGCGATATAAAGGTAGAATATGTAGGTAAACAAACATATACATACGTTAGTTAGTTCTATTCATATCGTGGTGCTGCGTGATTCTACGTATTACGATAAATATGTATTTCCTTCTTATATTATTTATTACATATCTATATTTTTTTATTTTTTTTATCTCTTTAGAAATTTCATCAATAACCTAGTGAATTATAACCTATAAACGTGAATTGTATCTATTTATTTATACTACCATATAATATATAACAAAAAACGTACCCATACCACCATTAATCCTTGAAAGGGTACGCACAGTCATAACGCTACTTCTAATTATAGAATGACTAATGGTAAACAATACTCTATTTGTTCTCCCACCTACACACAGTTACAAGTATTTCAAGTCCCCGACTCGCATGAAACAACAAAGATTACTATTCCACCTTGGCTTTAGACGTAGGTTTTAGTTTACTTAAGATCTAGGTCTTAAAGATTATACCTAGGTGGTTGATACAAGTTTTTAACGTGTTTATATATTTTGTTTAAGAGTAAAAACTAAAATACAAATATTGATAGGTACCTTAAACATTACTTACAGGATTCTGATGCTATTAAAAAAGTGAATTAATTTTAAGTATAGGTTGATACTTTGAAAAAAATATTGGTCGATAATACAAGAGAGGAATTCTAAGTTAAAAAGTCGAAAATGTATCAAAACTTTGGGGCTTGACAGTGGGTACAGGGTGCAAATCCCGCTTGAGCATGTAATGGAAATAAGTTTAATTAATTTTTATGTACATTTTCGTAACAAAAATACATTTACGAAATGCATCGAATACCACGGTGAGGGAAAACATCGTAAAAAACCTGCCTGTTCCCCGAACAGGTAATAATTAGTACATACTTGTAAATGGCGACGTGGCTTACCACCTGTCACATTGAGTCCTGACTATCTAGTCAAAACGTGGGTTCGTAGATCGAGGTGGTTTATAATAACTACCGTCGCAATTGCGGAGATGGCACCTGAACCTCTGACTTCTCCGCGACTGTTAATGGTTATAAACGCGTTTTAGAACCTACAACCTTCTATTTCCGTTTAATGCCTCAACCAATAATCCACATATATGTATATTTCAACATACATATACACAAACAGACATTTTTCATCCATTACCACTTTCACATTCTACGAGCATATCTCCCTGTTTCTTTTGTCCCAACATACCTTTCAGCTTTAGCTTTTTAGAAATCTTTTAAGTGCTTCCCTTATGAAGTGGTTTTCTCTGGGGTGTATAGGAGCTAGGTAACATTTGTTTTGTCTGGTTAGGCTATCCTAATTGATTCTTATTAACATAACATAACATACGCTTCACGACTTGTGTATACACACTCCCTTTTTATTATGGCGGGGTAGTCAGAGGCTTAAATGCCCATCTCCGAAATTTCGAAGGCATGTTAGGTATGGGTCATTCGAAGCCCGCGTATCACTAGATAGATATAGAGATTCTTATTACCTAAGTTAATCCTATATTAAACCCATACATTAGGCTAAGAAGAATGACAGTTAGTTAACGTTTTATTTACCCCCAGACTTAAAGCTTCACACATATTTATGTATATCAATAATACATATAGATAAACATACATACATAGTCATCACGCCTTATTCTCTGTAGAAGGTAGGCACAGATTACGGATCCCATTTGTCCCGATCTTGAGAGACCACTTTCGCTTCATTGACACTCATACACCTCGTACACACTCAGAGGTTATAAATTAACTTATACTTGTTCTTCATTAATATTGTATTAAGAACTTAAATATATATGTATGTATAATATTGACCTATTTAATTTCTAACAGCCTTTAACAACTAAAGAGGTTGTATATGTCTCCAAGACCTCCTTGTTGACTAATAAACTCTTCTAACTTAGTGCTAGCATAGACGACCTGAATAAAGTTAACAATTGATTACTTTAGGGCTAGGAATGTCGCCTCGTTTAGTTAAGTAAGGGCAATTAGTAAGTAAGGGCAATTGTTAGCTAAGTATTGTTAGATTACAATCTATTAGACTTTTTCGAACGCTGAACTCTAATCGTGAGGTCCCGGGTTCGATTCCCGGTGGAGGCAGAGTTAACTACGTTTTTCTTCAGCTTTCCAGTCTGGTCGTTGATTATATATGCTGTATATGTATTTATCCATGTATAATAAGTATATATCTTAAATATACGTTGACTAGTACCCTTAACACAAGTCTTAAATGTACCTAGCAAGGAGCTAGTTCAATTGGTGTAATAATGTCCTACAATATTATTATTAGTACGTGAAGTTTTGATAGAAAGATAATGCTTTAGTTAACTAGATTTCTCTATACATATAGATACATGCTAAGTTTAAATAAATCGGATATTATTATGTGATGATTAATAGAAGTAACAGTGACTCAGTATGTTAAGGATTCGGAAACGAAAGTATTTGAATTCGATTCCCGACTGAGCAGGTAGTTCAAATATCAGGCAATTTTTAATTTTATTCTAACATTAACTAATAAAATAATATATATTTATGCATTCTTGAAAAACTGTAGTTAATTTATTAGACATAAAAAAGTTTTCAACGTTATCAATTATCCAGTAAGTACATTTATAATATTAATTTTACAGAATATGAAACCCCTTTATTTCTCAATACTATAAATTGAATAGTTACTATTAACAATTTTATTCTTTAAAACGGAATACCACATCTCACATTATGTGCTGACTTAACCAAAAGATCGAGTGATCTTTCAATACCAATGACCTCTGAAGTGTGTCCACCCTTTTCGATAAATGGTAGTGAATATCGCTAACTTGCAATATTTTTACGATTCAAACGTTCCCATTCGAAATCGCCAAGTAAGAATATGTCGTAAAAGTGTTCAGTGCTGGACGGGACTTGATTAACCTTAAGTAGCTGCCTTTCCGTGGGATGTAATCAGGGGCCCTACTACTTCACATTATTACTTCAGTAGCGAAACAGTAATACTTCAGTGGCCGTAATTTGACACTTTGGCGCATAGTGGAGTACCAAAAATGACAAATTACGTCCTCTACTGTATCGCTACTGAAGGAATATTGTGCCTAAAATGCATTAGTGGAGTAAGGCCCCGGGTCCATTAGGTTAGGATGGTGACTTAGGAATGAAACTTATATTTAAGCTAAATTTGACACTTTCTCGATTTTAATGGTGAAATTTGACACTTGTCATCCACTAGCAAGTTCACACTATTACTGATCTCATATTGAACTGTTATTTTGCAAAAAGCATTAGTGTATTAAGGCCCCTGAAATAATATTGTAACACTTTTGTGCTAAAACGCATTAGTACACTAAGACCCAAGATAATCAACACCTAACTGATGCTGTTCCTTATCATATACAGACACTGACTATTGCGTCGAATAGCCAGTTTTTCTAAAGACTATCAGCGTGACATTTCCGTTTATTACGATTTAGTAGATTTTTATAGAGGTCTCTATCTATTGGGTTTTATGTGCTGTGACGGAGATAGCTTTTTAACAGACACTAAAATGCCCTCATGCCCGTATTCCCAAGGGGGTTAAGCAGAGATACGTGAATAAAGATATTTATTATAGCCAGCATATAATCCTGGTCAAACATCGTAAAGGAACATACATACATACACATCACGCCTGATTCCCTGTAAAGGCGTTGGCAGAGATCACCACGTTCGCTTAATTGACACTAATACACCTCCTCATACACTCTCGACGGTTATAGGTACTTCTAACGTCCCCCTTTTCCAATATGGCGTCTATCTGACTGTCTTATGTCTTATTGGGCCGGCCTCTAGGTAACGTAAAGGAACTAGTTTATTCTTTAGAAAAAGACAATAGTCAACGCCTGTATATGACCAAATCGTTCACCACCTATCAGGTTAATTACTGACTATCTGTTTAAAACTTACATACGCATTATTACTGACTATTTCGGTGTATCAGGCACCTTAACCTCGTTACTAATTCAGTAGTTTAACCACTCTAAACCCACGTTTAAGAAATACCTAGTACCCAACGTAATAGGTGGTAGAATAGTCTATTGTGTATAAGTACTGACTATATACTTCAAGATTACTACATACATAGGTATATTTACGCTTTCACGTCCCTAACGGGATAGGCAGAGACTATCGATAGCCACCTGGAACGGGTGACAAATCTATCTTACTTCACTCACACCCATTAACCTTCTCATACATGCTCTTCTGTTCTTCACACTAAGTACACCCAACTTTAGAAGAATGTTAATTTAAATAGAAATAGAATATTCACTTAAGCGTAGGATAGTGTTTAAAGGAACATCAGATAATACGAAAACGCACTCATAAAATACTGAATTGTACACCAAAATAATACAGTTCCAAACCTAACCTTTGCTGTGCGTTTAGCTATATTTTGGTGTACATTTCAGTATTTTTGATGTGCATTTAATTACTTTCCTTAAGCATATCACAAAACAAAACAAAGAAAGACAAACGCGGTAACGAACATTAACCCTTGCGGGGTAGTCAGAGGTTCAGGTGTCCATCTCCGCAATTGCGAAGGTAGTTCTATGGCCACCTCGAACCCATGTGGCAGGTGCAATCAATAATGATAGAAACGCGAACTCTGGAAGATTTTATTCTTTGGAACAACAGAAGGGTTTTAAAAGTCTTTTATCAGATCGTATCTGTTACCTTTTACTCTTTGTAATGAATAGTTTACTTTGAATCGCTCTTTGATACCATTTCCATGACAAAAGCGACATCTCGAATGAAATTCAAATATTTGTTATTCCCTTTATATTGTGGAGATCTTATTTGAGTGTTGTATGAAATATTCACATAACCCTTGCTAGACTGGGACGTAAAAAGAATGCTAACTAGCTGCCGTTCTTCCTGGCATGTCGTAGGAGGCGACTAAGGGACTCACTAATTTCCATATGACATCACAACCCTAATATTCATGCTAAAAAGTGACCTAGGAGATATTAATCTCTTTAAGGTTCTGTCCACCCCGAAAGGGATTAAAGGACGTAAATATATATGTATGCATGCATAAAAAGTATTTTTATGTTCATACTATTGTATTCAAATAAATAATGGCAGTAAATTTACCAGTGTCAAGTAATAACATAAAATGACGGAACGCGGATAAAAGAGTTATTAACCATGAAGGTGCTGACTGAATAAACAAATCGACGCCCTTTCTCTCTCCCTCACACACAACACTAATACGTGTGAACGAGAGGCAAAGTGATTAAATATTCGGCTTCTGTCCCATGCTATGACATCAACATCCTCATTTTTTAGTAGCGTACAAATAATTGGTAAAAATGTACTTCCCGTATAGTATGGGACGTGTGTAGAATGCTAACTAGCTGCCGTTCTTCACACTATTGCGTATTAGGCAAGTAAATTGAAATAATCTAGCTAATGTCATCAATATACTATTCCATAGTCATATATATCAATGCTTATAAAATTCTAATGGTCTTTGAGGTTCTGTCCACTCCGAAAGGGATTAAAGGAAGTGAATGTATGTTTAGGTTCAAGACTAGTAGTAAAGTTTAGTAAGTAAAGGCGTTTTGTGTATTTTGTGTTACTCAATAGGCCATGTAACATAAAACTGAATATAATGTGTAAATTATTTGAGCAAACTTACATAGTATTACTGGTTTTTGTAGGTCATGAATAGTCGATTTAATACACACTGGCTTAAAACTGAAAGTCCGTGGCTTATTTATGAGATATGGCATGAATATTTTAACTATTTCTCTTTTTATTGCACTTTAAAATTTAATTTTTACATACATAGTTATAAAAAAATGCTATTTCGTTCCTTGAATGTTCTAAGTGTAGATAATATACATACATATATTCACGCCTCCACATCCCTAACGGTATAGGCAGAGACTATCGATCGCCACCTGGAACGATCCTGACAAATCTCTTGCTTCACTCACACCCATTAACCTTCTCATACATGCTCTTCTGTTCTTCACACTTTATACACTATTTATTATTATGATCTATGGTTTATACTTATGTAATGTATTTTTTATATCTTAAAAGTTAATATATAAAAAAGATCTTAACTAAAAAGTAAGTAATAAAACTCATATTGCCTATACACCTACAAATAGGCCTAGCCTATTAGTCACTGACACACATAGGAGAGCTTATCAAGCATCTCTTATTATCAAATGTTTTATCGATGTAACAATATCTACTGCGTCTGCACAAATTTGAGATAATGATAAGGTTAGAGAAAAACGGGAACGGCAGTATGCGTTATATCGTTGTCTAGCTGACTGCTTTTTTTTATTAACAATGGCGGATTGAGTTTGGCGCGTTTTGTGTTGTAGTAAAATTTATTAGTGATTGTTTTTGTTGGTGAAAAATGACGAAATTAATAGAAACTCTTAGTGAATATGTAGCTCCGTCGAAATGTGGGTTGGTTTTGGATAGATTAAGATTGTTCTGCCTTTGTCAGAAGCCTGATGATGAAGGGGTTTGTATTTACTTATATTTCCTGAAAATTAGTAGTTTTTCGTGACTGTTTTTGCTTTGAAAGATACGGGATTTGAAATTAAAATAATGCGGAAATTTATTTATAGTATCTTTTAAATTAGGTACATTCAAATGATATTTATTTTAGTATTTTATTTCAATGAATATTGTACAGTACATGATTCTATTAGCACACTATCACGCTATTACTTTATAGATAAATACATCAGTGATAAACAATGACACTATCGATCCAGTATTTTGATTATCGTATGCGTTAATGTATCTGATATACTTCAATCGTTTTTTAGGAAGTACTTTTAACTCACCTTTGCCTTTCGTAAGGGATAAATTTTACTACTACTATTAAAACCTCATATTATTGAGTAACTAATACATACATACATACACATCACACCTGATTCCCTGTAGAGGGGTAGGCAGAAATCACGGAACCCCATTTGTCCCGATCCTGACAGACCATTTTCGCTTCATTGACACTGATACATCTTCTCATACACACACGGCGGTTATAGGTACTCTTAACGCAAATCTTTTTCAATATAGCGTCTATCTGACTGTCATATGTCTTATTGGGCCGGCCCTACGTAACCGGCCTTCCACTTAATAACTAATACACTAATATAATAATATAAAATTATGCACCGGGTATCAAAATGATCTCTCTAGAAATCTACAGAATCTCGAAAAAACGGATATATCCTTCGTCACACTTGGTTAGCATTACTATCGGATTGTGGTGAAATTAATATGTAATTGCATCATTTTAAATTAGAAATAAAACGAGAGCAGGTTAGGTACGTAATCATTAGGAAAACTCATTAAAATAACAGTTGCGGTTTTCCATAATTATCTATTACTTGCTAAGACATAGACATTTTTAATTATTGTATTACCGATCCAGTTTTGATACTCGACTTAACACAAATAGTTCATACTATTAAAAACAACATTATATTACAACGTTTACCACGGAATATCTTTATTAATATTATTTTAGGGACTAAATATTGTAAAGAATACCTTGATTAATATTTATGATATATTTACCTACATTCTTAACTGACGATTGCCGTTTCTGATTTAAAAATTTAAGATTTTGTCATTCCTGCAAAATAATAGACAAGATAGAAAAAAACCTATTCTATTTTTACCATGTAACTTACCAGCAAATGAAATAATCAATTCAGGTTTCTAAACCTTACAATTTACTAAAGCAACATTCAACAAAGTCTTAACTAACAAGAGCCATTCACAGTACGTTAAAAAACCGATAAATCATCGCAGCAAGTTATGAACGTTTCGACATAGTGTCGTGTCGACACACGAACCTCAGATCTTGATCGTGATCCATAGATGATCATGGTGTCGTCATCGCCCCGGGCTCAGTGCGATGTAGACCCTGACAGAATAAAGGTCTACTCGGTAAGTAACTGTATAAGTATAAGAACGTAATGACCTTAGCTATATGAAGGTAGAGTTTGGTACGTATCTCTACGTAGTTAAAGTATTATTGTACTGTGTATTGCTGTATGTAGTTAAACTATGAAACTTAATTAAAACTTTTACTTAGTAATTTAAAGCTACGTTTACATACATAGGCAAAAATGTTATTGATGTAAGAGAAGGAATAAGTATCTCTTCTTATTTTTTTTTCTTTTTTTCGGCATCGAAACGAGACTTCGAATACTAACCTAACTAAATAGTTTAGTTTAATTTCGGTGACGGAATGAAAACCGGTATTTTCCCTCTTCGGAAACCGTTGTTACTTTAAACTGAACACAGAGTCAACCCATGTCCCGTATACATATAGTATGTAATAGTAATTGTAGCGTAGTTGTCAACGAAAGCGTATTAGTATCGTAGTTTAGAATAAAATGGACTTTATAAGCGCAAGTTGGCTGGTTACCTTGGATTTACCCTAGCAGTGTGACGCACAAATAATTGATGTAATGAAGAAGGGTGACTTTAAACGGTCCTATAATCGCCGAGTGTGTGTGTGTGGGTTTATGGATATGATTGAAAATGAAGTTTGAAAAATAGAGTACCCGCCACATAAGGTGGCAGTTGGAGGCGTCGCCACAGTCGCGTAATCCAGTGTTGCCAGTAAACACGCCAAAACTAGCACTTACTGTGCCATACGGCTCGATACATTATATTGAGGTTTCATTTGTAACGATCTTTGGTTGCAGAGCTATAAACTCAAATAAAACAAATTAATATACCAAAGTCAAAATATTTTTATTCAAAATAGGCCCTATCATAAGCTCTCTTTGAAAGTTATTTTATGATCTAAGTACAAATTAAAAAAACTATATATTGACAAAAGGAATATATATGAGTGAAGTGGAAGGGCGGTTACGTAGGGGCCGGCCTAATAAGACATATATGTAACAGTCAGATAGACGCTATATTGAAAAAAGGTGACGTTAGGAGTACCTATAACCGCCGAGAGTGTATTAGAGAATGTATGAATGTCAATGAAGCGAAAGTGGTCTGTCAGGATCGGGACAAATGGGGATCCGTGATCTCTGCCTACCCCTCTACAGGGAATCAGGCGTGATGTGTATGTATGTATGTAAAAAAACTATTTCAAACATGGCACTGAGCATTATCTTTACATATTTTTACCGAGGTTAGTTCACCAACCATTTCGGCTGCTCAAGATGCCACGTCATGAAGACCACGACCGCTCTGATAAGAGCGTAACGATTGAGAAGAAGAAGTTCAGCGGAGACCCTTGGAGAAGAACTAACAAGAAACTCCAGAAATCAATTTATTATAATCACCCTTAACAAACATAAAAATTACAAAGAGTGGGCAAAAAACACAACGCTGGTAATACTAAATTTACCTTTCATACAAAATAACACGCAATGGCAGAAACGTCAAATTTAGTTCCAAGTTTGGCTACTGCCACCTTATGTGGCGGGTACTCTAGGTTAGAGACTACATTTTAGTCCTATGTTTTAACTATGTAGTAAGGGTGGCGCTAGTTTGTTTGACAATAAGCTAGAATCATCTAATTCTTTATTGTACATCGTAACAAAAGCCTAGTACTCTTTTTGCCTTGTTTATCATTTAAAAGTTGCCAGTTCATCACCCCATGACAAATATCATTTCTTACGCCTATCAGTTAATTTATTTAGATTCTTTGAAGCTATTGGCAACTAGTTATATTCTTTTCTAGTCCCAGACGGGTAGAAAATATCTTTTAGAGTTGTAATAATATTTCCCCTTTTACCTCTAGTTTCGTTTGATTGAAAATTCTAGAGTTTTCCAATAGTGGCACAAAAGAACTTTTGTTTTTACTAGGTTCCAGTTTTTATTAGTCTAGTTTAATTGGTAAAAAATGTTGTAAAGGAAATATGCAATATAGCCATTGTTCGTCTTTTTGTAGGTTATTTTTCACTGTGTCGTTTTACTTGTTTTATGTTGTATAAAAGTTAAAAATGTAATTGGTATAAAAAACCTATCTGAAATTTATTTAAAATCAAATTTATTTATTTTTGAGACTTGAGTATTTACATTTTCTAAGATTACTAAATAGTAAAAAAAACTATAGCTTATAAACTGAATCCTTGATCGTGAATATGAAGATAGTAATTTTCTCAAAACAAAATCGTCGAATTAGTAATTTCTAGTAGTATTGTCTTAACAACATAACAATTAATACCAAATACACCTTCACGATACAAAAGATATTTCCCATACTTTAAGTTCTCGCTTCTCAAGCTTTAATTCCTTAAAAGAAAAAGTATGTGAACCAATTGTATAATGATAAAAATTGCGTCACCTAAGGCTTGTTGTGTACTGGTGTAGTGGCGTAACCGGTTACGCAATCCAATGCACGTTGAGCCCAAGATTGAATGTTTAATGCTGATATGTGGTCATGAACAAATCTTTTGAATATCTTGTTGGATAATGAGGGACGTATGTGAAATGATAACTAGCTGCCTATCTTCTCAAAAAGAATATAGAGGCGATTAATTGTGAATATACTATGTTATCTCATTGGTTACGTTTAGATGCCATTAATATAGAACATAGGTAGACTCTAGAATGCTACTTAAAAGTTGTCTTCTACAACATAGACTAAATATGCAACAATAATTTCTTTGATAATGTTCATATTATAATATTTTGTTTATTCATTTTATTCCTTAAATGTACGTCACCCTAACAGGTAACCTTTTGGTGACGTACTAATTATATACTATAATCTATTAATAATTATTTCATTGAAACATACTCGTAAATTAATGCAAACTTATATTAATTAACTTTTAAAGCTTTTTACTTAAATAAACTTATTTTTTGAAAATATAATGACCCCGGAACCTTCATTGCATTTAACGTCAATCTCTCCCTCCTATTCGACATGTAGAAACCTTAAGGCTCTATGTATGTCGCAGAGCCTTTGTACCAAACCAGTCTATGCAAATGGGTGAATTCTTGACAGTGGCTTGGCGAAACTATGTAAACTAATTTGAAATCTTTAGAGGCTAACTCGGAATGCCTGGTGACCTTTGTAAGGTACAAAGTTCAGGCCTCAGTGCTCTTGTTTGTGTGCCCCTTTTATTGGAAAGAAAGTACTGGTTTAGGACTCTATTGTATATGAATGTAATGTTAAGTCATGTCAATGTGCATGTAACAACGGCTAGGTAATAATAGAGTTAGTAAAAAAGACTAACAAAGGATTCCTCACGATGTTTCCCTCACCGTATTCGACGTATTTCGCAAATGTATTTTTATGACGAACATGTACATAGAAATTCAACAAACTTCATGTTCATTGGTACAGGCTCAAGCGGTTTTTGAACCCTGTACCCACTGTTACATAGTAAAGCCCCAAACAACTGAGCTACGTCGAATTAATGTAGTTAATAGTTCTTATTGATGAAAGCTTAAATATGGATTTTTAACCTCCTATATTTGGAGTATCAGACTATCATCATTGCTTTCAATAATATTCTGTTCACTGTCTAGGAAACGTTCTCAACGTGAAGCATGATTGTAAATGTTTTTTAAACATTACAAAGTACTAGTAATAATCGGAACTAATAAATACGGTACTAATTGAATAAAAATACCATACTGGTTTGAGTAAAATTTACATGATAACACGTTAAAATGAGTATGTCTTTCTGTGTCAGTCTAAAACTTTAAAAACCAAACTAAATCTTATAGTCATTGCAGACCGTTAACCTATTTCTTCACCGTAGTTTTGAAGTATGAAATCGTTTACGAAAACGTGAATATAATTAGCATTCATTCAATGGATTTAGTGTTCAAAAGTTTTTAAATCTTGTGAAACCTGAATACTAATAGTTCTGACAGTTTCACTTTGACACGGTCTTACAGAAACATACTGTTTACACATACATATAAGATGATTTTTTCATGACTGGCAAAATTTAAACATAGCTAATATGTTCAAAATGTTTTTTATTTAAGTATCCATCAGTTCCAAAATATTGTGAAAAGACTTTAAAGTTTAAGAATCAACCTAATAATATTTATTTATTTATAAATAATGTATGTCACCCTAACAGGCAAGTTTTCGGTAACGTACCAAAAATACTATATTTTACAACACAGATTTCCACTGAAAAGTACATACCTATTTACTATTTATGAATGAATATAGTCTCGAAGAGTGGAAACAAGTAGAGTTAAAAAAAAAAAAATATGTATGCGTTATTGAAATTGTAATTGATATAAATAAAAAAAAATAAACCTACTCTGGTTATTATGTAAATGGCAACTATAAGTAATACCCTGGGTAATGTATTGTCGGTCATGAAGAATCCAACCTGTATGTACGAGTATGTATTTGTATGTTTTGTAACCTGTCCCGTTTCGTGAATAATGCATCTGTTGTTTTCCGTTTATTGCGAAGTAAATTCGCTTTTTATTCCGTCTGTGTAAGGTGTCCTTTCTACAAGGAATTTAAATAGTTTCAAATGGTAATAGAGAGTGTTAGTACATGCTAGGTATATTTCGTAATACGATTATGTATAACTAAAGCTTATATAATATATTATGTTCTTATATGACTATTTAAATATTTAATACGCCTCTAGATTAGGCGTTTGTATAGGACTAAAATACATTATATAACATACATGGGAGGGTAGAAATGAGTAGATGAACCTCTAACTCGGAAAGGGTTGTGATGTGTTTGTCAAAAATCATTCAAATTCCGAATTTCATAGAGATATAGTTTAGTACATAATATTTACTAGTTTCAACTACATCTTCGTCAATCATAAGTTTAGAAAAATACAAAACAGGTATAATATTATTATGCTTAGTACACAAACTTATTAGTTTCAATTACTTTTTTAATATAACAATTTTAAAATCTAGCATGGTTAAACAATGTCAGAAGCTTCAACTGATCATATCCAGAACATACACGAATCCTAATCTCTGTTTAGTTCCATATATCCAGTCACTCACAACCAATCTCCTTTCCAGGAACAACTCCGCCAACGGAAGGAGAATGAAGACCGCATCGCTGCCCAAAACGAGTTCCTCAGGACCTCCATGCGAGGGTCTGCCAAGCTGCAGGCTCTGGAGGCAGGCTCCACCGCAGCCTTCGTCAACGACGCCTATGAAGAGGACGGCTTCGATGGAGACAGTGGCACGCTTTATAATGTTGTTGGTAAGTTAATAAATAATATTATTTAGGACATTATTACACCAATTGAACTAGCCCCTTGGTAAGTACTTTAAAGACTTGTGTTAAGGGTACTAGTCAACGTATATTTAAGAAATGTATACGTATTATGTATACATAAATACATATTTAGCATATATATTCAACAAACAGACTGGAAAGCAGTAGAAAAGCGTTGTTCTTAACTCTGCCTCCACCGGGAATCGAACCCGGGACCACACGATTAGCGTTCATGTGTCTAACCGATCGCGCCACGGAGTTCGTCAAAAAAGTTGTATAAAGAATATAATGCCAAAAGATAAAATACAAACGCGTTCACGATCTTTAACACTTGCGGGGTAGTGTGGGGTTCAGGTGTCCATCTCCGCAATTGCGAAAGTAGTAATTCTATGGCTACCTCGAACCCACGTGTTGACCAGATAGTTAGTACTCAATGTGAGAGGTGGCAAGCCATTTAAAAGCACTGACTATTACGTGTTCTTTTATTTCGTATAAATGTACATAAATTTGCGTAGAACCATTGGAATAAGGATGTGATTTTCACTGAAAAATTTATAATAAAGTGTGGATTAGTGAGACGTTATTTAGACACTACATACTTAAATAGAAGAATTAACTACAATATAATGGAAGTAGAAGCGTTTACGTAGGAGTCGGTTCATTAAAATATTTGGCAGTCAGATAGACGATATATTTAAAACAATAGACGTTAGAGAAAACTATAATCCTCGGGTGTAAATAAAGCGAAAGTTGTATGAAAGGATCGAGACAAACAATGATCTGTGCCCACCCGTTTATAGTCTCACATATATGATGTGTATATAATATGTACTGGGGCCTTACTCCACTAATTCACTTTAGGCACAATATTACTTCAGTAGCGATACTGTAATAGTTCAGTGGCCGTAATTTGACACTTTGGCACATAGTGGAGTGAAAAACTAGTGGAGTAAGGGCCCTGTACGATTCTCTTAATCAAGCTAACCCAACCATACTACATTCGCTTCACTGATATCCAACCCCACTCACCTTAGACTTAAACGCCCACTTCTAGGCTTTACTTTAGGCAGCCTAGGTCACGTGGGAACAGATAGTGCGCTACCGTCGTGTTAATTGGATTCCGTTTTAAAAATTCTTCCAACTAATCCCGAGCATGAATGACCTAGTTTTTGAAATAGTGCTCCTATGTTAGCCTAGAGATCTAGTCTGCTATTTGAATGTGTTTATCTATATATAATAAGTATATATTAGTTATAGGTACGTTGATTAGTACCCTTAACATAAGTCTTAAATGAACTTAGCAAGGGGCTAGTTTAATTGGTGTAATGATGTCCTACAAATATTATTATTTAAGAAATATGTTTAATGGTACTTGCTACCTTCTTGGTATAAGTTAACTAAGAGATTAAACGTAAATTGATCTCTTGAAAGATAAAGATGCCTATCAATAATATTATTATTACAAATATATCATATTATTAAATTTAAAAGTAGCCATAGTTATGCTAAAGATGATAAAGATATCATGTCATTCTGGGCCCTTACTCCACTAATTAACTTTGACAGCTACTCAACTACATCGCTATAGCGATAATTCTGCGTCTCGGCCGTAAAAGTGGCACTCTGCTAATATTTTGACAGCCACAATAGCGCCATAATAGCAAGTCAATGGCACTTCAGTGGCCACTCAAAGTACAGAAATTATTGTCTATGGATTACAACAATTTAAAAAACTGTTTGCACTGACAATGCAGCAATGTCAATTAATGCATATTGATTTAGCAGTTAAAAGAAGTTTATAACGTAAACGTAACTAAAAACATAACTGAAAAAATATTTTATGTTTTTAATTGAAACTAAAACTACTAACTGAGTGTGTGAGTGTACATTAGATATTGACAATAGACAAAGAAAGTTGTCAAAACAATAGTAGAGTACCAAAATGAAGGCTATTGAACTAATATTGAGGCACGTCAGACGCAGAAGTATTTCGATAGCGCTTCGGTGGCCAAAATTTGTCAGTGGAGTGCGAAAGGTGTCAAATTACGGCCATTGAAGTGCCACAATGTCGACACTGAAGTAATATTGTGGCCAATATGAATTAGTGGAGTAAGGGCCCTGGAATAAAAAAGAAAATGTAGAATCAGCTTATCTGGTTTTCAGTTGCATGATTAGTGGAGTGTGTTTCGAAATTAGGTTACCTATTAATTTTTTAAAGGAATATAACGTACATACACATATGTAATACCTTATTAAAATTAGAGATATTAAAATCGAATGAAATTAGATTCTCACTATCGCCAATAAAAATACCTAAATAATCACCCAAAGAATGTTTCGTCACCTTTATTATTCAGGATAACTTAAGGAATATTTGTATTACTCATCAGCTTATTAAATAAAATTACTTATAAACCCCTAATCCCTTATCTATCTCTTAAATTCCACGACGAAGACAACTTCAATCAGATATATCTCTTTTTAAATTTATTAAATCTCATGCACTTTCGACCGAGACGCAGTGGATTGAACTGGGGCATATTCTACTAATACGTATTAGCAAAATCGTAGTTCAATATCATATCACTACGGTGTGAAGTTGTTAGTGAATTAGCAAAGTGTCAAATTTAACCATTGATGGCAGAAAAAGTGTTCAATTTCGCCTTTTCGCGTAATTTGTCGCTTTTGCTTTTCCATTACCAACTTCGCACCATTATATACATTTACTAGCGACCCGCTCCGGCTTCGCACTTCTAGCTAGTTGATGGATGTCATTATACATATAAACCTTCCTCTTGAATCACTCTATCTATTAAAAAAACCGTATCAAAATCCGTTACGTAATTTCAAATATTTAAGGATACAAAGGGACATAAGGACAGAGAAAGCGACTTTGTTTTATACTATGTAGTGATACATACATTCACGTCCTTAAATCCCTTTCAGGGTGGACAGAACCTTGGAGACATAATAAATTCTTCTTCATCATTTAGTAGCATGTATGGGTTTTTTGTATTTTTTGTTACTGAAGTGATATTGAACTAGGATTTTGCAAAAAGCATTAGTTCACTTGGCCCCTGGTTAATAGGTCATTAGGTTTTGGTGGCAATGATAAGCATTGGTTCAGTTCAGCCGACTGGATGTAATGGGCTGTAACTCGTTTGATGTTCAATGGAAGCACTTTCAGGGGTTTTTGAACTTTTCTATGAGAATGTCAGAGGTTAGGAGGTGTTAAGGTATTTAAAGTGAAGCGGTAACTAGTCTATTACGACGCGTGTTGATACAAGAATTTGTCGAGTGAAATGACATCAATTGTTTTCATTTTTTCATACTCTAACTTAATTACATATATACATACATAACACGTATCGTTTAAGATATCTAAAAACCTTTCATAGCAGTTAATACGTTGGTAATAAATATTCAATTTGTGAATATACAAAAATACTTAAATTGCTGCAAGTCTCATTTTCATAAGGCAGGTAGTTATTTGTATATTTATATTCACTCACGTCCTTTAATCTCCTAGGTCACTTTTTAGCATAAATATAAATTCCATTAATTAAAATTTATCGTATTGAACCATGATAGAATTTACAATCGTCTGAAATAATAACGATTTCTTTATTATCTTGTACCATATTTCCATTTCAAACATAACCATTAACCACCTAAGTAACTTAGCTTACCACACTCCATTTTAACCCATTCCTCACCAGATTACCAAGAAGTAGCCTCCGCGTTGGCCAGGGTGCAGAAAGCCCTGAACACGAGTGGGGAAACAGTCCTGGCGTCCAAGGTGGCCAACACAGCGTCCACCTTGCTCTGCCCAGCCCTGAAGACGGTTCTGGCGACCAGGACGGCGGTGCTCAACGCCACCAGGCATAAGAGAAACGGCCTCGTCCCACCGTACACGCAGCGAGCTACGGATCGGTTGAAGGATGTAAGTATATACATATTTTCTTATGAAAACTTAAAATAGGAAGGAATTTTGAAGATATAGACTCTTTTTCGTCACGTTTATTGTTATTATCGAGGCTGTAATGACAGATTAATTTGGTTACCTGTTAATCCTTTACGGGTATGTACATTGGTGATATAAAATCCACCTGGTCAATTTGTGGCCAATCTAGTCGCCTCTTCCGACATTTAGAGAAAAGAGAGATACTATTTAATTCCTAGGCCAACACGGTTTGGGTGCTAACCTAGGATTTTTCCAGCATGAATGTAAGTTTATTTTGCAAATAGGTCACAGTTTAGTTTTAAGAAAGAACAAGTTCCTCATATAAGGGACCTAGTTCTGTAACTGAGGTGATAATTCATAATTAGTAATTATTTTATATTTACACTTGTTTTATAAATTTCGTGGTAGTCGTTTTGTTAAAAACACAAATTAACTTCAGAACTATTGACGTATTCTCAAACTGTTTATTTGTACTTCTAGTAGCCGGATGAGAGCCACTAGTGATCTTGTTTTGTGGCATATTCTTGTCCAGCAGTCGACTGCTATAGTCTGATTGACTTTACTTTCTCTTCTCCATTCCAGTGTATGGACGTCCTAGGTGCCCACACCACATCCGGCGTAGAGTCCTCTCCATTGGCCGCGGAGCTCCTCACCTTGCTAGGAGGGTTGGAGGTGGAAAGCCTCATCCAGGCGCATGACCAGGCCGCTGCACTCCTCGACCCTCAGTGCTTCAATCGGGGGAAGAGGCATAAGGTGAGTGAAGATGTATACTAAAATAAAATTACAATAAAAATAATAAAAAAAACACATTAACCTTTTAACCGCCTGAGTCGAATTTATCCGACACAAAACCTCGTTAATTATTTACACAATTTCTATACATATTGCGATGTTTTAGCCTAAAATACATTGCTTTTTCGAAAGTTTATATTATATTCAACCTTTTATTTAATGTTATAATTCAGAAGTATACATAACCCGTCTTATTACAAAAGTTTAGTTCTAGGAACAACTCAGGTTTAGTCCAGAGATGTTACTAAAACGTTATTACAAAAAACAAATTATTCCTTAGTACAGTAACATCTGTGGTACTAAAGTTAAACTACTGTAGCCCCTAGTTTATCTCTAGAACAAATAATTTTGAGGTTACTATTTAATAGTTTTGTCTGTAGTAAAGAATGTTTTTGTTTCTAAAATGAGTATATTAATAATTAGTATATGTTTCAATGACATCGGTATGATGATTTAGATTTGTTGCAGATAAATTTGATGTTTTAATTGTACATTATGTTATGAGTGACGAAGAAACTCTTCTACTACTATAAATATTGATTCACAAAGCTATTGAGCGGGATAATAGGCGAAATTTAACGTAATCTTATTTACGTTCGCAGTATGAACAGGTTCTGCACTACGATAGTTTCAAAAACACTGAAATAAATCACATCAAATTTGATATAACAAAATCATAACAAACTTTATTGTAATGGCGCATCGCATTACGTTCCGTGCTCAATTGTGTTGTAAACAAAAAAAACACCAACTGCTTGACGGATATTGATTAATTAATAATGAAGTTATTCAACCATGAATTATTTATTTATAAATACATAAGAAAAAGATTTAAGTAATAAATAAATATTTACATCACTCATCACTTCTGTTAAATAATTGTAGGTTTGAAGTAATATTATAATACTATGTCAAATGGAACGTAATCGAGTGAATGATTGAATGATCACATTTAGTACTGTAACATCCCTGGACTATCTTGTCCGCCGTTTGTTTTGTTTTTGTAATAAGACACAGTTTTTAGTCCTGTAACAACTCTGGTACAGTACCAAGTCGGGACTTTTTGGTCTTAGCTTAAGCCAAGACTGACTGATATTTTTGTAATAAGACGGAACATCTCTATTTTCGTAGGTATTTATCTTTCGATTTAATGTACCGGGCGCTGGGGGCACGCCAACTGATAAAAGTTGTGGCGGTTAAAAGGTTTAATGAAATGCGTCGAATACTATGGTGAGGGAAAACATCGTGAGGAAATCTACCTGTTCCTCGAACGGGTAATAGTGCTTGTAAATGGCGACATGGTTTACCTCACATTAAGTACTGACTTACAACACGTGGTTACGAGGTAGCTATAGAATTACTACCTTCACAATTGCGGACATGGACACCTGAATCTCTTGACTATCCTGCAAGGGTTAATGGTCGTGACCGTGTTTCTCTTTTGTCTTTAAGATACATACATATACATTCGCGTCCTCAATCCCTGTTGTGGGCAGAATCTTGGAGACAAGAAAACATCTTCTTGGTCATTTATTAGCTGTTGTATGGGGTTTTGATGTCATATGGAATTGTAGTAAGAGGTAGCTAGATTGTCTAATAGATTTTATGTACCTAGTCTCTCAGTCACCTCCTACGATTTGCTGGGAAGAACGACTAGTTAACATTCTTTTTAGGTCCCAGACTAGCTAGGTCAGAGGAGGTAGATACATAGAATGGGTGAAAGGAAGGTTACGACAAATTTAAAAAAGTCGAGACAGATAATAGGATTGGACGGTATAGAATGCGTAGTATATACGCAAATCAAATTGAAGACATTCTTCTCAGGGCAGGTGTACGTAGAGTAAATAACAGAAGAGCATGTATGAGAAGGTTAATGGGTATGAGTGAAGGAAGAGAAATTTATTTTACTTATGTAACTATGTTTCTATATTATATTATATTCTTTTTAACTATGTTTCATGATTCCTATAACTAAACTACATATGTGTTGCAGGCCGGTAACAACACGAATCACGTAGAAGAGCGAGGCGGTGCTCATCCAGACGACCCCAGCGAGAACATCAAGATCATCAAGATCGAGAAGACTAATGAACCACTTGGTAAGTTACTAAGCATATGTATTGGGAAGCTAGAAGTTATGAGATGGTATCTGTGTAGGAAGCATCAGTTAATAGTTGTTCTGGTTTTTATACATAGAAAAATAAAGACATGTTCTCTATTTGTCTCCATAAACATAGCTTCACGACTTGTGTATACACACTCCCTTTTTTATTGTGGCGGGGTAGTCAGAGGCTTGAGTGTCCATCTCATGTTAGGTATGGGTCACTAGAAGCCCAAAATTCACTAGATAGGATAGGAAAATAGAGTTCATGTATCCAAATATATTCCGATCCAAGAAATTTTGCTTCACAGTAGTTATACACGTCCGTTTACATACACGGTGGTTTTAGGTTATACTAAAATATAGTATGTACTAAGACATTGACTGAGCATTAATTATCTTTATCTCAGTTTTGCAATGGTTTTTTTAAACCAGGCAACTTTCAACGTGACAGTAGTAATCGTTGAATATCTTCTTCTGACATTGCGAGAAGTTTAGCTATATACTGGTAGCTGCTTATAATAATAACATTGTAAGACACTATTACACCAATTGAACTAGACCCTTGCTAAGTACAATTAAGACTTGTGTTAAGGGTACTAGTCAACGTATGTTTAACAAATATATACTTATTATATGTAGATAAATACATGAAAAGCATATATAATCATCGACCAGACTGGAAAACAGAAGAAAAGCGTACTTCTTAACACTGCCTCCACCGGTAATTTGGGACTTCACAATTAGTGTTCTGGTGGTTAACCAATCGTGCCACGGAGGTCGTCAACACTATATTAGACCATCACTACATAGTATAAAACAAAGTCGCTTTCTCTGTCCTTATGTCCCTTTGTATGCTTTAATCTTTGAAACTACGCATCGGATTTTGATGCGGTTTTTTTAATAGATAGAGTGATTCAAGAGGAAGGTTTATATGTATAATAACATACATTAAATAGTGGAGTAGGCTATATATTTCATACCCGTGCGAAGCCGGAGCGGGTCACTAGTGTACTTTATATATTTTATACATATATGATTATATCGCAGGTGCTACAGTGAGGAACGAGGGCGAGGCTGTGATAATAGGCAGGATAGTGAAGGGCGGAGTGGCCGAGAAGTCCGGACTGCTGCATGAGGGGGACGAGGTAAGAGAATTATCTCTTTATAATGCACTTCTCGATATTATTTTTCCTACCTGAATAGTCAGGGGCTTGCGTGTTCATCACTGCAATTGGGGAGGAGTGATTTTGATGTCCATCGTCCATTGCGGTAAACAAACGCCGTAGTTTATTCTGATATAATATTATATCCAACGTAAACGTAACGTCGGGTTAATAAAGGTAACTTTATTATATAAAAACATACGCGATAAGTCCCGCTAGTTATTATTATGATATTATATCCAAATGTTATGATTTCTTTTATAGTGGATATACAGTGGAAATCATTAAACTATGTCTGTATCCTTGGTTACGAGTATATTTACCGGCAAATTTTAATTCATAAACTGATACATTTCGCTCGCTTAACCTTTAATAACTCCTTACTACATTCCAAAGAATAACGTTACGTATATACGCATTCTTTTCTCATAAATACGACTTTCCTAAAACCTGTTAATATTCCACAGCTCCTAGAAGTAAACAACGTGCCGATGCGAGGCAAGTCGGTGCACGAGGTGTGCACGGTGCTGGGTTCGATGTCCGGCACGATGACGGTGGTGCTGGCCCCCCGCGCGGCGCCCCGGCCTTCGCCCCCGCCCGCCCGGGTGCTCCACGTCAGGGCCCACTTCGACTACGACCCTGAAGATGACGTGTATATACCTTGTCGGGAACTTGGTGAGTTTTATAGCTCCTCGCCAGCTTTTTTCTCACTGTAATATTCGGTGTTTTTCGCAAATACATAAATAGTAACATATGATTAACTAGTGACCCGCTCCGGCTTCGCACGGGTATAAAATATATAGCCTACTCCACTATTTAATGGATGTTATTATACATATAAACCTTCCTCTTGAATCACTCTATCTATTAAAAAACCACATCAAAATCCGTTGCGTAGTTTCTAAGATTTGAGCATACAAAGGGGCATAGGGACAGAGAAAGCGACTTTGTTTTATACTATGTAGTGATATATTGAGAGTATGTAAGTATTTATTAATACACTTTTGTACGCCAGATCGTGACAGCAGTTTTACTTAAATTGATGATTCATTTGTAAAAAATGGTAAACAAAGACATGGAGAATAGAAAAACATGATTAGAAGGATAATATAAATATGTGAGTGAAGATAGGTCATCCATTCAGGGTGACAATTAATAGTCTCAGCCTATCCCGTTAAGGAAGTAGCGGCGTGAATTTATTTATATATCAATATTTTGTACATTTGTATCCCTACGTGATTCAAACACACTCAGACAGACAGTTTCACGAACATTAACCCTTACGGGGTAGCCAGAGGTTCGAAAGTCCATCTCCTTAAATACAGACGTAGTAATTCTATGGCCTCCTCGAACCCTCGTCCTGACCAGATAGTCAGTACTTAATGTGACAGGTGGTAAACCATATAGCTATTTACTAGCACTCTCTATTACCACACCCTATTTAGAGAATATAAAAGCTTCCCTACAATGTTTTCCCTCAATGTAGTACTATTATTCTGAATCTCTCTAACATGGAGTTAAATAAGTGAATAACAGAAGAGCGTATATGAGAAGGTTAATTGGTGCGAGTGAAGTTAGAGAAATTTCATTTCCTTTTGTATATGTCTGTATATTATCATCATCATTCATCATCAGCCTGAAGTAATCCACTGTTGGACATAGGCCTCCCCCAAATGACACCACTTCTCCCTATCAGTGGCCGTTCGCATCCATTCGATGCCGGCCAACCTGCGCAGGTCGTCTTCCCACCTTGCCGGGGGGCGCCCCACACTACGTTTACTGTATATTATATTCTATCATATTATATTCTATGTAACTTTTATTCTGTATCTCTAACTCCGTATTCCAGGCATAAGCTTCCAGAAGGGCGACGTGCTGCACGTGATCAGCCGCGAGGACCCCAACTGGTGGCAGGCGTTCCGCGAGGGCGAGGAGGACCAGACCCTCGCGGGCCTCATCCCCAGCCAGGCCTTCCAGCACCAGTGAGTATTGAGCCCTTCAGGTCCTTTATCCCTTGGAGATACATATATTATAGTTTTAAGAGATTCGCGATTTATACTCATGATGATAACTAGCGGCAGTCTGCCCGTGACCATGGCTGCTGCAACGTAGCCGAAACGTCGGGTTAATAAAGGTAACTTTATTATATAAAAACACGCGATAAGTCCCGCTAGTTATTAATCATGATACATATGAATATACTATATTACTTGAACTCATACTTGGGGATGGTATTCTTATACATATATGTGCTTAGGGGCCTTCCAGCACCAGTGAGTATATTGAGCCCTTCAGGTCCTTAATCCCTTGGAGAAAACCTTGGGGATCCATATATTCTTAGACACTTACTTAGAACTCATACTTGGGGATGGTATTCTTATATATGTGCTTAGGGGACTTCCAGCACCAGTGAGTATAATAATAATATTTGGACATTATTACACCAATTGAACTAGCCCCTTGGTAAGTTCATTTAACACTTGTGTTAACACATTCTCTGCCGACGCGGTCAGTGCTATATAATAACTAACTAGCTGTCGGTCAGCACTGACCGCGTCGGCAGAGAACGTGTTAAGGGTACTAGTCAACGTATATTTAAGAAATATATACATTTTATACATAGATAAATACATATATAGCATACATAATCAACGACCAGACTGGAAAGCAGAAGAAAAGCGTAGTTCTTAACTCTGCCTCCACCGGGAATCGAACCCGGGACCTCACGATTAGCGTTCCGGCGGCTAACCGATCGCGCCACGGAGGTCTTCAATATATATTCAAGCCTTCATCCCTTAATCCCTTGGAGATAAAAATAAAAAATAAAATAAAATTCCTTATATTCAAACTAGACGCAGTAATCCATATACACAAATAGAGAAAAGAATTAATTATATAATAGTTTACATTTATGGAACCAAGCGCACATGGCAACCCCGCGCAAGAGTGAATAGAATTTGTCTCAGCTAATGTTGATTGTGTGAAATTCACACTGCCAACGCTGAGATACATATATTTTTCTTAGCCAGTTACTTAGAACTCATACACTCATACTTGGGGATGGTATTCTTATACATATATGTGCTTAGGGGACTTTCAGCAACAGTGAGTATATTCAAGCCTTCATCCCTTAAATAGAAGGAAACACAAAACAAAGTAGAATAAACTTACCTATACCCAAGCTTAAAATGTGGGATGCCAACTGACCATATTTTAATACATTAGATTCTTCCAAAACTTGTGAACAAATACTGAAACAAAATACTGAAAATATCGGACATTATTGTTAAAAACTAAAACACAAAGCTTTCTGTAATAAATCAACAACACTGTATAAAGTGAAAGTAATGGCTTAATCCCTTAGATATAAACTTTTACATATAATCTTAGCCACTTAGAACTCATACTTGGGGATGGTATTCTTATATATGTGCTTAGGGTTTTTCAGCAACAGTGAGTGTATATGTAGATGCTTTCAGGTCATTAATCTCTTTGGGGTGGACAGAGCCTTGAAAACAAGAAAAAATACCCCTCCTTAGTCACTGTTTTAGTATGAATTGGACTGTGATGTTATATTGAACGATGGTGATAGGTTGCTAGCCTATCGCCCTATAGATTCCATATACTCCTAGGCCCTTAGTTGCCTACGGTATACCGGTAAGAACGGTAACTAGTTAGTTTAGACGACCTCCGTGGCGCAATTGTCTGAACGCTAATTGTGAGGTCCTGGGTTCAATTCCCGGTGGAGGTAGAGTTAAGAACTAAGCTTTTCTTCTGCTTTCCAGTCTGGTCGTTGATTATATATATATATATATATATTTATTTATGTATTAGTGAACAATTTTTATTATTAAATATACGTTAACTAGTACTCATAACACAAGTCATAAATGTATTTAGTAAGGGGCTAGTTCCATTGGTGTAGTAATGTCCAAATATTATTATTATCATAGTTAGCAACGGTAACTTGATTAGCACGGGACAACTACATCTTCTATTACCTAACTATACCTTAATTAATTGATAAGGCCTGTTTTAATAAACTCTTTTCCCCCCAGACGTGAATCCATGAAGCTGACCCTGGCGGGAGAGGTGGCGGCCCGTGATAAGCACCAGAAGAGAGGAACTCTTCTCTGTGCCAAGAAGCCTACCAAGAAGAAGAAGGGGAAGAAAGCCAACAGCGAGGCTGGCTACCCTCTGTACAGCACTTCGGGGGGTGATGGTAAGGATTAGTAGTAGTATACGTACTTTAACGTCATTTAGTCCCGTTTGAGGTTGACAGAATTTCGGATAAAATTTTTCGTAATAAAAAAACACATTTAAGAAATACATCGAATTGTACGGTGAGGGAAAACATCGTGAGGAAACCTACCTGTTCGTCGAACAGGTAATAGTTAGTGCTTGTAAATGGCGACAAGGCTGACCACCTGTCACATTGAGTACTGACTATCTGGTTAACACGTGGGTTCGAGGTGTCCATAGAATTACTACCTTCGCAATTGCGGAGATGGACACCTGAATCTCTGACTTCGCAAGGGTTAATTGGTCGTGAATGCGTTTGTTTTTTGTTTTTGGAAAGGCAGAGTAGTTTATTTTCATTGGTAGGGCAGGTGGGGTTAGAATGATGAAATTTTAATATGGTGGATATATAGTTTTAAGAGATTCGCGATTTATACTCATGATTAACAACTAACGGGACTTATCGCGTAAGTTTTTAAATAATAAAGTTACCTTTATTAACCCGACGTTTCGGTTACGTTGCAGCAGCCATGGTCACGGGCAGTCTGTCTGATTGTTTGTTTATTGGAAAGGCAGAGTAGTTTAGTTCCATTGGTAGGGCAGGTGGGGTTAGAATGATGAAATTTTAATATGGTGGATATGATGCGTTTTAGGAAGAAATGTATAATGATATATTTGTTTATTGTTTCAAAGGTCAAAGTTACGATATAACAATTATAATGAAGTACAGTTTTTAATATAAACTGTTTTGGGTATCTTTAGATACATATACTCATAACAACGTTGTTATGTCCTTACATAGTGCGGAAATATCTTAGAGGCTTACCTTTGTGTTTATTGGAAGTTTGTTTTTATAGTTGAACATTCATTCTAATTTCATAATTATTGTTTTTCTGACTTTAACTTAGTGTCTATATGTATATTTAGTTTATTAATAGTAAATCTTTGTTCGTTTGTAAATGATAAACCAGATATAAGGTCTGAACAACAAATCATCTGTAATAGTGACAACAATATGTCCCATATCAATTGTTGCTCATCCATCCACTAGCACCATCCATTCACCATTTATACACAGCCCTTATCAAACCAACTCATCCCTAATTCCAGAGTACGAGCAAGAAGAAATCCTTACCTACGAAGAGGTAGCCCTGTACTACCCTTGGGCGTCTCACAAGCGGCCCATCGTGCTCATTGGCCCTCCAAACATCGGCAGACACGAGCTAAGGCAGCGGTTAATGGAGGACTCTGGCAGGTTCGCCGCCGCTGTGCCACGTAAGTTAGTTTGGAGTTAATGGCCTGATATTACATATCTTTATAAATTTATCGTGATATGAGCGGTCTCACATAATTAATAAAATGAGTATAAATCGCGAGTGTTTAAAAATAATTAATGGCCTGAAGTTGATAATATGTTGAATATGTGTTATTTAGTTTGTGTTGTTATAGTTGTTGATAAGGAGTCGTTTTCTTTATTTATGTGAAAGTGATGGAGTGTACATACATACATACACATCACGCCTGATTCCCTGTAGAGGGTAAGCAGAGATCACGGATCCCCATTTGTCCCACTGACAGACCACTTTCGCTTCATTGACACTCATACATCTTCTCATACACTCTCAGCGGTTACAGGTACACCTAACGTCACTTTTTTTCAATATGAAGTTAATAATATGTTGAATATACGTTATTTAGTTTGTTAAATTTGTTATAGTTGATAAATGTAAGAAGTAGTTTTTTTTATTTATGTGAAATTGATGAAGTGAGAAGTAAGATGAGTAGAAGATATTGTCTTGTAGGATTTATTAACACTAAAAGGGGTAATTTTTTGAGAGAAACCTATCTTTTGTGTCGTATATAGACGCCGATTATTTTCATTTTGAGTAATAAGCAAGTTCCCTTAACACGTTTCTTAAATCGTGAAAATGGTTACGACTTTGTACCCATTTCCACAAAATTTATACGGAAGTACAGTACAGTACAGCTCCTGAAGTACAGTGAAATATACTCGGAGTATTAAATTCAGGGTTTGTTATCCTATTAATATATTATTTTGCTGGGTGTTAAGGCCATCTATTTAACCCCATTTACCACCAGGTAGCATAATCATGAAATTGGCGACTACGCATTAGCAACCGAAGTCCATGAATGCCTTTTACCAAAATTGAAGTTCAATTGTACTTCAGTAATGGTGTGAAGTTGTTAGTGAAGTAGTAAGCATTAGTGAACTTGCAGTACAAAAGGTGCCTACTCAGCTCTACTTACCCTTCTGTCCCTATAGACACATCGAGACCCAGAAAAGACCACGAGATTCCCGGCCAGGACTACCACTTCATCTCCCGCACGCAGTTCGAAGCAGACATCCTTAATAGGAAGTTCGTGGAACACGGCGAGTACGAGAAGGCTTACTACGGTAAGATTGGCATATAGTTTCGTGTAAAGACGTCCCTTGGTGCACAGATGTGATGTAGTGTTGATAGAATGGTAGTTTTTGAGTTGCAACTTTCGCGTAATCTGTCACATTTAGGAACTTTTTCTGTAATCTATCTCTATTTAAGAACAGTGTCTTAGGTACATTTTACGAGATGTCGAGTAGAGATCTAACTAAACTTAATTTTGAACATAAGAGTGTCACAACAAGCAGCCTTATTCATACACCGATTATTTATTATTAATTCACTAAAGCATAAATATTCTTAATGTAGGTTTTTGTAAGGAAAAACTCTTTCCAAGGAATCTAACTAGTCCCTGTATTATCTAATAAAATGAGGTGTTAGAACTCTCAGTAAACTAAAATCTATCTATAAAAGCAAAAGTCGCTTAAACGCCTGATGCGTAAGTATTAGGCTGTGTGCCCAGTAGTAACTATTACCTTTCCCTATATTCTCCGATCTGGTAATAGTTAGTGCTTGTAAATGGCGACATGGCTTACCATCTGTCACATCGAGTACTGACTATCTGGTCAACACGTGGGTTCGAAGTGGACATAGAATTACTACCTCCGCAATCCTCGCAAGGGTTACTGTCTGTGAACACGTTTGTTTTGTTTATTCTATCTCTGACTATACTCTGTGCTATATTAATTTATTTTACTTATTTACTTTATTGTACAAATAACACTTAAACATTATACACATTAGTGATGGAAAACTTAATTGTTATGCACAATTGGCGGCCTTATTGCTAAAGCGATTTCTTCCAGGCAACCGCAATATGGATACAGTCACTTGAGACGACAAAATTAGAAAGTAAAACAGAACAAGCAAGAGGGAGACAACTACAAAGTAAATACAGTAGAATCTCATTAATCCGGCACTATTAAAAACCGGAGAGTGCCGGATTATTGGAATGTTCGGATTACTGGATTATAGAGAAAAAGTGATAGGTTGTCATTTTATAGAGGGAATCAATGTGATGATGTAATGTATTCGATTATCATTATTCAAATCTAGTGTCTTGTATTTGTGTTTATTTGACATTTTTAACTATAAACTATCCTCACTTGAAAAAAAAACAAATACGTAAGCACGTGCACGAGATGAGTTTGGGTGCCGGATTATTGGACGTACCGATCTATCGAAGTGCCGGATTAGTGAGATTATACTGTAATTCTATTATTAATATTGTATAGGCACGAGTCTGGAAGCCATCCGCGAGGTGGTGAGCTCCGGCAAGATCTGCGTGCTGAACCTGCACCCGCAGTCGCTGAAGATCCTGCGGGGCTCCGACCTGAAGCCCTACACGGTGTTCGTGGCGCCCCCTAGCCTCGAGAAGCTGCGCCAGAAGAAGATAAGGAATGGGGAGCCTTTCAAGGTTAGTGGATATGTAGATATTAGAACATTTGTGTGTATGTAACCAGTATCTGTTTGGGTTTTCGTAAGAGTCGATGAGATGTCGATCGTAAGATAAGTTTCTGTTAAAATGTGCTCCTCTACTATGACCTTAGTCAAAATTTTTAGTCAGTCGGTCGAAAATGGCCATTTTCATATCTAAGCTACATATTATGTTCGATAAAGCTCGTTTTAATTTATAATGGCCATTTAATAATGAGAATAGATAATTATTGTGGCGGGGTAGTCAATAAAAATGGGACTGTGTACATACGAATGGTGAAGCATAAGTATGTACGAGAATTTTTAACATATGAAACATGATAGTTATATAGATATTCTTATAAAGACCAACCATTACCTTAATTTTTCAAACATAATCACTGCTACTACAAACAAAAGAGCACCATGTTAACCAATATCGAGAAAATTCACCAACTTACACTACACTTCACAGGAAGAAGAGCTAAAAGAAATAATAGCGACCGCGCGCGACATGGAGTTGCGATGGGGCCACCTCTTCGACATGATAATCATCAACAATGACACGCAACGCGCCTACCTGCAGCTGCTGAACGAGATCAATAGCCTGGAAAGGGAACCCCAGTGGGTCCCGGCGCATTGGCTCAAGCCTACCTAGCGGGGAAAACGGCTTTTGTACGAGACTCGTGTCTGTGGTCTGAAGGGAATGTGCTAAGCCGTATGTGTAGTTGGGGAGTGTTTATGAGAGATTATTATTCGTTTTATCAGAAAGCTAGATACACACATACATACATGGGAATGTTTATGAGTTTTTTGTTCGTTTTGTAACGAGATACATATATACATACACATCGGGCCTGATTCTCCGTAGAGGGGTAGGCAGAGATCACGGATCTCCATATTTTGTTCCGATCCTGGTAAACCACTTTCGCTTAATCTTCTCATATACCATCGGTATGCGATTTTAGTAAAAAAAAACTCAGGTATTAAAGCTGTCAAGTTAAATAAAGAGGTTATGAGTTAGGTTCGGAGGTCAAAGATAGGTTTTGTTTGAGTTCATGTAAAAGTGAGATAGCTCAAACAATGACGTCAGGATTTTTCAGTTGTCAAATAGTAGTGAAAGTGATTTTTGTTTATAGTTGAGCGTTTTTAACATAACCAGGATTTGATACTTAATATAGAGATGGTAAAATATATTTAAACGATAATAATCTCTCTATTTTGCCATGCTAAAGTTCAGTCTATAAAATAATTTTAATACTTATAAATATGGGTTTAAATTAAGCTTCGAAACTTCTACATATATACGGCTTAGTGTGTTCAGATATACAACTGATTAAAGTAATACTATTAATTAATGGTATTATTTTAAGGTTGTAAGTCGGGGTTACAGAATTAAAGTTTATTTCCTATCGAATATAAATGAATTTCAGTAACTTGAGACATTACCATAAAATTTGTGTCTAAAGTGACAGGTGAGGATTCTATCGCCTGACACAGGCTATTGACTATGTAGACATATAGACCACGTGGTTTTATAGTCTAATAGATAGTCATTTCTATTCGAGAGGAAATTAATTTGAACGTTACAGTATTTGATATGTATACTAACAATATATTTTGCATCTTACGTACTCATTAAGTGCTATATTACTCAAACAAAATAAAATCATTTTGTAAGATGAAAAATATATGTTAGTATAGCATGTATATGTTACTATGAAACAGTACTAGATGCCAAAATACCGGTAATAGAGTAATTACCGGTATTACCGTTACGGGTTGTTACCGGTAATACTAGTTACCGGTAAATGAAAGTCCTGTCTACAAGACTGAATGACAACAAAATCATAACAATAAAGTTTGTTGTAGTTATCAAAAGGAGTTTTCTCGAGGTGTGTGAGTGCTTTATGTTTATGACTATTCATTTGAATCTTTTTTCTGGTATATTTTACTCTGACTGGGCTCATGGTAGTAAACGTATATGATTTTTTTAATCAGTATTATTATTTACATACAAACATCTCTCCCTTTATAATTACATTCTTTATAAAATAATTGAACTGTTTTGAATTAAATAGTACTGTCCTTTTATCTGTTTTGCCTTCATAAAACCTATATATCCTATACGTATACTATTTAATCAGAGTAATACATACAGATTCGAAGATTCAATAATAGTCATAAGCACTAGGCACTATGATGAAGCAAAGGTAACTTTGCACCTAGATTTCCTAGATGGATAGTTCTAGATGTTTTTCGAATTTAGCTCTTTTTTGGAATATTTGTTGTTGTCATGGTTACTAAGAAACGCGTCGCGCTGTTTTTAGTTAAGTTTGTCCGTACATATATTATATACATTCGCGTCTTTAAAGCCCTTCTGGGGTGGAAAGAAATTCGGAAACACGATGACATCTCCTGGGTTATACATACATATGGTAACAATACGGACAAAATATATAGTATATAGATAAAGTAAAAATTGAGTATATATATGTACTTCTAAGTATGAAGTATGCTTTCATAAAAAGACATTGACATTTTTTGAACTAAACTAACTAAATACAGTGCGACGCGTTGTTAGTATTATTTTTACTGTTATTTTCCAGTTTATTAAAATTGACACTTTATTGGATAATTACACTTTGCATGTTCGTGGTTTAAAAGTATTACCTTAGCTAGTTGTCATCGAATACAAAAGGGTATCTATCACCTTTTTATTTGTAATTTGTGTTTTGGTAAATGATTGGAAATTGCAATCTTTTCGTTTTATGGAAAGAACATATGTTTTACGTTGGACAAAATAAAATTAATATACAATATGTTTTTAATTCCAATGTCATTCGTAAAAGGCATTGAATAAAATCTTGGTTATTGGTTAAATAATTACACATTATTTTCAGACGTTTCAATCATAAAATTTATAAAAAAATTAAGCAAAGTTTGAGGACATTCTTAAATAAAGGAGATCGTCTTAATCAATATACTCGTTGAAAAAGATTGCAATTTTCAATCAAATCAAAGTAGAATAAAACAGCAATATTAGAATATTACACAAAATTTAATTTCAACGTATTATTTTTGTCAAGCAAATATTTTAAACTTGCGAACTCTAGGAATTGATTAAATATTTAAAAAGGTATTTAGTGGAACATTAATTTGTCTTGTAGAGTTAAAATTTAAGACTGTTAGTGTGTGGCATGTTTGGTTGAAATAACACTCCAGTCGTCATTATGTTATAAACCCGGGGCCCAAGTCCACTAATTCGTTTTAGCACAAACGCACTTCAATATCAGATCAGTAATACTGTGAAGTTGGTAGTGAATGACCAAAAGTGTCAAATTTCACCATTGGGCTCATTAAAAGTGTCAAATATCGCTTTTGAAATGACGAAATTCGTCAGTTTTGCTATTCCACTACAAACTTCACTTTACCGAACTGATATTGAACTGCATTTGTGCTAAAACGCTTTAGTAGACTTGGGCCTCTGAAATACGAGAAAGTATAATACTAAATAAACCCTACGATACTTAGTACCTTATGAATAAATATATATTTGTATCTACCTTCAGCGACATATCCATCAAGTAATCTGTGTAACCATATTACTGAGAATGTATGTTCAAAGAGATTTATCAAGCAATAATTTTGCTACGAGTTCTAAGCCGATACTACGGTGTTTTGGTTTCATAGGTATATCCGATTGGTTATTTTATCTTGTGTTATATTTCTTTCTTTGATTACGTAAACTATGATTGGTTTGAAGACACTTTGGAAATGAATATTTTATAGTAATTTAGTGTCATTTTGATGTAGAAGTCATATGTCGTTTTTTTAACCCAGATATAAATTTTAAATGGATTTTTGTTTTGGTATCATACAAATAGTAATGTCACGTTATAAACTTGAATAAGTTACTTGTTTAAAAACTGACTGTATGTATTAAATTTAGTTTAAATGGAAGATAATTCATTTAAATTTGTTGTTTACATAGAATGCAGTCAGTTTTTAAAATTTGTATTTTATTAGCGAATTAACGTGGCTATATAATTTAAAATTTAGTGCGTCTGGGTTTACATTCCTGCCTTTAAGTAATTAAGTATGGGTATTTTAATTAAGTACTTCGATTGTATATTTTTGACATGTATTTTTTGTATAAACAACCTGCCAAATGAAATTAACATCACACTTTTATAAAGGAAACGTGTTTTTTTATCTGTATATTTTTGTGTGTGTATATTTTAGATTTATTTACTCGGACATTCCACGTAGAGACAGTTTATCCTAGTAGCGGGCGAGGGAGCCGATTGGTTTATAATTAGGATCCAAATGTATGTGCCAAATATCTAGGCCACTTGGTTTAGTAAGAAGCAATAGTTTGCGAAAGAATGGTCATTAGAAGTCGTGGGTACATTGTGTCATATTATTATTGAGCATTATTTGTACACGATTTTGTTCAAGTAGGTTATGGAGGAAGGAGGTGCTAGTTATATGTCTTTCTTTGGTTCATTTGAATTTGAATGGTAAGCTCAGTAGGTAGAACTGTTTAGCTCTTAAATGATATTTAAAAGGATCGTTCCCTTCCAAATGGTAATCGCGTTGGTTATTCATATGTTTAATCGTAAATAAATATGAATTTGTGAGTTTACACTATTGATATTTCCTATTTTATAATTTGTAAACAAAATAGTTCTGTACATAATTTATTAACGATTGCGAATAATAAAGATTATTATAAATACTTATTATGTTAATAGAGAACAATTTAATGTAAATAATAGAATATTAAATTTAATATCATAAATGATGACTTTCATTTTTTAACCCCTATCTGTATGCACTTGCAGATAAAAAAGATGCAGTTACACATTTCAATTTCTTACAGAATATACGCACACTATTACAATTTCACTGCGAAATATACGACTACATCGATAAAATTAAACCTACCAATCCTAATGCTTAGGAAGATTGACTTTTACTACAGAATCTCGAATAACATAACAACGACACTATTTACACATCATACCAGTCTTCTTCGTTGTATTACCCATATATATTACCTTATCAGGGAAAAAGGTCTCCTAGTATTGATCTCCACTGAACTTTCTTATGGACCAACTCCTGAAGTTCCTTCCAGCTGTATCCAGTTAAGGCAGCCTCCTCAATTGAACGCCGCCAACTCTCACGAGCGCGACCAAGTCTCCATTTGCCCGAAGCATAGATAATATAATGGTTGCCATCTTAGGCACTTTTTGGTGATGTTGGTATCGGGGCGTCTCAACTTGCGCCCTATCCATTGCCAGTTCTTAGCAGCACTTCTGCTCTGGGAACTTACTATAAGGCAGTAAATAAATAATATTTATAAGATTGGCATCGCAATGTTTAAATTCATTTCACTACAGAGCATAGCAATACCAATCCAGTGTCGTTTGTAAATAGTAAATCAAATGGTCATCCTAATAACATAAAGTTCGACGCATTCTATTAATGACATTCTTCGTAAAAATAATTAAATAATGCTACAAAACTTTTATCAGGTATAAAATATATTCAAAATAAATGATAGATAACTTAAATTTGCAGGAAAAACGTTCATTCAGTTTATATCAGTTAATTGCATCTTGAGGTCTATCCCGAACCACATCTAATCCAAATTTGCTTACATTCGAGAATCACTTTGCTCCAACCGACGTTGGTTCTAAGTAAGACGTAACCGGCTCACTGCCACTTCAATAAAAAAGCGTTAGATTACAAATAAAAATGTTTTTATATAATATAATATTACTGGAATACTCGAAGTTTTTGGCCGTAATGCCATAAAAAATACGACGAATATGTAAACCGAATAAAATGTCTAACCGTCACATTTAAAATGTCAAATAAAGCTGACTGACGTGACGTAAGCAAACATTTTTTTATTGTTTGTGTGCTTTGCTTTGCTTCTTTCGCTCGCAAATTAACAAATCGCTAAAAACTTGATAAAATCTATCTAATAAGTGATTTACGTGTGGGATTAGTGACAAGATGCCTTCAATGAAGGTGGAGGGTGACAGCGATGGAGATGGAGATATGTCCGGAGGAGAAACCGAGAGGTCTGGAGGTTCTTCCAGACCTGACCGAGACTCCAGCGCCGAAGAAGCTGATGAGCCAGATTCCGATGATTCCTCAGAAATGGACGAGAGTGAATGCGAGAGGCGGCGGAACGAATGCTTGGAAAACTTGGGTATGTGCTACATTTAGGTTATGTTTACAAGTTCTTTTATTCTGTTAAATTGGTTAAGTATTTAGTTAAAACTTCAATTAATCTTATATAAAGGAAGTATTCCTTTAGTTCTATCCGTCCACTTATTTGACACGGTAAGATACTGAATATTTTTACCATTAAAGGGTATATGAAGATTCTTGACCTGATTTCAAATATGTATAATATTATTGTTCATATTCTGCTCATTTACACTGCAAACTTTACTTTCGCTACAATCATGTAAAGTAAAGTTATAAATCAGACCGATACTAGAAAGACCGGACATTTATAAAATTCACATCACAATTTATTAACACATTAAATAAAGTAATTTTTTGCTAATAGGAATGATACATGAATATTAAGTTATTCAAGAAAAGAATTTCTAAAAGACCTTGTTAAACTAAAGTTTGTACAGCAGTTGATCCATGGAAGAGCTAAACAAATATAGTTTAGATTATTAGCCCTAAAATATATATGTATGATCAATTACTGTGAGATATCATCTCTTTTATCCGCTGCAAATTAATCTCTCTAGACTGCATTCCTAATATCGGAGACTGTCTGAAGCAGCTGATAAACCATAAAATGAAAGTTTTGCAAAGTTATAGTAATATTAGCTGTAGATATTTGTAGAATACTAACAACCTGGCTTTTAGAATCTTTTTGGGTGAAAACCTAGCAAACCATTACTATTATCTATGTTCTTGCAACCATGATAAAATGATACTGGTGCTATCATATCTCCAATATTAGATCAACCTGGAAGAGGTAAAAATTAATGTAAATATATTTTTGTGAGTTATATATATATGAATTTGACGTAGCTCAGATGTTTGGGGCTTGACTCTGTATTAGTGGGTAAAGGGTTCAAATCCCGCTAGAGCACGTACCAATGGAAATGAAGTTTTATGAATTTCTATGTACATTTTTGTAATAATACAGTTACCGAATGCATGGAATGCTACTGTGAGATTTGGACCTCTGACTACCGAGCAAGGGTTTATGGACTTAAATACATTTGTCTTTTTATTACATAAATGCTAATTATTCACTTTTTTACTGGATACATAATTGTATAATATTTAAGAACTTTTAATGTAACAAATAAGACCTTGCCCATGTCTTGATACCTAATTAATATAAAATAAATAATGTTTTCCAGCTGACCTAGAGAGGCAATTCTCAGTGCTCCGGGAGCAGTTGTACCGGGAAAGAGTTAACCATGTAGACCACCAGCTCTCGGAGGTGCGAGGAGGGAGGTCCCAGGAATACTTGGGACCTCTCAGGCGGTTGCAGGAGAATATGAGAGTCAGGTAATATTATAACATATATGGGGACATTGAAAATGGGTCATGTTTGAAGTATCCATAACTACAGAGTGTCTATGAAGAGGTTTATGAGAGTTAATGAAGTAAATGTTTTGTCAGGATCAAGACAGATGGGATCAATGATCTCTGCTTACCCTTCTATTGGGAAATGGGGTGATGTGAATGTATGTTGATAGTATTATGTAAAAAGAAAGAATACACAAAACTTATTCACTGTTTACTCAACTTAAAACATAGCACATTAACAATAATACCATGATGCAGTGAAAAGGTGTTGTCTCAGTCTACAAAACAACAAACACTTACTCGAACATTTACCCTTACAGGGTAAACAGAGATTTGCATGATCATCTCTGCAATGTGAAGTAGTATTTCTATTGCCACCTCAAACCCATGTGTTGACCTATTAGTCAGTATCGCTGTACACAAGCACCAACTATTTATTACCTGTTTGGGGTACAAGTAGTCAGTGCACTTCAAAAATGTATTTATATTCTGAAAAGGTACATAGTAAAATAGGACACTTTATTTCCATTGGTTAAACCACTGGGATTTGAAATCTGTACCCACATCTACATAGTCAAGCGCCCAACAAATGAACTTCATTTAAATACTAAAAGAATGTGTACTAGAATGAACACTGAGACTACATTGCATTTTTGCCAATAATGGTTTTTGCAACATATCTGTTCAATATCAGATCAGTAATAGTATGAAGTTGGTAGTGAATTAGTAAAAGTGACAAATTTTGGTCATTTTTAAAACTGTACCACTGGTTTTCTCTGACTCACTCTTGACTCTGAGAGAAAGTAACTTCACTGTTTTACTGATTATAAAGTATACCCTGAGCTACTATGGGTACGAAAGTTCATATGTAATCTGAAAAAATGGTTTAGGAATGAATATATTATGACACTACTAACAATTTGTAAAAGCAAACATTCCAAACTTTGTAAAAGCAAATGTTCCAAACGTTGTAACACAAACACATGAATCTCCCAATTATTATCAGTATGTTTAACCTCCATTATTATCAACATTTTTATACATTTTGAATACATACAATTCTAAAATACATTGCTAACCCATCACCCTAATATTCACTACTAATACACCCTTAACTATACATTTCAGGATCGACGTGGCAGGTGTTCTAAGGGACTACAGACTGCTGAATGTGAAACACAAGTTTGAGGCTGAAGAGCAAGCGGCACAACAACACTGCAAGGTAAGATTAGACTAAGGGATGCATGGTTTAACTACAGTACGTTCGCATTAAGAAAATAGTGACGTCATCATGCCCCCTACGATTTGACCAATGAGACGAGACAACGGTTGTCTGCGATTGGTCAATGTGACTTGTTTTCTCATTCACTCACGTCTCATTGGCCAGTTTAACCTCTGTATAACATGACGTCACTATTTACTTAACGCGAATAGCCTATAGGAGAGATTGGTATACTAAAAACCGTGATATGGGTATTTTTAAACACTCGCGATTTATTTACTACTAGTGACCCGCTCCGGCTTCGCACGGGAATAAAATATATAGCCTACTTTTTTTAATGGATGTTATTATACATATAAACCTTCCTCTTGAATCACTCTATCTATTAAAAAAACCGCATCAAAATCCGTTGCGTAGTTTCAAAGATTTAAGCATACAAAGGGACATAGGGACAGAGAAAGCGACTTTGTTTTATACTATGTAGTGATATGAGAACCGGGTCGTAACAAGATGAATAAAGATATAGATACCTTTATATCACCCGATTTTACCACGGCCTATGCAACTGGGTCGAAACGTCGGGTGAAATAAAGGTATCTATCTCTAAAGGTATCTTTATGTAATTTATCTTGATACGACTCGGTTCTCATATAATAAATAAAACCCTGGGATGGTTGCTAAAAGTGATTAAATGTAATATATAACATGACATAGAGTTAAGGAGCTACAAGGGTGTTTCTTTATTATTAGATGATTTGATGGCAAATGTTTATAGATTCACAATATAAAGATAAAGTAACATTTTACTTATTAGCAATTTACCTTAAAGTAACTGAATTCAGCTCTAATCAAACATTGGATGAAAGTACTAATTTTTATAGTATAGAATTTTGAAAACATGTATCTCCTCCATCAGATATAGCTCAGCTATTAATATTATAATAGTATTTGTAAACAATAATAGTTATAGATTGCCAGTCCGTCACACAAAAATTGCATAATTACTGTCAGTACTCTTTTGTATTACCTCGCTTAAAGGCAGCTAGTTAAATTCATCTGACGTCCTAGATTAAGATGGAAACAGCTTTTTATAAACTAATAATGTAATGAAAGTAATATTTGACTAATAAACATAAGTTCGTAGATTTAAGAACGATAATCATAATTGGTAAGTACGGTAACTAAATAATACTTCTTACGAAATAAGTAAATATGTAATATTTGTTTATGTATTTAAACATAAAATAACATATTTGCGACTCTTTTTTTATTTACAACTGTATTCACATGAATATAAACTTACCTGTTAAACTATTTACTAAATTATTATAAAACTATAAATAAAATATTTGAGCCAAATCACTGCCAACAGGGAGAGTGCCCAAGATGCTGGCAGCATTTCCAATTTGCGACTCTAAGTTTCAAAGGTATTGTAGAAGACTATTGACAGCCACAACGCCATGAAAAAACAATGTGTATGAGAATAGTAATGGACCTGTATGAGGCGAGAGAAATTTGTAAAGATTGTTCAAAGTATCGGCGTTCTTATAGTGTTTGATTGATATATATCCTTTGTCAATATGAAACTTCCAACTATGAGAATAATATTATTTTAGATATATACGTATATATCAAGTTCGTTTGCCAATAAAGGTATAGACAGAGAGGTAGAATTCGCATTCATCCTAGTTCTGGCAATAATCATTCGCCGTGTTTAGTTCTATTCATCTCCGTACACATACTCGGATGCTAAAGACACTTCTAAGCTCACCTTTCTTCGTATGTAACGTCACGTAAATCTTGAAAATACGAAATTACATACTTCATGATAATGATTCCTTTTAATATATCAATAATAATATACTATTTGAGACACTATTACATATTGAACTAGCCCCTTGCCAAGTATATTTAAGCCCTGTGCTAAGGTAAGTAGATTATAGATAAAGGCATAAAAAATTAGCATGTATAATAAACTGACCAGACGGGAGCAGAAGAAAAGCGTACTTCTTAACTCCTTACTTACTTCTTTCACCGGGAATCGAACCAGGTACCTCTTGATTAGCGTTCAGGTAGTTAACGGTTCGCGCTACTGAGGCCGTTCCATAGATATGGGATAATCAGAGCTTTTTCATTTATGGCCACTTTTCATCTGCTAGTCAATACTCAACGTGACATGTTACTTAACCAACTACAAAAAGATTTTTCTTAACCCTAGTTTCGTAGTCGCTCTTAATACAATATGAGAAGAAAGGCAGCTAGTTAGCATTATATTCACGTTTTAAACTAGCAAGGTCCATCTAGTTATATCTACCTATCCCTAAGTATATGGTATTATTCGTAGTACAGGTCTCTTTAAATATATACACTGGTCTTTCTCTCACACTCTTCTTTTAATATTTATAAACACTATATTCTTTATTTAGCTAGACACTGTACGGGACAATTATATACATAATATATTACGAATAAATTGAAATTTTAGGAACTGGTAGTAAATTGGATGTGTAGGGAAATGTCTGTCTGTGACACCCTCTGTTCCTCTGTTTATCTGTTCCTGATTAGAAAAATTCTTATTGATAAACCTACATTGACTATATTTATTCTCTTTTCTGAGTAGGCTACGAAGGATTATAGAATTGACCATTAAAAGTCGTAATGGTTCTCGATTTTATTAGTCAGGAGGCACTGAATTAAATTATAGAAACTTTCTTCTAGATACATCTAAAAAGGAATGGAATAATAGGTCTACTAAGGCAGTTATTAAGCTGGCTGTCTCCAATATCCGTAACTTACATTATCATTGAACCGAACTACCTGTAGAGCTTGTAGAGGCCAACTGTAAATAAAATAATAATATGGATATATAACCCCCTTATCGCAGATTTAATGAAAAAATTTTTTTTTACGATTGTGATTCTGAATATATTATTACGCAACATGATAGATAATAATAATTCCATTGCTTATCATATTATATAATAATGTATGTTTACTCGATTGCATTAGGTTAAACCTGAAATGATATATGTATGTGGCTGAATAAATAATAATGGATCTTAGTAGAGATCTCTTTTTAGTAATAAAGCCGCCTTGTATGTATCTCTTTTTATGGTACATTTTAATTGTTAATGTTCTTATATAAACGTTATAATCACGTATCTATTTTATATAGAAAATACAGAGAGAGCCGGTATTTATTAACATACAAAAGAAAAATGTAACGAATAAAACTTTCACACATTTTTATATCTCTTATCTATAAAAATGGATACACTTAAGCATATTATTAAAGATAAATCCACAGCACTGGAAATATATCAACAGAATCTTATACAACGATTCAAATCATTATAATAGAATATTTACAATGTCAAAGTTACGTAAACACTCTTATAAATTAATAATCTTATATTTTTATTATTAGGAGAATGTTCTTACATATAGCTTTCTCGTATATTATAAGGAACTGTTCTGTACAACATACATATCATATAAGTAAACAAATAGGCTATCAATCGCTATTCTGGAGTATTTTATTTTATAATATTATATATATTTCATATGACAAATCTCTTATCTTACTTACATCCATTAATGTACTGTACAACTGTATGTATAAAAGGGCATGTATATCATACTTTAACGAGTAAATTATGTAAAATATTATATTAAAAAATACATACTCTTATACTTTGTTTTAGTGTTACGAAAAGAAAATAGAGAGCTATTAGAAAAATAGAATACTCGTATGTCCTCGAATATTGTTAGAGAAAAATTGGTATAATGAAATAAAGCTTAAAACATTTTTTTTTTGTTTTAAGCTTTATTTCATTGCACCGTTACTATTGTTATACATATATCCCCCAACAAAACTTAAACGGTAATTAACATTTTCTTATTGTTAGAAATATAATTTTCTAATAATCAAACAATTCATTACTTTTTAATAACAGCCCTAATGTTTATGCTAAAAAGTAGTTTCGGAGATACTATAGCATCTCCAAGGTTCGTGTCACCCCGAAAGGGTTTGAAGGACGCAAATGTATATGTATGTACTTTCTATTATACAAAAAAGACAAACGCGTTCACGACCATTAACCCCTGCGGGGTAGTCAGAGGTTCAGGTGTCCTCCGCAATTGCAAAATTATTATTATTATTATAGTATACGTCGCATTTTGCAAACGTGTTTTTATTACGAAAATTCATTTCCATTGGTACATGCTCAAGCGGGATTTTAACCCTTTACCCACTGATACAGAGGTCACTCCCAAACAACTGAGCTACGTCGAATTACTTTCTATTATATATTAACAATAGTAATGCACCCTCAGTTATTTGTTTTAAATACCAATCTATATAGATCGTATTAGTTGTTGGTTCCGTTAGTTTTGTTTCGACATGAATACGAATGGCAAGGTCGTTAGCGATTATTAATAACTCTTATCTAATCTCGGGACTATCAGGACGTGGTCGAAACCTTACTACGTCTGCACGTATTTATGCATTAAAATGGTTGATAGACTTAGCTACGTTATATGGTTTTTTTAAAAAACACGCCATGTAATATTCGCCATACATATTATATTTATTTAAGTACTAGTGACCCGCTCCGGCTTTGCACGGGTATAAAATATATAGCCTACTCCACTATTTAATGGATGTTATTATACATATAAACCATCCTCTTGAATCACTCTATCTATTAAAAAAAACCGCTTCTAAATCCGTTGCGTAGTTTCAAAGATTTAAGCATACAAAGGGACATACGGACAGAGAAAGCGACTTTGTTTTATACTATGTAGTGATTTGCGAAAAACACCGAATATTACAGTGAGAGAAAACCTAATGAGGAAAGCTACCCGAATAGGTAATAGTCGTTGCTTGCAAATGACTATATGGCTTACCACCTATAATATTGAGTTGATTTTTCAACACGTGGGTTCGAGATAGACATAGCATTACTACCTCAGTAATTACGGTGATAGAACATCAAACATCTGCATACTCCACAAGGGTTAGTGGTCGTAAAGTTGTATGTTTCTTTTCTATTGTTTATCACACTATCCCTACTGGCATGAACAGAAGTTCGTAGACATTATGTATCTATTTGTTCACTCTTTGCATTCTTTTGGCATTCATATTGTGCAGGATTGGATGTTAGTAATTAATTCAATTAAGTACTACAGTATAATCTCATTAATCCGGCACTATTAAAAACCGGAGAGTGCCGGTCTATTGGAATGTTCAGATTACTGGATTATAGAGAAAAAGTCATAGTTAATGAATAAAATAAAACATTTCATAGAGGGAATCAATGTATGTGATGAATTCGATTATCATTATTCAAATCTAGTGCCTTGTGTTTGTGTTTATTTGACATTTTTAACTATAAACTATTGTCACTTGAAAAAAAACAAATACGTAAGCACGTGCACGGGATAATTTTGGATGCCGGATTACTGGACGTACCGATCTATCGAAGAGCCGGATTAGTGAGATTATACTGTAGTTCCTAAGAGACATTCTGCTAAGAAATCAACATACCTAGTCATTCTTTTTCCGTCTCAGACTAGAAAGGAACTACTTGTGATAATACTTTAAAACGCAATTGTAATTGGCAATGGACACCTGAACCTCTGACTACCCCGTAAGGGTTATTGGTCGTGAACCCGTTTGTCTGTTGTCTTTCAAAACGATAAATTACATACACCGATATTTGAACGTCTTTAGATATATTTGAACGTCTTTAGATAAATTTAAACATTTTAATCTCGCTAAGCTAAAGTAACAAAGGTACTAAGACTCAATATTACACATAATGTAGGACCAGTGATGTACTTTAGCTGAAGCAGCGCAATTTCTCAGCATCAAGGTTTTTTGTATTACTTAAAACTGCTATATATGCTGAAAGAAAATGTTTTCTTTTATATATTTTATTACAACACTAGCGACCTGCTCCGGCTTCGCACTTATGGCTATTTAATGGATGTATACATATAAACCTTCCTCTTGAATCACTCTATCTATTTAAAAAAACCGCATCAAAATCCGTTGCGTAGTTTCAAAGATTTAAGCATACAAAGGGACATAGGGACAGAGAAAGCGACTTTGTTTTATACTATGTAGTGATGTATTAATGAAGCTAAAGTGGTCTATCAGGATCAGGAAAGATGGGGGATCCGTGATCTCAGCCTACCCCTCTACAGGGAATCAGGAGTGATGTTTATGTATGTACAATGTAAGTAGTTATCTCTGATATGTAATCTTGTGTGAACATGCGTTTTTTAAGTGGTTTTAAAGTCAGTTTATTTAGGTTCTTATTAAATTAATTTAACTTTTTATTGATTCATGAAACAATATTTTTCCTATCTCGTGGACGCTTGTGTAGAACAAAATAGCATGTAGGAGAAAATTAATGGGTGTGAGGAAGCAAGAGAGAATGTCAGGATCGTTCCAGGTGGCGATCCATAGCCTGTGCCTATCCTGTTGGGAAAGTTGATGCGGGAATAATGTTTACCAAATAAGCTTTTATTTTTTATAACTGAATTAATATAAAAATATAGTCTTTAGCGTCAATATCGTAAAGATATGTAATAAACATCGATACGTTTGACAAAGAATACATTGTGCTTAAATTACTGGAAGAATTTTAGAATTTTTATAAATAACTTGCCTACCACACTGAGATTTTATGAAATCTAAAGCTTAAATATGTATAATGGGAATATTATTAAAATACATCGTACTCTGTGTATAGTATGTTTATAGCTTCTAAGTTCATACAACCTTGATCATAAATACATATTCATTAATATATTTGAACCATTAAGTTTTATCGTGAATTGTATAAATAAAACTAAACATTACCTACATGCATATGAGACAAAAAGAAAGCCAGTTTTCAATATTATACATGCATTACACTCACGTCTATTATTCCCTAACAAAAAAACAGAACCTTCCTATCGTCCAAAACTTTCATACGATATTGTGGATTAGCCTTTTAACCTTAGTACATACATACATACACATCAGGCCTGATTCCCTGTAGAGGGGTAGGCAGAGATCACGGATCCCCATTTGTTCCGATCTTGACAGACCACTTTCGCTTCATTGACATTTATACATCCTCTCATACACTCTCGGCGGTTATAGGTACTCCTAACGTCACCTTTTTTCAATATAGCGTCTATCTGACTGTTATATGTCTAATTGGGCCTCTACGTAACCGCCCTTCCACTTCACTCATATATATTCCTTTTGTCAATCTGCTATCATTCATCCGCATAACATGTCTAAACCATCGAAGCATGTCCTTTTCAATCTTAGTAAGAATACCCAAGTCCTCTAGTTACCTCTTACGACATTACGGCATTAAGGGATAGTATTTAACTTCCAGGTTAGGCTAGAACGTGTAAATATATGTCAATAAGAATTGTATTACTGTCATCAGGTTCTATAAGTTGAAATAAAAAACAAATGAATTTCTATGTACATTTTCGCGTTAAAATGCATTTACGAATTGCGTCGAATACTACGGTGAGGAAAAACATCGTGAGGAAACCTATCTGTTCCCCGAACAGGTACTAGTTAGTGCTTGTAAATGGCGACATGGCTGACCATCTGTCACATTGAGTACTAACTATCTGGTCAACACGTGGGTTCGAGGTGGCCATAGAACACTATCTTCGCAATTGCGGAGAACGACACCTGAACCTCTGAATATCCCGGAAGTGTTTATGGTCGTAAACGCGTTTGTACTTTGTTTTCTATTGTTTTAGTTACTCCCAAAGTTCTATATGATGAAATGTAAAAAATACCCTTTTCTTTTAAATCGCTTCTTATCACATGATGATAAGAAAGTCAATACATTATGCTTTAATTAGAGATAACACTTAAATGTACAGTATTATTAAATTCCATTAATTATTGCCTATGTGTTAGTAGTTACTGAGATCGAACTCAAAGCCAACTTTAGTTATTGTTGTGAAACCTTCACAATCTTTACACAGGCAGCTTTGATAGCGAATGACCTCGCTCAGAACTAATAGAAATCCCAATCAGGTTTCTAGGTCATACCTAGAAACTGGTGAACGTCGGCCACATACCTACTTGTTTGTTTGTATTGTTATAACTCACCTATTTACTTTCACTATCCACTCTTGACCTTTCTAAAACATAAACTAATCTATGTATTACAATATAGAATATAAATATATTAAAAAATCCATTTAAATTAGTATAAAAACAGTATAAAATGCATTAAGAAAATCATCTACGTAATCAATGTAGTTTCACTACGAACAATGTATCGGCTCGTAGTATTACCATTTAGTTGCAAATCGTAAACATAGGTGGCGTCAGTAGTTCCCCGCGCGCTCTAATCGGTTTTACTTCAATGTAACAGTAGTTTTCGTTCATTTTAACTTCGCCTGTTGTTGCGTTTAAGTAATAGGGAATGGAGTGCGAATATATGATGAATGATGTTTTATGAGTGTTATATCGTGCGAATGACTTGTTGGTAATGATTTATTTTATGAAACCGTTCGTAATGGTTGTGGGAATTTCTCTTTTGTCATGTCACTTTTATTGTGTTGAACATAAGTTATACACATAATACATGTATAGTTCACGTCTCTTTTCCTTTCGGGGTGGACAGAAGTTAAGAAACAAGATTGAGAATCACCATTAACAGTTTGATTAAGGATGTGATGGCATCAATATGGAAAAAAATAAGGGACTTTTCTTGACAAGGATAGAAAGTTTAAGATTAGGATAGATCGTTCAATTATTATAATATGTTAAAATGTCATATATTTATTTATACATGTATGTTTATTAGAATTATATAAAACCCTGTGTTGGTCTTGGACTCCAATATAATATAAACAGGTTCCTTTATGACATTATAGCAAAAGCCAATATTATAAGTGTTTTTAAAAATTTATGAAGAGTGGATAATAATAATTACATTAAATGGTTATAAGTCACGTCATCAGTATTTTTACAATATTTTGAAGATAGATGTAAACTTGGAATAAGTTGTTTTGAAATAGAAGTAATTTCAAATTTATTTTGTGATTAACTAAATAAATTTCTAAATGTGTGTAATTTTACATTACTTTATTATTATTTTAATGGATTATGCTATAACATATGTCTTAATTGACTTCAATCCGATAGTCCAATCTAAAATGTATACATAAATCCGATTAAAGTCCTGGACGTCACTTTGGTTTAAGAACTTTCTACTCTTCAATTATCCTTACTACAAGGCCACAAATGTCTAACCTCTTTGTCGATCGATTAAGTTTTTTAAACTATAATAAATCATCACCAAAACAAGCAGCGTTGTTACCAGTATGGCTAAGGAGGTTTTTTCATATATTCTTGGGTTTTCTCCGATTTTGTCTTCAAGTACAAATCTTTTTTACCCTATTTTTACCCTTTAGGGCATATAAATGTATTATTCGATAATGAACACATGCTAAAAGCTAAATAATCTATATAATCTGGTATTTTTTCCTTTCTTTTCTTTACATCTAGGGTTAAATAGATTTATTTGTGCAATGCTAGCAGCCTGTTCATAATTTTTCATATTAAGACTAAAGACAAGCACGTATTACGGGTGTTTATCTCCGCAATTGCGGAGTTTTCCAACTTAGATAATTACGCTAAAGGTGACATAAAATGTAACATAACATACCCTTCACGACTTGTGTATGAACACTCCCTTTTTATTGTGGAGGGTAATCAGAGGCTTGGTGCCCATACCGAAATTTCTAAGGCATGTTAAGTATGGATCCCTCGATGTCCGCGTTTAACTAGATAGACAGCACCCAACGTGATAGGTAGTGAACCGTATCGCCGTATATAGGCAGTGGATATTACCTCTCCCGAGGGATAAGCAGGTTTCCTCACGATGTTTTCCCTCACCGTTAAAGGTGACCTAGGAGATATAACGTCTATGTATGTAGATATATATCCTAAATGCACAAGACACAGATAGCTATCAAAAGAATGACGCCATCGAACTATTTGTTTTGACTCAGTTTCTCGGAATGATGAAATATTATGTTAATGGCGTTATGATCGCGTCATTTTTACACATACTTAACAGGGAATTAAATCTCATAGGTGGTTCTTTATAGTTTGGGAGCTATATAGAATGTTTAGGCAAAAAACGCGTTTACGACCATTAACCCTTGCGGGGTAGTCAGGTTCAGGTGTCCATCTTCGCAATTGCGTTGTAATTCTCGAACCCACGTGTTGACCAGATAGTCAGTACTCAATGTGATAGGTGGTAAGCCTTGTCGCCATTTACAAGCACTAACTATTACCTGTTTAAGGAACAGGCAGGTTTCCTCACGATGTTTTATCTCACCGTATTATTATTATGGAATGTTTTCTATTATCATTCATTCAAGCATGTCGTAGAAGGTGACTAAGGGACTAGAGGAATATCAAATATTATATTGGATTGCAATGTTTCATATAAAAGCCATCATGACCACAATAGGTTCTCTAAAATTAACAGAGTTGATATTGTATCTTGGAGGTTTTGTCCACGACGAAAGGGATTGTGAGACATACATAAAAAATATTTGTGTTTCTTATACGTGGTTGTCTATGTTACACCTCTTTGTGTTTTAGGGTTTGGACAGAGATCATAAACTCTTATTATCACAGGCAGAGGTTCCACAGCGTCTTTATTTTCGATTCTGAAGTACCACTTTTGCTATATCATAAATCGTGTGTGTACAAATCGAAATTTTTATACGTGAATGTATGTTGAATGGCTGCTAAAACATTTTTTTTAAAATCCCAAAATATGAAAAGATTTATTTATACGTAGTTACGTTGTTTTTGTGTAGAATAAATAAAATAACCAAATTCTACAATTAGAATGAATAAAGAGACAAATAAAACAGAAGTCTAAAAATAAAGAATATTAATCACTGTTAAATAAAGAAAGAGACTAAAATGCCAATGAATCACAATGAGCGGCCGATGCGCGGAGGCAACCCAAGCGAGCGGATGTCGGGTTCAACAAAATGGCCGCCGGATGTGACGTCACGCCCCCTAATCCGGCGGCGACAGCGTTGGCGTGGTTTGGGTTCTTGATTTTTAAAGAATTTGGAATTACGTACAGTGTTATTTACGTAGAGACATTTTAATAATACGAATTATGTTAAATTATGTTTAATATATTACATAACATACGCTTCACGACTTGTGTATACACACTCCCTTTTTTATTATGGCGGGGTAGTCAGAGGCTTGTGTGCCCATCTCCGAAATTTCGAAGGCATGTTAATATATTACACTTGTTTAAATAAGATATAGATGAGAATACTATTTATCGTATTGCTAAATTAATTCAAGTTCTCATCGTATTAGTAATTGTCATAATAATAATTCTATTTGACATTTAAAGTTCATAATATTTATTGATATAAATATTGATAAAATAGGATGTGGGGTTTGATTATATATATTTTTATCATACTTTGGTTATTATGAATAATATTCATTATATTTATTTAGATACACAATAGAATATAATACTGATATTTACTCTTGTAATAAAATATTGTTTTGACGACCTCCGTGGCGCGATCGGTTTGACACCTGAACGCTAATCGTGGGGTCCCGGGTTCGATTCCCGGTGGAGGCAGAGTTGAGAACAACGCTTTTCTACTGCTTTCCAGTCTGGTTGTTGATTATATATGCTATATGTGTATTTATCTATGTATAATATGTATACATTTCTTAAATATACGTTGACTAGTACCCTTAACACAAGTCTTAAATGTACTTACCAAGGTGCTAGTTCAATTGGTGTAATAATGTCCAAATATTATTATTATTGTATATGGGGATATAACAAATAATTTCTTTTGTTTAAATATTAGTTATTTTTACTATTCCAGACACTTGCAGAAAATAATATTAAATTTAATTATAATCCCTTTTTGTTATTTTTTTTCATTTACTTTAAAAATGCTCGAATATTTATGAAATTAAAGAAACAAAGCCTAATAATATACATATCATTTTAGAAATAAAAATGTATTAATAATGTACTAAAAATATATGACAATAGTGTAATTATTAATACATATATTAATTTCTCTCTTTCATATTATGTATAGTAGTAAAATTATTATAAATCAATTTGATTATTTACTAATTTATCTTATTGCCATCTTATTGGCATTTACCTTGAAAGCCATCGAAAAGAAAAGGTTTTGTCTATGTTAATATAGAATAGTTATTATTGAAGTATTGTTTTTGTCTAAGCTATGCAATACTAAGTATTAAAACTTAAAAAATTTACGACTGTTACACCAATTTCGGGGTACCCAAAAACACCATAAAGTACCCTACATGACAGGTGGTTAGTCCTTCGTATATGTATGTATGTTATCTATCCCATTGAAATTCCATGATGGGAATGCAATGGTGCGGAACCTATCAAGCCATTCAACCTTTGCAGAGGCAGATGTTTAGGATTGGAACGGCCTTCTAAAGGGGTGTTTTTGTAGATACATACTTACGTTTATACGTTAATAGGTGGTGGATAGAACAGAAAGTATTGAAGAGTTACTATTTGTCAGATGTATATCAAGGAGCAAATTCGTTAAGAGTTACTGTAGATCGCCTATAAAATACATAGTTAAATAAACAAAGAGACAATAAAATAATAAAAGGATAGTGTTTAAAAGAACATAAGAGAATACGAAAATGCACTTCTAAATTACTGAATTGTACACCAAACTAATACAGTCCCTACCCAAACCTAACCTTTGGTGTGCGTTTAGCTACATTTTGGTACACATTTCAGTATTTTTGATGTGCATTGAATTATTTTCCATAATAAAATACAATTATTAGACGCATCGGTCGTATCACGAACGGGGAACGAAATTTTTGTCACTTAACCCTTCCAGTAAATCGGGTAATAGAAATCAAGTTAAATGTAAATTATTTCAGTTATGGAAATATGTTATTTATCAATGAATGAATAATAAAATAAATTTATTTTATTATTCATTCATTGATAATTAATTAATTAACCCCCTTTTTCAGTACTATATGATAATATGATATTGTTGAAATGAAAATGTTGTGTCCAGTAAAAAAAATGGCTCTCTATTTGATAACTAGTTGTCAACTGTTGTTAATTATTTTAGATTTAGGTTAATTTTCGTACCGATCGATTGAGTGTCGTGTTAGCGAGTCATTGTTAATTGAAGACGGAATACAACATAACAAATTGCAAGAGAGTAGCTAGAAATACGACGTTACATTGTAATGTGTATTGTTTGGCAAGGTTCTGCTGACATTTTGCAATTATCACAGAAACTGATATAAGAATACTATATTAGTCACAGATTTCTAACATTTTCATTTCAATATTTCCTTTTTTATTAATTTAGGTTTTGTTTTGTCATCCCTTTCAAAACTTACCCCAATCAAATGAAAGAGTGGATTTTGATATTGAAACGTGACCGTACATTGGTATTAGGTTTTAGGTTGAACAATGGGGAACAATTGCACACTGTTATACTAAAAAACTATGATCCCAAAGTAGTTTTATATTACGTTAATATAGCGTAGCTCAGTCGTTGGGGCTTGACTCTGTGTTTCTGTGTACAGGGTTCAAACCCCGGATCATGTGTCAATAGAAATGAAATTACTGAATTTTGATTTTCTATATACAAGTATACATTTTCGTTATACGTATATTTGCGAAATGCACCTAATTCTGCAGTGAAAAAAAAATAGTTCGATGTTTTACTTGTTCTCCGAACAGGTAATAATAATCATTAAATGGCGACACGGTTTACCACCTGTTACATTGGTACTGTCTATCTGATCAACACTTAGGTTTGAAGTGGTCATAGAATTGCTACCTCCGCTTTTGCGGAGATGAATAACAGAACCCAGCCCCGTTTTAAGGCGTTAATTTTATTTGTTTTCCTCCTTAAACTGATTTCTCTTTATCAAAAGAACTCTAACATACCCGGTGGTTATAGTTACTTTTAACGTCACTTTTCTTCAAGAATTACAACCATTTTACGTACCAATCTCCTGGTTACTAACCCGAAAAGCCCCAAAGCCCTTAAGTTGAGTCCAAAGTGGGTTTGAGACGGCCGCCGCGAGGTTACGAGTCGCGTCACGGCTAAAAATAGTCGCAAGGACGCGCTGCAACGGCCGTTCATTAAATGCAGTATTCAACGGCGAGGAAATAGCGGAGGAAATTTATTTACACGTGGAATCCTTAATTTTTATGCCCAGTGCTAACCTGGGACGTAAATTGAATGTTAACTAGCTGTCATTCTTAAGGTTTTAAAGGGAGCTACATCGAACAACTGGTGAAACACCGTCAAAGGTTCAGGTGTGCATCTCCGCAATTACGAAGGTAGCAATTCTATGGTTTCTGAAAGAGATTAATATATATGTTCCACAGATGACCTAAAAAGGTCGCTGATAGTGGTTGGCTGAGGGCCACGAGATGTCGTGTTTTGTGGCGTTACCTTGGAGAGGCCTACGTCCAGCAGTAGACTGATACAGGCTGATTGATTAATTAAATATACATGTTTGTAATGCTTATATTTGCGCTTGTACGAGGTGACATGGAACTTCACCTGTCGTTTTAAGAGTCATCAGGTAAAAAGTGGGTCCCACGTGGCTAAAGTTAATTCGTACCCAATTACGCAGATGGCCACACGAACTTACCACGTCATTAGGGATAATGGTCATGGAGTGTATGTAGGAGAGAAAAAGATCTCTTATGATACATATTCCTCTTATACCTTGCGAGAATTTATGAACGAACAAAACAAATTCAAACTATTAACAATATTTTATTGGTTACTAGTGACCCACTCCGGCTTCGCACCGGTATAAAATATGTATATAGCCTACTCCACTATTTAATGGATGTTATTATACATATAAATTTCCTCTTGAATTATTATATCTATTAAAAAAAGCCGCATCAAAATCCGTTGCTTAGTTTCAAAGATTTAAGCATACAAAGGGACATAGGGCCAGAGAAAGCGACTTTGTTTTATACTATGTAGTGATATCGTTCAATATCCTAACATGCATACTAGCGGATAATATTTATAATATCTTATTTATTTATTCTCTCTATTATCTATTAATTTGACGACCTCCGTGGCGCGATCGGTTAGCTGCCTGAAGGTGCGAGGAAAGCAAAGCGAGAAAGCAAGGAAGCTGTGAGGTCCCTGTTTCGATTCCGATGGAAGCAGAGTTAAGAACTACGCTTTTCTACTGTTTGCCAGTCTGGTCGTTGATTATATATGCTATACATGTATTTATCTATGTATAACATGTATATATTTGTTAAATATACGTTGATGAGAACCCTTAACACAAGTCTTAGTACTTACCAAGGCGCTAATTCAATTGGTGTAATAATGTCCAAATATTATTATTATTAATCTATGCAATTTAATTTAATGTAAAATGTCATAAAGGAATCATATCACCTCTGTAATACCAACTTACATTACCATTAATGTCTTGATGAGTACTATATTAGTAAATGTTGGTCACGTTAAGTAGTATCTAGTGAAACGTGGGCTTTAAGTGACCAAAAACCTTTACAAGTTGTGTTTTATAAGACTAGGTATGTCATTCCATAAAAGGTTTATGTTATTGTTAAATATATTTTAGAATTGATTGATTGGTAAATAGTTTAGTACATATATTAGAGTTTATTGAATGTTTTAGGAAGCATGTATGTACTGCCAAATTTTAGACAATTAATCCTACAATTATTTTAGATGAAAAAGTATTACGTATAAATCGAAATATAACATATTATATACTATTATTAAATAAAACATTATGATTAATTTTAATTATACTTACCAATAAGACGTAAGTCACTTGGACGCCATATTAAAAAAGGGTGACGTTAGATGTACTTATAACCGCTGAATGTGTAAGAGGAGGTGTATGAATGTCACTGCATTAGATTATAAATTGGATTGTCAGGATCGTGACAGATGGGGATCTGTGTCTCTGCCTAACCCTCTACCGGGAATCAAGCGTATGTTTGTATAATTGAAAATTTAATACAATATCCATATATTATTATGTTTACAATGACTCGTTGTACAAAAATTACAACGGCCTTTCGGAATGCTCGATAGTTATTCAGTAGTAGTACCAAGTTACCCAGTTTAAGTTGTAGCTCTGGTATTCTGCCACGACCGGTATTGAGTAACCTAATAATATTAAAACAATGGAGTAGATCTATCGACTGATTACAAAACAATGTTCCTTAGATATCAACAAGTTCATTCAATCGGAATTTCACTTTGCCACCAAACATTGATTGCTCTGAGATTTGCGTTTGAACTAGCTATTATGTTGCTAGGAACCCAGTAGGAAAACTATGGTTAAATATAGTCTACTCCACTATTTAATGGATGTTATTATACATATAAACCTTCCTCTTGAATCACTCTATCTATTAAAAAAACCGCATCAAAATCCATTGCGTAGTTTCAAAGATTTAAGCATACAAAGGGACATAGGGACAGAGAAAGCGACTTTGTTTTATACTATGTAGTGATATCACGAAGGTAATGAAAACCTAATGACAAGAATAACCAAAATACTAAAATTTACAATCCTAATTGGCGTATACAAATTTAAACTAATGATGTTTACCAACTCGCACAAAACAAATTGCGAAAACATGCTAATTAACAATAACAAAACGTGCTCACGACCATTAACCCTTGTGAGGTAGTCATAGGTTCAGGTGTCCATCTCCGCAATTGCGAAGGTAGTAATTCTATAGCCACTTCGAACCCACGTGTTGACCAGATAGTCGGTACTCAATGTGACAGGTAGTAAGCCACGTCGCCACTTGCTAGTACTAACTATTACCTGTTCGAGGAACAGGTAGGTTTCCTCACGATGTTTTCCCTCAACGTAGTAAACGATGCATTTCGTAAATGTAATTTCAGTAATATGATAATAAATAATCAACAAAACAATCTTAACGATTGTTGGTTAGTTTAAATAACATTACACTTACTTTTATAATTCGTAAAGCGGAGTACAATATTTTATTTACGCAGTCAATTGTCAAGAAAACACATAATAATGTGAATATGACTTCAAAGTAAAGACCTAAGGCCCTGGTTTTCGTCTAACACAATATTACTGAAAAAAATGTTTTATACGAGTAATATTAGTCAGGAAAAACATTGGACGCAAATCTTCGTAAAGATATGACAAACTTATGGTACTTGCTACTTAATCTTTTTAAGAATCTTTAGATTAATAATAACATTCAGTAAACTATACAACGTACTCTTAGAAAGCCTTCCGATCGTATCACTTGCAATAAAACGAAAATCCTTTTTAAATGGACGTTATTACTATATTCAGTGTTTATCTTCCTCGCGTGCATAAGTGATAAAATTAGTTTCCTATTTACGAAGTTTTTACCACTGTGTTAATTATTACATCCTTCAATCCAAATTAATTTGGCGAATATATTCGTAGTTACAAAAGTATATTTATTTATCTCCCTTAGTTTATACTTACATACATATATTTGACCTTGTAATTAATAGTAAGGTTTTATATCTGTGTTATTGGTTGAGTCAGTCAGAGATTTACTGTAAATTATGTTCGACGAGGTTATACACAACACATTTTGCAGAAACGTGAATCTCTAATTATCTTACAAAGGATAAAGTGTGTGAACCATTGAGTAATTTTTCATACATACACATCACGCCTAATTCCCTGTAGGCAGAGATCACGGAACCCCATTTGTCCCGATCCTGACAGACCACTTTTGCTTCATTGACAAATACATCTTCTCATACACCCTCGGCGGTTATAGGTACTCCTAACGTCATCGTTTTTCAATAGAGGGTTATATATTAATATTACATTTTACAATAGTACTTAGACTATAGTACGCAATAGAAATAGTTAGGATAGTTCGTTGAAGTCTATGCTTTTTCGATACGACTGCTACATACTTTGATTTTAAGTAAAAACCTTTTAAGTTGCTATGATGGAGGATCTAAAAACTGTAGGTTTGAGCTCTAATCCTCATCCTGACAATGTAAATACATACATATATTCATGCCTCTACGTACCCAACGGGATAGGGAGATACTATCAATTTACACTTAGAACGATTCTGACAAGTCTTTCTTGCTTCACTCACATTGATTAAACTTCTCATTCATGCTCTTCTGTTCCACGTATCTGGAGAATGAACCACTTTAAATTTTCTTTATATTTTAAAAATATTCTGTTATTTACAATAAGTGAAACTCGTTTTTCACAATGACAGACAAATACATAAACATCAATTACATCGATACACAAATACATGATTTGAAAGCCTGCGTATTCAACGCAATAGACAATAGTCGGGATCTCTACATAACGACCTAGGGCCTTACTCCACTAATACATTCTAGGCACAATATTACTGCGATAGCCATACAGTAATATTTCAGTGGCCATAATTTGACACTTTTGGCACTCCACTATGCGCTAAAGTGTCAAATTACGGCCACTGAAGTATTACTGTATCGCTACTGTAGTAATAATGTGCCAAAAGTTCTTTAGTGGAGTAAGGCCCCTGAAACATCACTTGTAAGGTTTAAAGCTACAGAGTTGGTTCCATGTGACGATATAAAATTACTACGCAATTGTGAATAATAGAAACATCTGATTCAAATCTGCCTCAGGTGATTAAATTGAAATATTTATAATAGGGACATATATTATGTATACATAGCGCGAAGAACAGAAGAGCATGTACGAGAAGGTTAAGGGTGTTAGTGAAGCTAGAGATTTGTCAGGATCGTTCCAGGTGGCGATTGATAGTCTCTGCCTTTTCTATTAGGGAAGAAAAGGCCTAAATACATGTGAGTTAGTACGTATATGTGTGAGTAAGAAAGTACTTAGGTAATAGAAATAGGTGCGTTCGTTGAAGTCTAAGCCTATGGGTTTTGAGCACTACACTGATTTAAGTATACTCGTAGTGCTTAGTTAAGTTTGTTGCGGGGTCTATGATTTGAATACAATATTAACTACCTTTCTACTTATTTATACAAACATTAATTGACTAAAATAAATGTAGAGACTAAACTTCATGTATTCTTTACGTTTATTCTTATACGTGAATTATATATTAATTTGTGGACTATTGAGCTTCTCAGTGCTAATAGTTGTTAAATGAATGTTGTAAATATATATTATGTTTACCAAATGCATTAAAAAATACAAACTTTACATTAATTGGTTAATAAACTTACGGGACCTTGAGTATTACATTGGGGTTGTGATGCATTAATATAGAAAATACGTGAAAGATTGTTACTCCATCATAGCACTATAAATCAGGCAGTAATCCTGACAACAACATTGAACTATTTTTAAGGGAACTTTTAATTTTATCTTAAAACTTTACTTACTTTTTTGTATTTTTAGTGTAGTAAATGAAACCATTATGTTCAGTATAGAATCAGTTACGATTTTCTTCAAGAGGTAAGGCTCTTGAATTAGAAGTATTTTAAATATCAATTATTCTCGAAATATAGGCAAATATTGTCATAATCAAGTGTCTTGTGTTAATATAGGAATGAAATAAAACGTAACTATACTACATTCATATCTTAATAATGAACTCAATTCAAATACGTCTCAAAAACATCCTAGTGCATAACCTATCAGAACAACCATACTTAATAACGGACTTAAACCTGCTAAACTCTACAAATTAAACATAAGCCTTAAGTCTCCATATAACGTGCAATCCTCGGCAGTACCAAGGTCGTGAATGTAAAAATCTACGTGCCACATCAGCACGGCCAAAGCGAGACAGTTGGAGTGCATTGAACTCGCTACCACCGCAGTGGCGACGAGAAGTAGGCCCTGCTACTTACGATCCGACTGTTGGGTGGTTGTGCCGAGTAGGGAGTGGTTGGGTGTGATTTTTGTTAGGGTGATGGTATGCTTATAATGTAAGATGGGTATGGCTGTTAAGGAGTGTAATAGAGCTTTGCATTAAATAAGTATTTATTGAGATATGTGATTAGTAAATATAGATACTTTCGTAAACAGCACGATATAGATGGCTGTTATTGATTTTAAATTGTTTAATGCTAATTTATACAAATATTTAATAAAAAAATAAAGTAAGCATGATTTAATTTATACGTGGATAGTGAAACTACTTCTATCTAGTACATATTAATTAACTATAAGTACTCTTACCGCTGATTTATTATTACTTATCTAAAACTATTCTCAGGGCACAACTAATTAAAACTAAAGATAAATTGATGATGTATAATGCCTTTATTAAAGCCACGAACATTAATTGTTCAAATCAAACCCAATTACAACGATGTCAAGCCGACATATCGTCCCGGAAGTAGCCATGAATAATCGCAATTTCTGTGCCGAGATCGCCATTTTAGTTTTCTGCGCCACTGCGATCCAATTTCAGATATTAAATATTTAAAAGAGGCTCCTATGAATACTATAATGAATTTATTAAGTATTTCATATAATGAACGTTAGTATGAGGAGGTGTACGAGTATGGATGTCAATGAAGCGAATGTGAATTGCCAGGATCGGAAAAAATAGGGATCAATGCCTGTCCGTTTGTAGTAAAGCGGTAGTCATGTATATGTTTATATGTATAGGGTTATATACTTTACAATAAGTTAAGGTTTGTATAAGGATGGACAAACGCAAAGCAAATGAAAGGTATATATGGTAGTAAGTGGGAGGGGTGGTTACAAAAAGGTTGGCCTAATATTAGGACCAAATAAACTTAATACTGAAAAAATATCATATTACATAAGCTATAACCACTGTGTATGTATTAAAAGCTGTATGGGTTAAGGAAAAGTAGTTTGTCAGCATCGGGGACTCTTGATCTCTGTTCACTCTCTTTGCTCTACAGTATTTGTACGTTAATAACGACTGAAGACTTTCAGGGTAGTTAAGTAAACAGTAGCCTGTTTCAGGGTGTTCAAAAACGGTTTTGAGCTAGTATTAGACTTAATATTATTATTAAATCTTTGTTTAAAGCCTTACTTACACCTTGCGGTTAAGTCGGCTTTTTATTAGACTTAATTACAATATATTCCTTCCTACATATTGCAAAAGACCCAAGGCTCTAAGTCAGTGGAATCTATTAGGCGATTGGCTAGCAATCTGTCATAAATACTCTATATCTATTCAATCAGAATCCAGATAATTAAGCTAAAAGTCACTGAGGATAAGGCATGAACGAGTATATCTAAGTGAAGTATGTAATTTGAATTATTTAGCTACGGCCATAGTCACATTTGACTTACTATCCCTTTAGATCACCCAATTTGAATAATACTAGGCCTGGGTAGAATAATAATCATGTGCATCATCGGATTCAGTGTTTCATACATAACTTCTCCACTTCCCTAAAGGGATAGGCAGACCTTTTGGTCTTTGGTAGCCATCTTGAACGATCCTGATAAAAACCTTGCCTCACTAATGTCCAATGACATTTTCATGCTTTTTCTTTTCTTTATGTTAAGTACACCTGCCTTGAGAAATAAGTCTTCACTTTGATCTGTATAAGTTCTTCGCGGGGCTTTCTCTTCCAACCCTACGAACCAGCTTTACTCTGTAAATTCCTTTGAAAATATAAAATTAAAAAAAAAATGTGAGGATACCTACCTATTTTAGACAATCTGTGAACATGATAATTGTTATGATGGGTATTATCAGCTGAATATGGAGCTTTGAATGCTACTTGAGCTTTGAAAGCTTCGTAGTGACCAAGATACCACAAGCGTCGTAAAGCGCATGTTATGTTTGTTTAAATTAACTCAGTTTCGTTATATATGTGTCTAAGCTTCAATAATAGTCATTGTTATTTTATACAAGAGGATGGAATAAATTTAAGAAAGTAAATACATTGTAAATTATGAATATGAGTACAGCTTTATTATTGAAACAACCTATTCATTTACAAAAATTTTATGTTCATCGCGTTAATTTTTTTAATTCTAATAGACACGTAGTTGCTTAGTTTTTTATGTATTGCGTAATATAATGTAATATTACGTGGCAGAGCCTCGAATTTCTATCACTATAGACAGAGCTATGGAGCATAATAACTTATTTAGACTTTCAATAAGTAATATTTACGAACCTTATATTGAAAACTAAATTCATTTCAACGACGGAGAACCTTATACAGTTTCAAATAATTGAAAATTAGTGATGATTTGTCAGCACATCGCCCATAAGTACTGTAATATTACCATACATAAACATACCTGATTCCTTGTAGAGGGGTAGGCAGAGATCACGGATCCCCATTTGTCCCTATCCTGACATACCACTTTCGCTTTATTGACATTTTCACACACTCGGCGGTTATAGGTACTTTTAACGTCAACCTTTTTCAATATCGCTTCTGTCTGATTGTCATATGTCTTATTGGGTCGGCCCCTACGTAACCGCCCTTCCACTTCACTCACATGTATTCCTTTTGTCATTCTACTATCATTCGTCCGCATAACTTGTCCTAACTATTACTATACTATTCTATAATATCTTTTTACCATATCACATGTCATGTTGACAATAAAGTAAATTATCATTTTACACTTATACAAATAATACAATCACACCTAACAGACTACAAAGTTTTATGCTACCTATATACCTTTTTCGGATAAAGGGCGTGATTCATAGGCAAAGAACGAATCTTGTTTTCACGTAACACGATATATAGATAAACAAGGCCAGGCCACCTCATTACCGATATATTGTTTGCTTTGATATCGTAATATGTCTGTTTACCCCTTCGCGTGAAAGTCGTGTGTGTTTATTCGCCGTTGCCTACGTAGAGGCTATTTTCAGATTATTTCAGACGACAAAGTTCAGTGTGACGTCACATTGAGTTGTCATTTCAATTTTGTAGATGGCACTAGTTGGTCACTTGAGGACGCTTTAGATAAAATGTTATTTATGCGTCACTGCATAAACATTTGTTGCGTAATGTGTACATTAGTTTAGATTATTGTTTAATGATCCAACGGTATGTTGAAACAATAAAGACGCCATTTTAAGTGAAAACTTTTATCTAAGTATTTATTACACAAATAGAGATAGTATAATGCTTAATTAACTTTAACTGTATAACGAATAGGTATTTTATGTTCTAACCCCCTTTATGATTCAACATTTTTTTAGTTTTAACATAAACTCTACATGTTATAATAATAATAATATTTAGGGCACTATTACACCAATTGAACTACCCTTGGTAAGTTCATTTAAGACTTGTGTTAAGGGTACTAGTCAACGTATCTTTAATTAAGAAATATATACTTCTTATATTACATGTAGCACATGATTTAATAATAAATTGCTAAACTGTTTCCAACCCATCACTTCTGAATTAACAAGTTGATAAGTTAAACCTATATCTTAGAGCTTTGAAAGCAATAGTCTAGCTAGTATCAGTTGTAAAATATTTGAGGATGAATGTAAGGCTACTCTAATAACAACAAAAGTAAACTTAATGAAATTGCACTAATCATGCAACAAAATCGTTGATTATCGTACATTTAAAGTACTGTATACTTATTATACATAAATAAAAAAGAAATAAGCTAAAATGTAACCTAGGAAAATACTATTTCTCCAAGGTTCTGTACACCCCAAAGGAATTAAGGACATTAATTTATATTTTATAAAAAGAACAGTTTTCTACGAAAATATAGTCGTGTAATACATTGTCTATATATGTATGTTGTTACGTATTTACTGTTTGTAATGTTACCGAAAAATTTACAAATATAAATTATCCCTGCAATGTGTTGTCACAGATATAATACATAAATGCTTCACAGTGCCTAACTTTTTCAGGGTAGTTAGAAGATTTTAGTGACCTTATAAGGTTTGCATCTCTGAACCTTCAGCCTTCATTAGCCTGAATTCGTCGTAGCTCAGTTGTTTGGGGCTTGACTCTGTTTCAATGGGTACAGGGTCCAAATCCCGCTTGATGCTCAAGGAAATGAAGATTAATGAATTTCTATGTACATCTTCGTAATAAAAATACATTTACGAAATGCGTTGAATACTACGGTGAATGAAAACATAGTGAGGCACCCTACCTGTTCCCCGAACAGGTAATAGTCCTTGTGAATGGCTACATGGCATACCACCTGTCACATTGGGTACTGACTAACTGATCAACACGTGGGTTCGAGGTGACCATAGAATTACTACCTTCACAATTGCGGAGATGGAAACCTGAACCTCTGACTACCCCGCAAGGGTTAATGGTGGTGAATGCGTTTGTCTCTTGCAAAAAAATACTGTTAACTATCACATCATAAATAGCATCAGTTTCTGTATAGAAACTTGATCATTGGTTTCTAGGAAAACATCGAGAAGTAACCTATAGTATAAAAGGTTTAGGTGTAATAGTATAAGCTGGTTCTAAGCATATAAACTTAATTTCCATTGATACATGCTCAAGTGGGATTTGAACCCTGTACCCACTGATACAGAGTCAAATCCCAAAGAACTGAGCTACGTCGAATCTTTAATTTACAAACATACTTTTTTTTAAATTACATTACATTCAACCAAGTCTTGCTTCCCCTTGGGGTTACGCAGAACCTTGAAGAAAATATTTATATCCCTGTTTAACTTTAGTATAATATATCTATTAATTAATATATATTACATAAACAAAAACATATACATACATACGTACTCTTCCCGCCTTGTTTACACACTCCCTTTTTTATTGTGGCGTGTTAGTCAGAGGCTTGAGTATCCATTACTATATTACATATTATGTTTATTAATATAGTATAACTATAGGATATGCGATTATGGCTTATCAAATTGATTTATTTAAAGTAATGATTCATAATACAATAATTTAACTTTTGTAATCCATATTTTTTTTCATAAAACGCAATTAGACTGTTTCGTGCTTAACTATTATATCTAACGACCTCTTTTGTAATGACAAAAAACGCGTTCGCAACCATTAACCCTTGCGGGGTAGTCAGAGGTTCAGGTTAGGTTAGGTTAGGCATGTCGGCAATTGCGAAGGTAGCAATTCTATGGACACCACGTGTTGACCAAATAGTAAGTACTCAATCTTAGAGGTGGTAAGCCGTTTTGCCATTTACAAGCACTGACCATTACCCGGGGAACAGGCAGGTTTCCTCACGATCACCTCTGTATTTTTTAATAATAAAATAAACAAGATCCTAAACTTCATCTTAAAGACGTTCTACGATATCATTATTTGCCCCAATGTCATTTTGACTAAAATATCTTGATCTCCAGGCTATAAATAACTGGCTAATCCCAAGGGTCACAGAGAACTGGTAGCTATTTCAAGATGTTATTATATATAGTTACAAAACCAACTTAATGAAATAATTATAGGCTTACTAAAGATTAATAAATAGATAAATTATAGTAACAAAATATATTATACATTTATTAAGAACATGAACATACATTTTACGAAAAAAACAAATCATTTCTACTCTAGGATAATAATATGTTATGGTAAGATTTCTACTGTAAGATATGATATGAAGAGACAACATTCTACATACCTACATAGACATTCATACATACATACACATCACGCTTGATTCCCTGTAGAGGGGTAGGCCGAGATCACGGTTCCCCATTTGTCCCGGTCATGACAGCCAACTTTCGCTTCATTAACACTCATACATCTCATACACACTCAGCGGTTATAGGTAATCCTAAAAAAAAGAAAAAGGGTGACACCCTTTTTCAATATAGCGTCTATCTGACTGTCATACGTCTTACACAAAATTTCTATTCTTTTAAATAGACAATAGTCAGTAACATTGACTACTCTCTATACCGTTAGGTGTTAAATATTAACGCGAATAGGTTTCGCTATTAAGCTCTTAGAAAATTAAAAGATGGACACGTATACCACACAGGGATAATAGTCGTAATGTACAAAACATAAATTCAACATTTACGATCGTAAATCCTTACGTGGTAGTCAGAGGTTGAATGTCCACGATACTGAGTATTGTAATGGTCTATGGCCTCTCGAAATATACTTTTTACCTGATAATCAACATCCAATATGACAGAGGATAAACCATTCTGGCGTATAGAGCTCTTGCCTATTGCCTATTGCGAGAAATAGGCGGTTTTCTTCACGTGATCTTTGTTGACGTAAACAAAACTGTTATTTTATTTAATACTAGCGATCCGCTCCGGCTTCGCACTTCTGGCTATTCAATGGATGTTATTATACGTATACCTTTCTCTTGAATCACTCTATCTATTAAAAAAACCGCATCAAAATCCGTTACGTAGTTTCAAAGATTTAAGCATACAAAGGGACATAGAGACAGAGAAAACGACTTTGTTTTATACTATGTAGTGATAGTGATAGAAGGGTGGTTACGTAGGAGTAGTAAAAGGTAGTCTCATTATGACGTACTAATAAACGATATACTGAATAAAGGTGACATTAGAAGTAGTGAAGATGTATGTATGTATGTTATTGAAACTAAACATATCTTTTAATTAAAAGCAGGCCTATAAGGGATAGCAGATTAAATTGTATATCTCATTGTCAGGATCGGGACAGATAAGGATCCGTGATCTCTGCCTACCCCTCTACAGGAAACAGGCGTGATGTGTATGCATCTATACTCATCGCACTAACTTAACGCCCTAAGTCTGTAAACCGTAAAAGGTGAACAAAACCTTGGAATATAAAAACCATTTAGCATTTAATTGCAATGACCTATCCATTCATAGATTAGGATTAAGATAGATTCTTAATAGGTACCTAGGTAACGATCGATAACTTAAGCACCTAATCTATTTTTAATCAGTAGGATAAAAATTAATATCTCTACATAATAAAAGAAGAAAGACAGATGGTTTATTCAAGGCATAGGCATAATTAACTAGGGATTGCGTAAACAGTGAATTATTGCATTTTTATCATATTTATCTCGTATACATTCAGTATTAAACTCAAAAATAAAGTAATATAAAACTCGTATCAAACTCGCAACCAAAAACATAATAACAAAATGGCCGCACAAACAACTGAAAGCATCTGTCCAACGGAAGTTCTCTTGTCCCTTTCTGTAAGCAGCAATTAGAAAGGGACGGGGCATTCCTAAAGGCGTCGCGTCTCAAGGTTATGTACCCCTCTAACATGCAACAACGTGACGAGAAAACCAAGTTAATGTGACCTCGTTGTACAAGTATAATGTATAGTGACAAAGGTCTAAAGCCCTGGTGGTGAAGTTTTTCAATTTGTGCGCTCGCGTCGGCGTTTGAATGTGAAATGGAATTGTGAGAATATCGAGTACCTGACTCGCTTCTTGGGATCGAGCCTCGGTATAAATTATGTACGTAGAAATGTGTGTTTTGGTCAGGTTTCGAATGAAATTATTAATAAATAATACTATTTGCATTAATCTGTTTAAAAGAATTGCGTTTTTTAATCATTTTACGAGGAAACGGGACTTATCGCTTATATTTTATAAACGATTTACATATTAGCTTTGTTACTCGACGTTTCGCCTATTAAACTATTTCTTATACGTTTTCTTTTACGTTACTGGTAAAGAGTACATTATGGATAAACTATGAACTACCCCGTGAAGTAGTCAAAAGTAGTATAACGATCTTGATTTCTAAGTTATATTTACACAAGATCTTTCACTTATAAACACGATACATCCACTTGAAATATCCTGTTTTTGTATCCATTTTAAACATACCTTTCTGGCTAGGACTACAAAAGAATGCAACCTGCACCCATTCTGTTTGAGGAGTATTAAGTTTGTATAATAGTATTAAGTGGTAGGCCAGTACGTACAGAACGAATTTATTGAGTGTTATACCTTTAATATAGTCAAAATACTAGATGCAGAAGTTCTTGGCATTTCTTCTCTGCAGGACTTTCCTTTACGAAATGCCAATAGTTCAAATAGATGTATTAATTTTTTTTAAGTATAACTAATTTTAATGTCAATTTTTCACATGGAAATGTTTTTTTTTGACTTTCAATAAGTGATTTCATGATCCTTATGTTGAATAAAAGCATTTCATTTCACTACTATATATTGTTCACACATACACGTCACGTCCATTTCTCTACAAAGAAACGGGTAGACAGAAATCATGGATGTCCTTTTTCCCTGATCTTTGTAATCCATCATCATCATCATCATCTTATGGTACCCCAGTGGTACAGAGGGCCTTCGTGAGAAGTCGCCAACCGCTCCTATCCTGTGCCTTGCACTCCGCGTCCCTCCAACTTGTAATCCACTGTAAATTTATCAATTAACTAAGGTAGGTGTCGACTAAATAAGAAATATGTCAGATAGATACATATAGAAAATAGTTATGTTAGAAGTAACTATAACCGCCGAGTGTGTTTGAGGAGGAATATGTATGGCGATGAAAATGCTTGTCAGGATTGGGACAAATGCGATTCTTTGATCTCTGCCTGCCCCTCTCTTTATAGGGAAACGGGTGTGATGTGTATGTATGTCTATGTATGTACATCGTTCACTTAATTGAATGAAAGAAAATTGCGAGGAAAGGAATTTGTACGGCACACACCGTTACGGTTGATGACTTTAAAGTGTGAGTGAAATGAACGAGAATCACTTAACTAATTACACGTATGTGTTTCTTTAAAGGGTGGGTAGAGACTTGAGGTACTTATGGTAGGTAGATACACTGAGCTATGTCGAGTAAATTCTACAATAACAAATGGTGATATAGACCCTAACTGCAGCTAAATCTAAAATGATTTGAATTAATAACAAGTTACGAAGTCTAGTTCTCGTTTATGAAAACATATATATAATGATAGATACATACATACACATCACGCCTGATTGCCTGTAGAGGGGTAGGCTGAGATCACGGATCACCAACTGTCCCAAACGCAAACCACTTTCGCTTCATTGAAACTCATAAACACACGGCAGTCATAGGTATCTGACTGTCATATACCCTTCGTATCATTTAATGAATTAGTAATATTATCCTAATTACATGTAAATCAATGTGTACACCTTTTTTGTTCTACCGTTATTTCATCACAGCCTTACTGAAAACCAATCAGATATGTCGTTCCTTAATCGTTTCTTAGAAGCTGAGAAGAAAGGCATGGGATTTACTAATGTTCTTTTATGATATTCTAATATCATTTCAAACTTATAATATTCATTCTAACGTATAAGCATTCCCGTGCTGTACTGGGACATAAAGAGAACGTTTCCTACCTACATGTTTTAGGAGGTGACTAAGGGATCAGGGGTAAAATAAATCTATAGGGCGATGGCCTAGCAACTTGTTACCATTGTTCCCTACGACACCACAACCTCAATATTCATGCCAAAAAGTGACCAAGGTAATGTTTTCACGAGTCTAAGGTTCTGTCCACCCCGGAAGGGATTAAAGGACGTGTGACTACTTAGATCCAAGGTAGATTAGGTTACCTAAATTAAGCACTAGTTACTTTTATCAATACTACGACAGATATTTCAAAATTGATAATGAAGTTGTTGCATTCATTTCCGAACTCTTTCATTATTACGTTTTAACTATTAATGTTACCATACCTTTAAAAATTCAATTATTTTCTAATAAATACAAGTATGATTTGTTCAATATAATTACAGTTTTACGCTACATTTCAAAGGGTGGCGTTAGGAGTACCTATAACCGCCAAGTGTGGCTGAAAAGATGTATGAGTGTCAATGAAGCGAAAGAGGTCTATCAGGATCGTAACAAACGGGGATCCGTGATCTCTGCCTACTCCTTTACAGGGAATCAGGCGTGATGTGTGTGTGTACAAGGTCTATCTACCCTTATGAGGGTTATAATTATGAAACTTATGAATCAAATATATAGTTTCTGGGAACAATATTAGATTAACACTAACAGGGTTAACTAAAACCTTATAGCCAAATAATTTTCATCGATATTCTTATAACAGCAGGGTCTCTCACTACCAATGTTAGTTAGTTTTTCACTAACAAACCATGCAGAACTGCAGCTAGTTTAAATCTAAAATACGTTCCAAATCATCAAGCAAAGATATTGAAATAAAAAGCTCAGTTTACCATATTTAATGCAAATGTCATGATATGCTCTTTTAAATGTCGCAATCATAGTATGAAAGTACTTTGATCCTATCTAGGAATTGATGTCAAGATGTTGAGCAATGGAATGACAACCAATGTGACAGTGGTTTATTACTATATTACAAAAGTTGACTTAATGTACACTAATGTCCTTAATACCTGAGTCACATTAAATGTATTAGTAAGCGTGAAGAACAAAAGAGCAATTATGAGAAGTAAAAATACTTGTAATATTTATTTCATATAATTTTTTTCCTACTTTAGGAGAAGAGGATGTAATAGTATAAAGAATGCTGATAAAGATATCCATTAATAATAATAAAAAGCGTTTATAAACACAGCCACATAAACTTACATAATACAAATCGTTTTCAATCAAAACTTACAAACTAGGAGATATAACTTGTGCCTGTTATTGTCGCAGCAAAAGGGTTCCAACTTAACTAATAATAACTCTAATATAATATCTTGAAATACACCAGATATAAAGAAATAAATAAAGAAAACATTCTCTGTACATAGGCAATATAAGTTGCGAAAAAGTAAATTATTCTCTTCCAGTGAGAATACCGCCTAAGCATTTGCTGCAGCCAGCGCTGGACTTTCGCCAGTACCTTAACAACCCGAAATCTGTTTATAACTGGTCGGTAGCTGATCACAATGGCAATTATCAGAAACAAGAGTACTTAATAACGAATCTTTATTGTAATGAAAAAAATTGGAAATGCTACGGAAGGAATAGCATATTAAACTAATAATCTACACATGTAGGAATGTCAATGAAAAGTGTTTTATAATGATCAAAGCATAATCTGAATTTTCTACATTAGACTAAAATTAACAGAATCTACGCCTCTAACAGTGTAGGCAGAAACTATCGCTCGCCATCTGGAACGATCCTGACAATATCTCTCTTGCTTCACTCACACCCATTAACCTTCTCATACATGCTCTTCTGTTCTTCACGCTTAATAATACCAACGACGACCTCCTTGTTGCGATTGGGTAATAACACCCTAAACTATAATCGCGAGGGGTACGATTCCCGGTGGAGACAGAGTAAAGAACTACGTTTTTTCTGCTTTCCAGACTGGTCGATGATTATATATGCTATTTTTGTATTTATCCATGTATAATAACTATACATTTCCTAAATATACGTTGACTGGTACCCTTAACACAAGTCTTAAATGTACTTAGCAAGGGGCTCGTTCAATTCGTGTAATAGTGTCCTACTACTATATTATTACTAATGTAGTGATATATTCTCTTTAGCATTACTTACTAACCTATATTCCATCTACCCCTAGTCTCTTAGTCGCCTCATACCATTCAAATCCTATGATGAACCAATACATTACCCAACTGTAATTACTGAAAGCACGAAAGCGTGATGGATGGCGTGGAAATGCGGTCAGTGACCATCTATTCGCCATGGATAGAGCGATGTTTACGATGTTCCAATTGCTATGCCATCACCTTTAGAATAGGCTGGATTTGTTAATTTAGTTAGTTATTTGATAGTATAAAAGTCGTACTTGGAATGAATATTTAGATTCAACATAGATTATTGTATAATAATTATGTACTTATAAGTAATTATGTTGAATGTATCTTAATAAGTCAAAAATTAACCGGGTTGAGATAACATACATATGTAATACTTGTAATGAATATGGGAATATATAAAAAGTTGTTGTTTAATACTTATATATAAATTTCAGACGGGTAATTACCATCCAAATACATTAAATTACCAATTCTGATAAAATACGACACAAATTTGAGAGATTTATGTGGATAATCTTCTTTAATCCATTTAAATAGGTTCCAATATTCTTTAAAGCTATATAGAAGTACTCTTACCACCATTCTAAACCCGTAGTCTTAAAAGCCGGAAAGAAAGACAGCTACTAACCGTTTTACGTCCCAGACTAGCACGATTTAGCATGTAGTATCAAAGTGTATTACGTCGATGTACATTGAACGTTCGTTTCGATATAATTAAAATGTCTTGACCTCCGATAAACGGTAATGTTCAACGATATAAGAATCTCTCGTATAAGTGTAGACTAAAGTAACAAGTATACAAATATAGGTAGTGTTTGTGTGGAGGTTGTATTGGGATATTTGTAGATAGGCTTACACGGAGTATTGCATATAGGAAAAGAGAGATTGTATCTGAAATGTATATCATAAATATAGCTAAACGTACAGCAAAGGTTTTTGGCTTGGGCATGTCTTTGGGCTGGAACTGTATTATTTTGGTATACAATTTAGTATTTTTGATGACCAAACCTGTATTTTTGATAATCCTACTTATATATTGAAGATTACTCTAATGCAGGCCATATATTAATCCTTCCTTGTATAAATAATAATATAAAAAGAAGACTCTGTTTCATTTTATGACAAATCTCTGTCATAGGCGACATAGAGTTTAATATGTTAAATTAGAAAAGAAGACTTTATTATTTGAGGAATAAAGATTAACTTATATGTTATATTAGAAGTATAAGGTTTGTATAAATATGTCAGTGACGTGGCGGTCACTTAGGGGTCGTTTTTATACGAAGTTCGACGATTAAGAATTTTAAATCGTGATTTGCACTGAAATCTCTAAATTATCCACTCGTATGCTGGACGCCATTTTGAAATTTACGCGCATCTGCCGAAAGCAGTTTTTTTGCGGAAGTAATTTTCCACCCCTGTCTCTATAAATCCAAAATAATACAATTATTTGTATGCAAACCTATAATATATGTGGTATCGCTAGAATGTTAATGAAATAAGCAATATTGTCTTGTTATTTCCTTTTTACAGTTTAAAACAAAAAAAAAAGTTATATCATGTAAAAAACGTGTTTTCTTATTTTTTAGTTAGATTTTTACTCTATCTCTTGTCTTGAATAATTATATTCAAATTGATTAAGTATTATGTGTTTTAAATATAATTAGGAATGTTGTTATCAACATTCTAAAATAAAAAACGTACCTTGTCATACAAAAAATCATCACCACACTCTGTTGAAAAATACATTACAAACGAGCCGCCCGGCCCAGATGCGGTGAACACGCAAAAAAGGGTCATCTTTCAAGAGCTATAGTTTCGTTTTTATGAATCATTTAGCTTGAAGTATGTGTATTATGGTTTGCTAAGATACTTAAGCTAAGTGTGTGACAAAGTTTTATGGTGTTACCCGATACTGTTTTATTGCTATAAGCCAAACAATAGATCCATTGAAAATTTACGTATACAATAGTACTTACAGTAATTGAGGAAATAAAAGACTTTGGCGTATTCCAAGTAAAGTTTTATTGATTTATCTCCTTGTTCATTAAATTATCCTATGTTTCCATCAATAATATAAACACAGGTCTAAGAAAATATATCCTAAAATCTATTTTACAAATAACCTAAATCGCTAAAAAATTTGTATCAAGTACTATGTATAGGTTCATCTAACATGGATAAGACTTTTCATATTTTTCTTTGGTTTTTTATGAGCATGTATTTTTATATAAATTGGTAGCACAATAATTATCATAATCAGGTAGGTACTATGTATACAAAAAAAACTTGTTTCTAGACTAGTAGGTACATTTACAAATATTTTTAAAGTAGGTACCTATACATTATTACTTGTTACACTTGGAGCCGACACGCTAAATTCGACGTAGCTCAGTTGTTTGGGGCTTGACGCTGTATCGAGGGTAAGGGGTTTAAATCCCGCTTGAGCATGTACCAATGGAAATGAAGTTTAATGAATTTCTATGTACATTTTCGTAATAAAAATACATTTACGAAATGCGTTGAATACCACGGTGAGGGAAAAGATCGTGAGGAAACCTATCTGTTCCCCGAACAGGTAATAGTTATTGCTTGTAAATGGCGACATGGCTTACCACCTGTCACATTAAGTAGTAACTATCTGGTGGGTTCGAGGTGACCATAGAATTACTACCTTCGCAATTGCGGAGATGGACACCTGAACCTCTGACTACCCTGCAAGGGTTAATGGTCGTTACCGCGTTTGTCTTTGTCAGACATGCCGAACTAGACGTAATAAGGAGGCTTTTGATCCATATGTAGTTGCAATGGGGAGTTAATGGATTTCATGTGTAGGATTCACTGTGTCCTTTAGGAAAAGAGGAAGCTTCCTACCTCGGCAGCTGTACGTCCAGGCTAATGGACTGAGTTGGAAATTTGTATATATCTTGTTTCCGTTACATATTTCAATTGGGCGTTCTAGGATATTGAGTTTTTTGTAATTATTATTTTATTTCTTGGCGGCGTCATCTGTGGTAATTACGTTTAACTAATTGCAACTTAGGTTTCCTTAGGTTTCACTCTGTGTGTGGCGTTCTAGAGGTCGTCACAGTACTCCCTTTCTTATAAGGTTTTTGCGTCATATGTTATTGTTGTCATTGCTCGGCTGTTGTCACTGAACCAGCAATTCACCAGGCGATCAGCTGCTTGACTCATATTACCTGAGAGATGTAAGAACATGTAGCGTATTTCTGCATTCGTTGCTCCTAGTATCTCGTAACTATTCCTCGTTTTTGACTTCAATATCTTCAATATATGTTTATTCAAAGTCAAATGTTTTTATTCAACATAAGTACAAGTACAGTACATTCATTGAAAGTCAAAACATTTGTCTGACACTGGTTGTCTCTTATCATTGAAATTCTACCGTTGGTTCGGAAGCCCTGGCTCGGAGTTAAGTCATTGTATCTATCTGTTCATCACGTTAGGTATATCTTCACTTGGTTTTTCATGAGGTCGGTTTTACCAGCACATCTATTATACTGACTATCTGGTTAACACGTGGGTTCGAGTTGGCCATAGAATTAATACCTTAGCAATTACGGAAATGGACACCTAAACCTCTGACTATCTCGCAAGGGTTACTGTTTGTGGACGAGTATGTATGTATATGTATGTATGTATGTATGTGTATGTATGTATGTATACGCGTTCTAGGATATTGATTTTTGTAATAATTATTTTATTTCTTGCTGGCGTCATCTGTGATAATTATGTTTAACTAATTGAAACTTAGGTTTACTTGATGCCAGCTCGCTTTCGCAGGTCATATCCTAACCTACGGTGTGTAGCACCTTGAAGCATTGAATTAGGCAAACTGCTTTATCGCACCCGTGGCAAAATGTATGTACCCGTTTTTTGCACACTACGCACTGCCGCCGCTGTCGGGCTCCTTTATTTTGGCAGGGCAGATAAGGGTATTCATCAGGATAATGATACATGGCTTGTTTTGTTCGTTCATTGGATGGCTGGGATTTTGGCTGTGTGAATGAATGTTTTTGTATGATTGTGTTAATGAGAGTCGTCCGGAATTGTCTGTGTGTCAGTCTGTTTGTCGGTGTGTCTTTCTGTTTTGTGTGTATGATGTAGCTATTTAGAACAGAGATGTTAACTAGGTGATGGAATTGTTTTTTGTACCATACTCTGGTACGTTTCCTCTCCGAGGGATACATTGACAACATTTGGTCCATCTTGTCGACGCCCCCCATGCAGATATTATAGTCTGAAACTACAATCGGCTTCGTTATGCCGTTACGATCTCTGGAGGTGGCGATGCCATGGTATGTAGAAATCGTAGCGACGCGGTTTTGATCTTTCCACACCATGACATCGACATCTCCAGATGTCAAACCGGCAATCTGCCCCTTTTTCATAGACGCCTTTGTGAGATCCATGATCTCTTTTGGGACAAATTGCCGGTTTGTTCGGAGCGTTCCGACACAATCGAAGCCGATTGATTTCAACTTGCGGGCTAATGCGGGGGAGTTGTAATAATTGTCCATCCACAAACAGTAACCCTTGTGTTCAAGACCTTTAATAAGATCAAGAACTAGAGACGAGATGGCTGAATCCATGGGATCGGTTATTACCCGTATTCCGCGCGACTTTCCGTACGTATGTACACGGAACTGCCATAAATAGCCCGTGTTGGATTCGCAAACCGCATAGGTTTTAATCCCACATTTGGCCTTTTTATTCGGGATGAGTTGCGCTATGTCGAGCCACCCCTTCCACGCTAGAAGAGACTCGTCCAAAGCTATATTTTGGCCCATTGTATAAAGTCTAGGCCACGTATTGTTTAAATGGTCCAGAATTGGCTGGATTTTGTATAATTTGGCCTCAGAGGGGCTTAAATTTAGGCTCAGCATGCCCTCATTGTTATTGAAGTGGAGACACCTATGTAGAATTTGGTATCTACGGAGTTGCATCACCTTGCTGAATCCCGGAGTAATTAATATATCCTGGGCAGCACTCCAATACTCGTCAATGCGACTTTTGACAACTACGCCCATTGCAAGTTGTATGGCCATAAACACATACAATTCATCCGACGAAGTGTCGGTCCATTCAGTGAGTCTGCTGTTTGGATAAAGGGTGCCGTTCTCCATCATTTCCTTCGTAAGCTGTTGCGCGTAAAGATTCGTTTGTAAGGCTATGTTGTCCATTAACTCCCTATCCCACATCAAAATAAAAATATCATATGGATCAAAAGCACTTACGTTCGGTCCTGGATCGGCTGTAAATGGTTCTTTCCTACTTTCCGGCGCTATCGGAGGATCAGGATATGCTCTCCAATCGAATTGGTACATGCTCTTCGGCAGAAGAGCATTTTCTTCGTCCAACTCCATGTCAGGAGTAACAAGTTCCTCGTCGGCGGCGTCGTCAGTCGGCGTATCCAGAAACGCATCTAACGTTCTAGTTACTCCTGATAATATACCAGGACCCTCCTCGTCACTTACTTCTTCTTCTTCACTTCCTGTGCAAACACAAAACTGTTGTTTTAATTATTGCATTTCATTGAATGAACTTACACTTCGCCAGATGAGCTGTATGTGTTTATTGCCTGCTGTGGGCGTAGAGTGTATGAACAAAAGAGAGTAACGCTTACCATAATGAAGATAATCGGCAATTTCCTCATTTTGTAAAAAAGGACGACGAGGAACTGGATCCGCCCGAACAAATGATCTGAAAAAATAAATTTTATAATTTTTAACTGAGTTAGGTAAAGAAGCATGTCGATATTCTGGAACGTTTTACTTACGATTTTGTAGATGCAGCGGCAAATCGTAGAGCCAAGCTACCCCGTGAGGAGTAACGAGAACTCGTAGCTGTAGGCGAACGTTCCACACTGACGCTGGCGGCGTGAGGAGTCCGAGGAGTACTTCCTCCGCTGCAATTACTCGCGCCGCAATCAACAAACCTGTTTATAGAAATAGGGATAGGTATATATTAGCAGCCGTAAATCTAATGGAAAATATAGGTACCAAAACATCAATAAAATAGGTAAATTACATTGCCGGCGATGGTGGGTCCGCTAGCTCCAACTGCAGATCCATCAGTCTGAAAAAAGGAAAATATGTTTTAAAAATGGTGTTGCGTGATACTGATTCTGATGCTTAACGGAATATTGAAGAGTTACAGGAGTTCGAGAGTACTACAAAACGATACATTAAAGAAAGTGACTCACTGTGGTGGATCAACTGGTTCGTTTGTGTGTCTAGCCATGGAAGTCAAATTCATAGCCGCAGGGCGTCTGAAAAAAAGTACAGTGAATTTTAGGCAATTATAAGCTGCAATTATAATTGGAGTAATATATTGAAAGCCTCTCAAATTCCTCTTCTAATTTTGAACAGTTCAGAATAATCGATATTCGCTAAATACTTATTGCAATAGGCAACAAAAATAAATAAAATAACTCACGGTTGCCAAACTCTTCTCTTTTTATGAGCCGGTATAAGTGGGGTCTCTAGGGGCTGTCCCACTGGTAGCTCCTCAATGTCTCTCACGTTTACCCTATAAATATTATAATTTTAAGGAATGCTCATACATCAAAAAGCTATATGTATAAAGCATGAGAAGATAGCGGAATAGGTATACAGGCATATAAAATAAAGTAAAGCAAGAAAAGCATAATACGGAACTCGTCTAAAGCTGAAGGTCTTTCTCGATTAGTTGCACCCCGTGCACTGCCTCCACCTCTCGTCCGCACAGGTCCTCTCGTCCTGATTGCACCTCTCGTCCGCACACCACCTCTCGTCCTCACGCCACCCCTCATTCTCATGGCTCCCCTTGTTCGAGCTCCTTGTTCTCTATAAAAGCAAATGATAAAGCAAATGCAGAAAGCAAATGATAAAGCACGTGCAGAAAACAAAATAAACTTTGTCAAAATATTATTTTTTTAAAAAGAAAAATAAAATTAACATATTATAACACCTGTAATCATACAGACCACTTTGAGATAAAATCAATAAAAAAAAATTTTTGTCAGCATAGAATATCTTAGAAAAAATCTGAACTGAAGTCTTATCCACAATAATTTAGCACTAGCAAAAATTCAAATGGCGGCCAAACGACCTTGATTGATTCCGCGGTGTCAACTGTCAAGCGGCCCGTTGCGAGACGCGCGCTTTTCACACATTTACGATTATTAACTTATTTACCTTTTTTGCTAGGTTTGAAGCAATAAATACGTGATTGTAAGCTTCCTAGATTAATAAATTAGCTATTAACATAGTTTTTTACATTAATTTAGACAAATAATTCTTGAAAACGACTGTAAATAAAATGTGAAGACTGGTTTGAAATCACTAGGGTCTTAGCAAATTATCTAAATATTAATGAAAACCCACACCAAATAGTCCATATTCTAGCAAAATAAGTATGTAATTTACTAACCTGTCCATGGTTATCACTATTAATAACTTGTTATCGAGAAAATGTGGAAAAAACACTAAATTAGCGGCACTAAAATCAACACACTGCGACCGTTAAAGAGACCGAAGTTTAATGCTTTTTTTTATTAAATATTGTTTGAAACATAGACGGCGACGTACTTTTTTGGAATGGTTCACTTATTAAGACCATAGACAATAGACTTTTAAAAGCAGTATTGCTGTATCAAATAAATATCAAGTCGATATATTAAGCAACCCTACCGAGTCTCGCAGCGGGCTCCTTGACAGAAATGCCGAAAATGGTCGCGGCCCGCAGCGAGACGCTCGACACATTAAAGGTTATAAATAGCGGAAAGGCAGTTAATTGTTAACTTTGATATATGCTCCAATATTGCTTTATTCAATATTATACAGCTATTAAGAATCTGCTTGCAAATTGAGACTTCATATCCCTTTTTAAGTGGGCTTTTTAAGTGGCTATCCGTTAAAATCTTGGATACAAATTAGTATATGATTATATTTTGCTAGACCATACAAAGCCCAATAGACTAAATTTACTCTCAGTCTTTTAGCCACCTCCTACATACCAGAAAGTCACCTATCTAGTCTTTCACTCAAGATTATATGTCCCATCACTTTCCAAGAGCCAAGCTCATTAAAAAACAAGAACATTAAAAGTGTAATGTTGAAAAATGTTGTAAATTCGAGGAGGAATTCGCAATACCGTTGTTACAAAATCCGAAATTACATGCAACAAGTTTCACATGTGTCTGAATGGAGCAGACATGGCCGAGGCAGCGTTTGATAGCCTATTTCGTAAGCAATTAAATTTTCGAGAAAGACAATAGCCGAAACTTCGGTTTGCCCATTGAGAACGAAATGTCTGCAACTGTGGAGTTGAAATTGATTCGTTACGGTAATTTAACATCCAGTTAGACGTCTCTTTAGAATATAATACCACTTAGTCACGTTTTTCTGTGCTTACAGCAACCTTGATTACATATATGAAAAAGACGTTAGAAGTACCTATAACCGCCGAATGTGTATGAAGAGGTGTATGAGTATCAATGAAGCGAAAGTGTTGTCGGGGTCGCGAATGGGGATCCGTGATCTCTGCCTACCCCTCTACAGAGAATCAGGCCTGAGGTGTTTGTATATGACTATTGTATTCATTTATAGGCATAGATATGTTTTCATTTATAGGAATAGATAGCTAACACTATAGTATCAAAATTGTATTCATGTGGCTGTCTGAACTATAAGAAGAAAACTCTTTAATTTAAAAATTAATCTTTCTTGTCTACAGTTATTACACAAACACACATTCGCCTGTTTCCCTACAGACCGTAGACAGATATCACAGATCCCTATTCAACATCATCCTAAGAAACCACTATCACTTCTTTTACTTTAATAAATCACCTCACATACATTCGGTGGTTATAGCTACAACGTTAGATATTATTATATGCTTTCTTCTAACTACGTACCTATTTTAAGCAACCCATTTCACACAAACACGTAGGTCCATCGCAAATAAGCATTTCCTTGTTTCAATACGTCCGCCTTACAAAAGAACCTTTGTCTTATGCATTATGCATCACGTCTGTTTCCCAGAGTGGGTAGGAACTGCCGTGGATTTATGTGGGCCTTTTGTTTAAATGGAAATCTGCCTTTTTATAGACCTGAATTGATGACATGGTGCGGAAATCGATCTTTTTATGTAAAGATTTAAATGCTATTATAATATTTAGTATTTCAACACATTCTTGTTGAATTTACTTATTATGATAACTCTTCAAGAATAGTTAGGTAAAGGGTAGTCACTCTACCAATGAAGTACGTAACATGATATTGAAACCTATTTCTTACAGTTCTGGGGTCTTTTTACTAGAATGCTATAAGACTAGGCGATTTTCTATCTAATTTTGCACACTAAGTAAGCTATCATCATCAATATATCTAAATATTTATACACCTTTGTAATTACAGGGTACATGAAACAAAAATTTCTAAGTACGCATGTAAAATCCTTTGTTTTTCTTTCTTTTGATCCAACTAAACAAAAGGCGCTTTAGGTACACGCATGTCTATGTAATTACAAATGTAAACCTACAGTAAGTACAGTAAGCATTTCTTTAGCGTCGATGTACTAGCAAATGTTCTTAGCATTCGCAGACTTCCTGAAATGTTCTCCCACGGACTGAGCATTATTCTTATGTAACGAACGCCCTGATTCCGCTTAAATTAATTAGACTAGTCTACTGACTACTTTAAACGGGTTGATCTATAAATATTCCTTTCATGAAACTATAAATTAAACTATATGTAAGTAGACATAAGCAAATGGCATAGTGCGTTAATCATTAATGACATTTAGCAAAATCTCTATATGGAAAAATCTCATCACTTGTTTGTGCTTTTAATATCGCTTTATCATTGAGTGATCTTCATTAACGTGATCAAATTCACTTGGGATTATTACTGATTATGATAAATACAACAATGAAAATATTGAAATTTTCCTTTCTACTCCTCACTAAACTAACGCTCGCGTGACGTCCACGCGTCGCTATAGTGGGATCAGAGCCTCACCAATCCTAAGGCCGACTAGCCACCGTCTGTCACTCATTTGCAAGCCATGTTATTATTGCTACAGCGTGTTGCAACGGCCACAACGCCATCTACCGTTCCTCATTTGGCACTCGGCATCTGTGGGAAATTCGTCTTCGTAATCTATTGTATTTGGTTTATTTACTAGTCGGTCTATATTAATTGTTTTTGTTTTATTTATATGTTATATCATGTAGTTTGGTAAACTATAATTAGATTGTGTTATTTTATTCTAAGTTTAGTCGAGAACTGTTAAATAATATTATTATTAACGTAAGCAACATTTGTCTACCCATGTCTATATTTACGTTGTAATGTATTTATTTATACTATCGTTGGAAATGGTTTCAATTTATTATCAGTCAAACTTGGTTAATGAACGTTGATGAGTATATTTCAATGTTTTGTTCATCCCTTAAGATATTATGATAAAGAATATTATAATATACAAGAATAATACAAACTAAACTTTTTATTTGAATTAACGACACCCATAATCCCCTTAAGTAGTATAAGTATAATAATAAAATATGTATAATCAAATTCGTGTGCCCAACTTAAACCTAAACTACATTTGAACTAACCAACCATTTCTTTGTTTCAGGTATGCAAGTTTAATTCTAGACCAGTGCGATCTATGCCTAGGACACAGTTTTGTAAGTCTAAGTGGGCCATTAGCATCTGCATAATACCTGGGGAGTTTAGTCAACCTATCATGACTAGATCATGACATTTCTATTGACAGAAGTGTCAAGGATTGCATGCGAAAGGCACCAAAGTTAAATGCAAATATTTCTACGTGGTTAGAAGTTAGTTGTATTATCGCCCACTGATATGTTATATAATGTTGTGTTTGTTGAATGGATTTGGTTTGTTGTAGTATGAGATACAAGTATGTAGTAAAGAGGTAAAGTTAAAAATATATATGGGTAAAAATATAGGATAGTTTGAAATATTGAAACGAATTATTGAAAAGTTTAGATATTTGTATGAAGATAATATAAAACAGAACATATTTTAAATACGTTGTAGGTTTAATTATTAGCTGTGATTTAATTTATAACCTTACTAAAGATGCGTTTTAATTCAAGACAAGGTTATTAAAGATATAATATTAATGTGACTTTCTTTTTTAAGGAACATTTGTATGCCGTTTAAAATTATAAAATAAATAGAAAACATGATAATATCAATGATATAGTTTTGCAGACATTAATACTAAAAAAATGTCTCATTTTGCCCTTACTTATTCATTATCGATTCTTCACATTCTTTTAAAGCTATAACTTTGTATGAGTTATATTGATTAATTTAAATATTAATACGCTTTATCTTGACATACACATAAGCCAATTATTTCGTCAAACCACATAATAGTTATTATAAGTCGTCTAGAGCCGTAACACACCTACGCCGGAGGCAATTCTCCGATTGGTGTCAATCTTAAGGCTAATTAAAAGGTTGATTACTCAAAGGTGATTAGTGACAGATTCATGACAGTGTCAACGTGACGTGAGCGCGTGACTTACTCTCTCACTTGTTAAGTAATAGAGATAATACTAAGATGTACTGTGTCACGATTTTACGAAACTACAGGGTTGTTAATACTTTGCATTAGCTAGCTTATCTGTTGTGCTAATTTGAAACTTGAATAGAAGGCATATATAAAAGGTAACTTAGTTATTGTTACTACAATGTAAGAGATAAATCAAAGATGTAGAAAGAATAATTGCTTACCAATGTAGCTTTTACCGACGATCAGCCTATACTAGTCTACTGCTGGATGTAGGCCTCCCAAGGGCTCTAAAACACGATCATTCGTGACCTTCATTCAGCCACTGCCAGCGACCTTTTTCAACTCATCTGTCCACCTAAAATAGGGGCATCTTACACTAATTTAACTCAGTTCTATTCGTAAATCGACATAGAATCAGACACGAGAAATGTGTGTGAATATGAGTGCCTGTGACCTATATATCTCGTAAATATTTTCAGTGTCATGTCTTTTCCGTATCATTACATTAGGTCAACCATTTTTTTTTAAAATACTGTTCTATTTTTAAACATTAACATTTAATAACCACTCATTTCTCTCAACACCTAACTACTCGATCTTAATTGTTACAATTAGCATACATTGCGCTACATAAAGCTAGACCACTTTCTCATTACGCTGTTGATAGCGGACGCGTTACAACACAGCCATGAGGCAATGCAGTGTCCATGTGATTTGAACCAAATTAGCCACTGTGGGAAATAATAGGGTTAATGCTCAGATAGGAGATTGTAACAAACAGGCGCTAGATATAGACATTCAAATGTTCTTCTTCTTCTTCTTCTCGTGCCATCTCCTCAGCGGAGGTTGGCGACCATCATGGCTATTTTTACTTTGGACGCAGCGGCACGGAACAGGGATCGTGAGCTTAGGCCGAACCACTCCCTCAGGTTCCTGAGCCATGATGTTCTTCTACGACCTGGTTTACGTCGTCCCATGATTTTACCTTGCATTATAACCTGCAACAACTTGTATTTATCATGGCGCATGATGTGGCCCATGATCTGTAGAACCGTCTCATTTTCTATCTTATCCCCCCATGAGATTCTCAGTATCCTCCTGTAGCACCACATTTCAAAAGCTTCAAGGCGTCTGCACATTTATTTGTCCAGGGTCCAGGCTTCGACTCCATACCGCTCCATTCAAATGTTAGGAAGGGGAAATAAAAGCAAAGTAACATTCCTGAGATTAACTTACATATACATTCGCGTCCTTTAATCCCTTTAGAGGTAGTCCTATGGCCACCTCGAACCCACGTGTTGACCAGATAGTCAGTACTCAATTTGACAGGTGATAAGCCATGTCGCCATGTAAATCTCTAGTTACATAGTAACAGGGGTTTTAGACTACTAATGCTTTTTGCCAAATATCAGTATCAGATCAGCAAGTAGTGGATTAGCAAAAGTGTTACTTTTGCCGATTTCAATGGTGAAATTTGACACTTTTGGTCATCCACTACCAATTTCACACTATTACTGATCTGATATTGAACTGCGTTTGTGTTAAAATGCATTAGTGGTCTAAGGTCCCAGATATAGTCTATTTATTAGGTATGTAATTCCTAATAAATAGACTATCAGTACATCGTCTTTCAAAGTGTTAAATCGTGCATATTTCGTGTAATGTAAAATGCGGAGTCATTATTTCATTTGCATAACACTTGGCTGTACCGGCCTCTCGTATATAACTGTTGATCGATTGTATACTTTGCTCTTTTGATGCATTGTTTCGTATAAAATATTCTTTTCCTCCCACTTATTCTGAGACAAATATGTCTATGTTACATGGACAACTGTGCCATGTTACTAGCATTTTAGCTGAGGCAGGTCCTTTTACATTTGGCGTTGCACCGGCTTGCACAGGCCTATTTAGATTCAAGTTTGTTTTTTTTCTTTGTTAGTTTCTAAGTTTTGTATTATTGTTTAGGTTTTTGTGTTCGTCGGTGTGATGTCCTAATGTAAATAAATATTATTATTATTATTATTATTATTATTATTATTATGTGTTGATTGTTATTTTTAAACACTCGCGATTTATACTTATTTTATTTACTATGAGAGACCGGACTATGACTAGAGACTATGAGAGTCTTCCCGCGACCACGGCCTATGCCTATGGGTCGAAACGTCGGACAAAAATTAAGGTAATCAGATATCTTTATTAATTTATCGTGATATGACCCGGTCTTTCATAGTAAATAAAATATGTGTTGATTGTCTGTGTAAAGTCAGCTTTAAGCTAACACAGTTGCATTTTCGATAGAAGTAGATTCCTTTTGTCATTCTTCTATCATTCATCCGCATAACATGTCCAAACCATCGAAGAATGACCTTTTCAACCCAAGTCACATGTTCTTTCAAACCGCAATCTTTCCTTATCATATAATAAAGTCTTACAGTGTTTTTGATGAACCAAAGCTAGATCACAGTAATAACAATCAAGCAATACGTGTTTTACTTTCGACGCATCTATTAATGCTTAGAATTAGTTCTTCTCTATGGCGATCAGAAAGCTAATAGTAATTCTATTCAAATCAGCCAATCAAACTTGGTACATGCACGTATCATAATAATTACCAAACTCTATCTCAGTACAATAAACCGATCTATTAATTAAGGGCATTATTGTTACTAATTTTCTAATTCACTGCTCACAATTTTGTTGTGTAACTTTCTAATTACGTATGCAACGTTCTTGCAAACTAACTATGTAGACCAATTTAACTTGACCCTTTATTTCTTACTAACATATTTGATTAATAGCTCAAAATATGGGTGAGTTGTATACGTTGTAATGCAGTAGTGTATCTCCGTTGATACTATTATCAAGTTTTAATCAAAAAGTAATTAATCAAAATGCCTTCCGGTTAAGAATAGGATACAAAGATTTTATTTATTGATTGCGTACATATCTCTTTTATTGTTACATAGGTGAATTTTTCGCAATTCAATTGTAAAGGATTGATCCTATCCGAAGGCACAGAATTAATTAACATACTATTTCAATACGTATACTTCAATAAAATAGTAAGAAAAGCAATTGAGCAATCTTATCACAAAGTATACGGCAAATGATTAATAATTATATAGATATATATATATATATTCAGCTCGTTTAATTTCTTTTAGGGTGGACATAACCTTGAAGATATGATTATATTCGCTACATTAGTTTTAGCATGGATATACAACATAAAATATTATTATCATTTAAAATTCTTAACGTTTATTAAGTATTAGTTATATATTTAGTTTATTATGTTCAGAGTATGTGTGTGTGAATGACTTAACGTGACAAAATTGATAAAAGGAATAATTGAACAAAAAAAAACAATGTTATTATATACTTTAATAAGACAAAACCTCGGAGAGACCATATATAACCTCAGTAACTATTTTGGGGTTGTGGTTGTAGCAATAAGTAATATTAATGTAGTTAACTAGTACATGATTTCAAGACTACCCTATTCTATAGCTTGGATAAGTCGTGACTCGTGTTTACATACACACTCACATAGATTGCAATGAATGATTGTGTCAAAATAGATTAATTGAGATTAGTTTTATACCTCCTAAGTGGTCTGGGCTGGTTTCAATGACAGATAGCGTTAGAAAGTGTTCGCAGTTTTTATTATGATCAATCTTGTCACTTACTGGTATTCGGTCTGTGTGGACACGTTTCAGCACCTATGTGAATGAATTTAGCTTTATTAAATAAAACTTGGGAGAAGATTGTGAAGTAAATAACAATCCCATCACTACCGCTTGTAGAAAACAGATAATTAAAGTTATTTTCGAGGTTACAATCCAAAACCTACAGGTTCAGAAGGAAATACGATAGGTGATAAATTGACCTGCTTCAAAAGACTGTTGACAAATGCTTTCACGTACGTTAATCCTTGCGGAGTAGTCAGAGGTTTGGGTGTCCTTTACTTCGCAATTACGTTAGTAATTCCATGGTGAGGTTAGGTTAGGATAGAAATTATTTTTACAATTTCTCTCATCGATACGCTTTATTCTTTACTTAGTTTCCATCATTTCACAGTAATCATAGGAAATCATATACACTCGCACGCATTGATAGTCTTACACATGAATTTGTCACTTAATAAACTTGTGATTTAGAAATTAATAGACAGAAATGCGGAACGCGGTGTACCGTGATTTAACACTGAAACACTTGATTTGTGCAATTATGAGTGATTTATTGCTATACATTGACTTGATATTGCTGGTTTTGTATTATATTTTTATGCAGCATGTATCGATAAATAAATTGTAGGCCATAGATTAGAGTATTTTGAGTCCGTGTTTTGTTTTTATTTATCCTAAACCAGGCTAATTTGGTTAATGTAAAATTTTCCAGTATTATTTTATACGAAACGTATATTTTTCTCTTATAACCTAAAAAAAGATGAAGTAAATCTTAACTTAGTTACTTTTATATTAAGCCTCGTTTAGTTTGGTAATGTAGGTATTTTAATAATATTACACATTTTTATTTCTTAGAAATATTTCAAGAAATATCATAATATTTTTTCTGAGCCAGCACAATAAATTAAATAATTCAAAATAGATATTCTATCGTACAGAGCTATAGTATACTAATACAAAGTAAATCGCACCTACTTATTTGCTTTAAGCCGACCACCCAAGGCAGTGCCGATAGACACATTCAAAATACTAATCTCGTGTCACTCTATAACCGGCTGACGTTTCTAAAGGTCAATTGTACCGAAAATAGCGCCTTACCTAACTTTAGTAGTAAACGCGCGCGGATTATATTGCATTGCGAAACGTGGCTGCAAGCGGAACGCCTCTTGTCAAAATAAAAAAATGAGAAATGTCACTTTATCAGGACATGACTGACATTTGGCGAGGCGTTGGTGTTGGTAATTACCAAAGAGAATACGATAGTAAATAATGGCTCAAAGATGATTTATTCAGAGGCTTTATCGTACTTTTAAAGACGTTAATAACATTGTCTCTATGCTAGTATGGGACGTAGTAAAAGCTAACTAACTGCTGTTACTTTCTCTTCTTGACTTGTCGTAGGAACCAATTAATAGACTAGGGGTAAATTAAACCTATTGAGCGATGGGCTAGTAACTTGTAACCAGTGTTACATATGCCATCACAACCCTAATATTAATGCTAAAATTTACTAAAGTCTCTGAGTTTCTGTACACTCCACATGGATTAAACTATTTGAATTTATTGTTATGTATGTGTTAACATTGTAATAAAGTATTAAAAGTATTAAGTATTATAAGTATTTAAAGTCTAGTCAGAGCAGCACGGAACTTACATAGTTTTATTAATTACAAGTAATTAAAATATGTTATCTTTAGCAATATCCTGTAATTTTACTCGTTATCACGGATGGACCTTGATGCAATCAGATATTGATCATTTATCGTTTAAATAATGTATCCTAGAAAAAAATGCTACAAAATTTGCCAGAGTTGCATACTTATACATACATATTCTTCGCAAACTCTAACTTTATAATATAATAATTTTAATTTATTTTGTGATATAAGATTCGACAGCCTAATTCCTAAATATTTAACATCTTTTTCTGAACAAGAATTCAACATAAAACTTGTAAACCATAGAGTACATACGACTAATATACTCTTTTGTATCTTGTTTGTTATTTCAAGTTTGACAGTCCGTAAAGTAAACATCTGTCAAAGATCTGTCATTTTAAACATACTTGTCATACGTAGGAGCCCTTACTCACGAACTGGCAAGGTAAAGCACAATAAAAGCGAGTCCACACATCGTGATATAATTGTATAATCACTTTCAATTGCTATCGAGCGATCTTTTCAATGGATTGACCGCAAACCGTATTGATTGATTGACATTCAGGAAATACGTTGTGTAAAGGTTTTATAGTGTATTTATTATATGTATCTTGTAGTTTTGTTAGCCTGGGAGTTAATTAAAGTGTTAACAACTGCTAAGCGAGTCAATAAGGAAATTAAGAATAAGTTTTAGTTATTATTGGCGATATCATTTTAACTTAATTCTTATAGTACACAAACTTATTTCATAATTTCATATTGCGATGCTCTGTCTACCTTGTGTTTTATTAAAAGCGTAAATACTCTGAAAAGATGTTTTTTTTATATAGTAAATCATTGATTGAAACCGGCGTTAATTTCGTAACTATTAGTTTTAATAGCAAAAGCCAGATTTTTATTATCAAATCTATTCTATAATATGATAAGACGAGTTACTTTTAATTGTGTAGTACACCTATACTGCCCTCGTACGAAAGAAGGGCACATCTATCATTTTGGTGAAACTGAGATAATTAGGAAAAGTTTTAACCATATTCTGCTTCATTGTGTGGAAAACTATTGTATGCCTATGGTATCTACGAATTCCTTGCAGATAAAATTTTACAAAAAATTGAGCAGATGTGCCTTTTTTCCTGATTCTAAATATGTATATAACACTATTTTTAATAATTATAAGTTGTGCCATTTTTTCTTACGATGGCAGTATATATTTTTGGGTCTTATTTCGAACACAATGATGTAGAAAAGTGTCTACGCATTCAATTTAATGCGTATGATTGTTCTTACATAAGCCATAGACAACTAGGCATATAAAAAGACTTTGAACAAGTTATCTAGT